>VWZI01021176.1:893204-995519 GCA_013396835.1 Psilopogon haemacephalus | reverse complement strand
AAACAGCTTTTTTTTTTTTTTTTTTTTTTTTTTCAGGGCTGATAGGAAAGAGGAGGAGGAGGAGGGAAGGAGGAGGTGTTTCCAGATACCTCATCCCTTCAGAGAGCTGGCAGGACTCAAATGGCTGGAGTGATCTTGACAGGCTAAAAACCCAATCTGCTGGAAATCATACACCTCAAATAATGTGCTATTGCTGCTGATCGCCCATGTACTTTAGGGCTGAATAGATACAGTATTAAATTCATCTCAAGTTCTCATTTGCCATCAGTTGCTGCTTGTTTGACAAGGTTTGAGCGAAGTTTGAAAGGCTTTTACTGGAAAACGGTGGTAGGAGGAGTGAGATTTGATGGGTTTTCCCCAGGGCTGAGCAGCAACTGCCCGAGGCCCTCATGTGCCAGGGGGATGGGGAGGTTGTTCAGGCATCCACCCCAAGCTGCCCTTCCAGGAGACAAGCCAAGGGCTGTAGGTAGTTCATTGTAATGCTGATGAACCTTAACCTTTGCTGTTACAACACAGTTCAGGTCTCCTGCTTCCCCATGCTTTAACCACTGAGCTTTCCCACCATTTTAGGAAGTTTTAAGGTTTCGTTTACCTAAAGGCAAAATATGTAATGTTAATTACACCTCCCACAAGCTTTGACCTCCCACAAGCTCTAGTGTCCCTTGAGCTCAGGTGTCCCTCAGCTGAAAGGTTGGTGAGCAAATCCATCTCCACAGAATTGTTTTGGTTGGTGAAGATCCTTAAGATCATTGAGTCCAACCATTAATGAAGAACTCGACAGCCTGATTTAGTGTGAGGTGTCCCTGCCCATGGCAGGGGGGGTTGGAACTAGATGATCCTTGATGGATTCTATGATTCTAACTTAGAAACTGGCAACATCACCTTGGAGACACATCAAACTGGCTGCTGCCTCCTGGTGATCCCCAGTGTGGGATCCCTTTCCAGCTCTGCCCCTGGCTCCCTGGGGCTGAAGCATGGCTGGGGTGGCACAGCCACACCACACAGCCTCATCCCTAAGGGCAAGGCAGCAACCCTGCAGGCACCGGGCGCTTGTGCACGGACCCTGCTGCAAATCTGGAGCACAGGTGGCTTCAGGTTGCACCAAGGGAAGTTCAGGCTGGACAGCTGGAAGAGACTGAAAGGGTTATCAGGCTTGCCCAGGGGGGTGGTGGAGTCCCCATCCCTGGAGGTGTTTAAGGGAAGGCTGGAGGAGGCACTCGCCAGGGTTAGTTAATTAGAAGGGTTAGGTGATAGGTTGGACTCGATGATCTTAGAGGTCTTTTCCAACCTGGTTAATTCTCTGTGTGAAAAGGTTTTCAGACACCGGTGCAGGCTCCCCCAGGGAGGTGCTTGAATGCCCATGGCTGGAGGCGGTTGAAAGAGGCAGAGGCGTGGTGCTGACTCGGCAGAGGTCGGCAACGGTGTGACTCGGTGATCTCACAGCTGCTCTCCACCCGAAAGGCCTCCGTGACTCTACGGCTCCAACCACGGCTCCGCACCGTCCCGCCGCGCGTCCCCGGCCCACCNNCGGCGCTGTGTGGGGAAGCGCCGAGCCCTGAGGGACTGTGCGCAGGGGCCGGGAGTGGAGGAACCAAAGAGGCGGGAAACTGAGGCCGGTCCCCAGAGTTTGGGCGGTGAGCGAGGAGCGCGGGCAGGGGAGGTTGTGCCGTTGTTAAAAATAGGTGTGAGGGACGTTTACCCTTCAGAGGGCGTTTCCCAGGGGACCGCTTAGGTTTTAGGTGTCCCGGCCCTGTCAGGATTTAGTTCTGTTGTTTGAAGGGCAGCTGAGGGCACTGAGACTTCATGGGGTGTTAGGTAGCAGCAGGTTCTTCTGCTGGGGTACCCTTTAGAAAATCGGCAAGGCTTGTTTCAGAGTTTGGGCAGCAGGTGCATGTTCCCATGACTGAGGAGCTGGAGTTGTTAATAAATTGGGGAGTTACCGCCTAGTTTACCGCTCTAGAGCTATGCCAGCACTAGAGGCACCAAAGCCCAGCAAAGCTGAGGCACCTGTGGCAGCAAATGCAGGTAGGAGCAGGAAACTGAAGGCACCTGGGCTATCGGATCCACCTAAGGCCAGCAGAATGAGGCTGCAGGCAGCCGCTAAGGTGTTGAATCCTCGACATTTTGTACGCATTCAGGCTTTGCCTGACTCTGAGCAGCAGGATGGAAAGGTCTTGGCCAGAACCAGGACAATTTACAGAAGCAGTGGACCTCCAAGAGAACAAGTGTTCTGGGAAGACTACCGTAGGAGGCAAAGGCAACTCACTCAGGGACACTTCACCCCCACTGGGAAGCCTTACCAGGAGCTTGGCGAGATTCTCTACACAGACCCGAAGAAACTCACCCTCTACGCTCTGGGGCAGCTTGCAGAGGTAGGCCTGGCTGTCCTGGTTCTGCTTTAAACAGCTGAGCAGGGAGACTTTTCTTTTACGTAAATCACAAGCCCCCGTATCCAGGGAAAATAATCGTTACTGCTGTTTAAAGAAATGTTCGAAACGATACTCCGTGCCAGCCTGATACCTGGCATTCGATGGTGGCACAAAGCGTTTGTTATTAAAGCCTTGGGGCGTGAGGAGCGTGATTTGGGAGCTGGCTTTTGAGACTGATCTTTAGTGTTCTCGGCGAGGGTGCTAAATGGAGCAGAGACAATAGCAGGCTGATGAATGAAAAAAGAAAACATGAAATAATGAGGATGTGCTTAAGGCAGGATACTCAAGGGAAGAGTATCAGATCTTGAAAATAGAAGGAGAGCAGAAGGTGAGTTAGAAAACAGGAGCGACAAATGGTGGCAATTGAGGGCTGGGTGAAAAAGCTCAGATGTTGAGCGCAAGAATGGTGTAGAAAGTAAAGTGTGTGTGATACAGCTCACTTAAGCAGGGATGGCTTTGGAAGTAGTGGATTAATTACTTTATATTTTACTTTGCCCCTGTATTTGGCTTCAGGAAGGCGTTTAGCCAGGAGCGTCTGTGACTTTGTGTGGCTGCTATTTCCTGGTTTCCTGAAGCGCTGCATGCTACTGACTTTGTGGGGTTTGCAGTGTCTCAAATTGCTTTTAATTTTTGAACTGCCTTTTGTTGCTTTTAAGTCAGTCTTCAATCATTAAACCACAGGGACAAGAGTTCTGACACCAATGCCTGAGATGAGCTCTCAATATTCTGCTATTTGCTTTCTTTTCCTCAATGCTGTTGGCTTCCACAAGGACCGCTGGAGCTCTCGGGTTTTTGTGCTGTGCTGTGCAGAGCAGTTTCCCTTGTGGAAGCAGAGCAAAGTCTCCAGCCAATCTGCATCATCAGTCTGTGTGACTTGGAGCCTACACTTTGCTATGGGCTTTCTAATGGAGTGCCCAAGGGGTAATAAATCTCTGATAGCTGCAGGAGAAGCAAGTGTGGTTATCATTCAGAGTAGGCAGAAAAGATTCTGCCCACCCACTACTTAATTTTCTGCTCTGATTGCATGTGTTGCATTCAGAGCTCATAGTTTTACATCAAGTATTTTAAGCTCTAAATAGTCAATGGGTGGTGGCATTCACTTTATTTTTACATACTACTTGAAGTAGCATCTTGCTCACTGTCTTCATCCAGAGGCTTGTTTCTGTAAATTGGTCAACATCTAGCAAGCATTGCCAGTGTAACTCCTATACCATCTTCTGCATATCAGAAGTTGCTTTAAGCATTGTTCAGTTGCAGATATGCTCTTTAATGTTGTAAGAATCCTGAAAGTGTTGGTTAGTTTGTGGTGGTGGTAGTTGCTTTACTGTTGAAAAAGTATATAAGGATTTGGTCCTTACAGGTGCCCTGAAACCTGTTTGGCACTCAGCTACTTAACCTGACCGAATTAAAAGTGTACAACTTACACAAAAAATAAACTCTATAGGCAGGCCACTAAATGTGTGGTTGTGGCTTATGCTTTAGATTGCTGCAGTAAGCAGAGGGGATATAGTCACAGTTGTGGTTCCTTTTTTTATGGAGACCATGGCTGAAAGCACTGCATAGTTATGAAAAATCTCAAGACTAATCAGGTTTTTAACTTTTCCTAAATGGTAATGATTACTAAACTGAAAAATTAAAAAAAAAAAAAAAAA
Organism: Psilopogon haemacephalus; assembly: GCA_013396835.1. Taxonomy (NCBI): domain Eukaryota; kingdom Metazoa; phylum Chordata; class Aves; order Piciformes; family Megalaimidae; genus Psilopogon; species Psilopogon haemacephalus. The sequence continues at coordinate 991,438 of VWZI01021176.1, read as the reverse complement.
TCTGCAACCAGCCTGACCCGTCCTCTGCTTCCCTCCACCCTCACAAACTGGGAAAGGCCCAGGGATCTTAAGCTGCTCTTGCACCAGCTCTCACTATTTAAGCTGCCAGTGTGCTCTGCAGAAATACTTGTGGTTTTCGGAGGTGCTAGAACAGAAATGTATTTCTACAGACTGACTCTAAAAAACCTTTGTATTACCTGTATTTTTGTTTTATTTGCGTTATTTACTCCATTGCCACCCACACTTAGCAGTCCCCATAGTATTTTTGAATCACTGAAAGACTAGATACTGGATATGTCTAATTATAGGTGTCTGAGAATATAACATCCCTGGTAGTAGTAAAACCCATGATCTCTGATTAATGCATTTGCACTCATTTGTGCCTTCTGAGCTGGTATTTACTTCAGCTGATGATTCCCAATGATGAATGACAGTTAAATGTGTAAACAACAAGCTGATAAAAGCCCTGTGAATTCAACAGGACTCAAGTGTACAAATATCTGCCAGAAAAACGTTACTTTCTAAACCGAGATTATTAAAGCCCCCGGATTTTAGGAGCTAAAAACATTTGAGTAAGCAAGCTGAAATGGTTATGCAAAATTATCCGGGCATAGCATATTCTATGTAATAATTGCACCTTTAGAATGCTTTCTTTGTATACTTGATGGCAGCAGATGAGTTCAGAAAAGCTTTTTTTTATCGTTAAGTAAATTTGACATCTGAAAATGCAGAGCTGATACTGGACTGTTGTCACTTGCACTGGAACTGCTGGTCTGTGGTCACTCAGAGAATGCAGGCGTCTGTCTTACAGGGGAATGCTAAGTACAGCTGGGCCAATGTAATGGGAGAATTGCATTCCATTATAAACCATGAAGACAAAATAAGTTCAAACTACTAGCAGTACTGGTGAGGGATGGGGGAAGCTCAGCAAGTGTAGCATTTGTTCGGTTCAGGGGTTTTTTAACCACAACAGTCCCTCCCCACAAAAAAAAAACCACAAGGAGAAGGGTTTTACCCATCCCAGACAGTATTACCCAAGCATAACTGAGTGGCCAACTTTCACAGCAGTGTGGGTTTTGTGACCCTTCATGTGGCTTTAGAGTGCCAGTTATCCCAGCTTTTATCCTCAGCAGTGTCTAGGTGTCTTCAGATGTGCTTCATGTGGTGACTTTCTATGTGTGCTGTATGCTCCTTGCCTGAAGAAGAATCCTGAGAAGTTGAACAAGCTGTGTATTTTAACCAGAGCAGCTACACCAAGCATCTTCCCAAGGGATTTCAGGTTCTTGCCTTTTCAAAACTGGGGTGAAAGAGGAGACTCTCCATGGGATTGCGTTTTCCTGTGTTGTGTTAATACCAGTCCATACTCTACCATGAGATAGAGCCCTTCACGATTCCATTACACACTTGGAAGTTACTTTGTTCGCTCTGAGGTTTTTTCCCCTCTCTCAAAGGTCAGGTGCACATTGCAGACAGCACCAATTCATTGAAAGTCAAAGAATGTAGCTACCCAGACAGTATTCTTGATTTCCTAAGTGTGCAGAGCCATGTGTTAAAGGTCTCTTTCTTATTCCTTAATGTAACACTGCATGGTGATGTTAGTCACCTTCTATCATGTTTATATGGCTTTTTTCCCTTAATTGCTATGACAAATTCATTTGCAAAACCTCTGAGGTAGCTTGTTGACGTTTTATATGAAAGAAAGGTGACTTCTCTGCGCAAGCCTTAAAAACAATCCAAGTAAAAAAAAAAATCTTGAGTGTTATTAATGTTAAAGCCTGCTCTGTACTGGTCACAAAATTCTGTTCTGTAATTCTCTGCTGTGCATAAGTGGGTCACTAGATAAAATTGACAACAGAATCAGCAATGAAAGGCTTTAAGCTGGAAACCAGAGAAGAAAGAGGAGCAATTTCTTTCAAGGGAAATTACACTGATGCTGTTATTGCGGCAGTTAAAGATCTGCTAAGGTTTCCAATTGAAATCCTGGCTTTCCAGAAGACTAAAAGCACGTGTTTCAAAACAGACTTTAAAATGCAAATAACTTTCTTCCTGTCAGCAGTTCAATGCGAAGGTCAGTCATAATTCCTTGTTTTCCTGCTCTTCCCAGAATAATATTAGTGGTGGGTTGCCTTCGTAGTATCTTCAGTCTTACACTTGTATCCGAGTAGGACTATTCCTGAGTAAATTTTTTTACAGAAATAAACAACTTTATTGTGGATTTAGAAGAAGTTTCAGAAATACTTTGAGACTTCCAATTTGGAGAATGTGACTTTTCAACAAAATGTGGGTGTGAAAGAGAGTAACAGAAGAGTTCTTTAACTACTCAGCTGGCTTTGAAAGTGGAAAGCTACAAAATACTTTCTGGAGTGTGTTTTCCCATATTAGTTATATGAGGTAGAACATAAGGGTGAGTTATCACTGGGCTGGCTGGCATTCAGAAGTGCCAAAGCATTGAGAGAGATGTTCAGACTCAAGTGTCTCTTGGAGTATTTTGGTAGATTGTTGCCTGGTGAAATTGGACTCTCCCACATCTTTCTGCTGCTTGCTAGAGATGGTCACTGAGTCTTTGTTGGTGAACACTTAAGAATCTCTTTAACCACTAAAAAACACGTATCGGCAGCATGGAAGTAAGAACTGGGAGAGGTACTTTGTTTGCAAGGGCTAATTCATATTTAAATTGAGGTTGGTTGTTTTTTTTCCTGCTTGTACTATTTTGCCAGGCTGTTCATGTCATGACAGTCTGTCAGCTCAGGAATTACAGTGTTTATATGGGCTGGTGTTCTGGACAGAAAATGGAACAAGCGAGAAACAAGGAGGGTGCAGAAGAAATTGTAGCAGTGAGAGTCATGCTTTAAGCTTCCCCAGTGATCCATGTTTATCTTGTTTGTCCTTGTGCATTTCTGATGGAAAATTGAGAATGAAGATATAAAGCACAACATTTTCTTTTTTTCTTTTTAAAGCTGTAACCACAATTCATGACCCCATTTGAAAACTGAGGTGAAAACTAACAGCATCTGCAAACCCTGGGTTGTCTTTACCCTTCCATTGAATAGCTCTACAGATTGTGTCGTGGCTTGTGTTATCTTGATTATCTCTTGCAGATGGTGAACAAAATACATTTCCTGAGTGCAACTTAAAGTGGAAAACTTCCAGTTGTCAAAAAAAAGTACTTCCTTTTGATTTTTTTTTTTCTTGTTTTCTGAAGTCACGGCTGTTTACAGCTAGCCATGAGCATACATGCTAGAAATGCCCCAGGATGGAAGAGAAACAGATTATGCAAGAAAAGTCAATAGCTGCAAGCCTGCTCTTTATCAATTGACCATAATTAGCCCCTTGCTATCGCTAAAACATATCAGTGATGTTAAGTGCAGTGCATGTAACACAAGAGAAGCAAGTGCAAGCACAGTGACACCGTGATCACCATATCAGAGTTCATAGTGTCACACTCTAAGACACATTCTGCTGCTCGTTGTGGAAATTCAAGGATGCATTGTTCTGTGCCTCTGCGACCTGGCTGTGTGCATGGGATGTATGGAAGACTTTGACAGCAGTGTTCGGTGCCTCCTTTTGAGAGGCTACCACTGACCCGGGGATGCCTGACTTAGGTTTCCATAGAGATTTCTTGTACCTAATTAACACAGGTGGATTTCACAGATAGTTTTTCTTTGGCTAGCATTCTCTAGTTTCCTTTTCCTGGTTTTAACAGGTAAAAGGGTGTTTGGGAGTGTCTGTTGGGTTGGGGTTTTTGGTTTTTTTTGCTGTTAAGCAGATAAAAGGTGTAAAGCGTGTGGGTTTTTTTAGTCTTTCTGGAGTGACCATACAGGGAAGTAGCCAGTCTGCTCTGTGTTTGGGGTGGAACTAACTGGAGGTGTTACAACAATGACTTTTCTTACAAGCTTCATAACCTTGGTCGATAAATTGGTGTGCAAAATCTCAGCATGGTGCTCATCAGGCATGACAGAATTCATGCACATTAACCCTCCGGGGTGGCATCTTTGCTTCGCTTATCTTGATGAAAGCTGAGGTGCAGTTGCAGCTTTCACCAGGGTCACCACCAGCAGCAAGCAAGGGAGTCTCTGGTTGTATCTAATGGATAATGTCGATTTCCAGTAAATAGACTGAGTTGCTCACATGTTGTTTTTTTTAAATTGTCTTGTCTTCTGTAACCTTTAATTTTGTTAGCAAGCTTAACACTGCACTTCTTATTTTTAAAAATAATAAGAGATGCAATTCTTGTGCCAAAAGACAAACTCAGAGCATGTTTGGAAATAAACAGCCGCATGGCATCTCTCTTTCCTACAGGCGACTTTCTTCTCACTCATCGGAGGAGGCACTGACCCACCAGACATTTGCAATGTGATGATTATGTACCATTATATTGCTGCTTTTATGTACACGTTATTAAATGTTAGTAAGCCTGAATGCATAAGGTTCGGGGGCAGATTAGAAAGTGGTGAATAAGCAGACTGTGGATAATTTGGCTGTGAAATAGCAGCACAGGGTATAGCTTCAGGTGACTGAACTGGTGGTCTGGAGCAGTCTGACTACGTGAGAGCAGCACTAAAAGGAGGAGTGGAATGAAAGATAAACAAGGAGCTGTGAAGTGAGGTGATAGATAATGGTGTCATCGCAGAAGCAGAACAGAGCAAATATGCAAGAAGGAAGGTTCCATTTTAGACATATTTTATCAGATTTGGGTATATGCCTAAACTGCAACAGCAGGTAGTTATCTGCCTTCTTCAACAGATGTTACATCAGATTAGGCTGGTAGACTGTGCACTGGCTTCTGTTGGTTTTATTAATTAAGCTCATTCCCCTGCGTTAGCTCGAACCGTAAATGTGTTTCTTTTAACTTGAGTTTAATTTTGAAGAGTCCTTACTAAAATTTTGAAAAATGTCAGTGACACCATTATTGATGAATTCAAATTCTTCCTTGCACCTGTCCATGGACAAAACAGGAAAATATTACATCATCCTGCAGCAATTCTAAGAGGAAACCATCACTGCCAGCCAAGTATTTGAGGGTGTTTAGCAGGCATAGTGAAGCTGTTGTTGATGCAGAAATTCTAAAGTTCATTTTTTCATCCTTTTCTTAGATCTACTCTTTCACTCTAGTAGTATGTCTGCTGGAAATACATGGCTATATTGGAAGAGCTGCAGTCCTTCAGAGCTGAAGTAGTTGGGTTTATTACTGTTAGCCGTAACATTTAAGCATTCATGTACTCAGAGTTTTGTTGAAGTGTTTTTCTTCGTGGCCTCTGAGAGTGACAATGATTACCTTTCTTGTATCTTTGGAGAAAGTCACTTAGAAAAGTGAATTATCCTAGTTAATTGCCTATGCAAAGTATAAACCTGGCATTTAAATGAAGAACTTTCTTATCTTGAGCTCTTGGTTTTTTCCTGCAGGCGTTCTTGCTTTGTCTTTTAGAGTGTGAAATAAAAACGGTGATGTAAATGAGGCTACAGATAGGGCAGGTGCTCATGGAACTGTGTTTTTAAGATCTGGCTTTCCTAATTTTGTCCAGAGTGCTAGTTTTACTTTCTAAGATGAATATTAAATGTCAGGTGGTGCTCCTGACCTGAGCCTAACTACATGAAAATGTTATATTCTGTAAAAATGAAGGTTTTAAGTTTGCTAAATGAGTTTGTCAGATCTCCGAAACAGCAGCTAACCAGTAAGGTCCACACAATCTTCATGCTATGAGGGTCAAAACAGTCCAATCAATTTCAAAAGTTCAGTTTCTGTTCTGAAAGGCTGGTTCCATAATGAATGAAGGGAAGCATATCAAATGAAATAATGCATTGTTATTAAGAGTTTAGTAAACTTGCCAAATGTCAGGCTGCTGGTATAGTCATGGTGTGTTACACTCCTGTGATTACAGCTCGAGCTGGCACTGCATTGCTCACCTAGGTGTGGGAATTGATCTGCAGGACCATGCCTGGGGCAGGAGAGAAGTGCATTGCAAAGGCTGCACTCTACAGTGAATATTCAAAATGTTACATTTTTAACAGGTTTCGTGTTTTCTCTTAAATCATGCATACAAATACTCTGCAGGTTATGCAATGAAATAAGCTCTTCCTTGTATGAAGAACCTGATGCAGCGTGGCCATTAAATGACTTTTGATAACAGAAAACATTTTGTCAAATGGCCACTTTGGAGAGAGAATGAGGAAAAATCACCACGTTGATGTTGTACTGAAAGTGCTGTGTAAGAAATAAATGCTTGGTACTGCTTACGGGTATGATCAGTTTAGAACTTGCACTGGACAGCTAGGTTGACACTCTTTGTAATTCACAGGTGAGTTTCTGGTTCCTATTCTGTTGTATCACTCTGACAGCACAAAGGAATGTTAATGCTGATCGTACCAGACACTGGTGGATTTCTCTAATGTCATGTTCAGTTGAGCTAATGTATGCAGAAATGTAAGAAAATGTTTCAGGTGGGAAAGCCAAGATCTTCTGTGTGGTGGAACTTAGGAACCTCTCAGTGAATGTATGATCACTTGTAGGAAGTCGTAGATATTTAATTAGGGGTGCAGGGCAACACAGACAATGTGGAGATGTTTGTATTCACATGAAGGGGAAAGAAATAAGCAGAACTGACGTAGAAATGCAGGAGTAGATCTGTAGATAGGTTGGGTTGTGCTTGTTTCTAGGAAGGGTAATATATTTATAGAATAGTTTTAGCCCAAAAGATGCTAAGAGAGCTATGCAGACTGAATGTAGAGGTCATATTACTTGTCTCTGGTTAACTGTGGGCAACAGAGCAGAGCAATACTACCTGAGAGCTTAGGAGAGAAAGTGATGACAAATAATGAATCCACTGAAAAAGGAGACCTGAACTTCAGTGAGCAGAGAGCAATTTAAGCAAGCTGAAGTTTAGCCAGCAGACCTTCTTAATCCTCTAAACACTGCATGGCAGAGAAGGAATCTTCCTTCTCATATAGAAAATAACAATTTCAGGGTAAGTTGATCTGAATGCAAGAACTTTGATACATGTTCTTAAATAGGCAGGCAAAGTGAATGAAAGCATTCAGCACTGAGGGGCAAAAAGCATAATAATTAAAGCTTGAGTTTGACTTGCAGAAGAAAACCCATTTATATAGAATCAGATTGGTGGGGTTTTGCTTTCCTTCAGACTAGAATGATGTGTCTTAAATTGCAAGCAATGGAAGGCAGCACTTTCTGTGGCTAGAGTAGGTTTTCATTATTCATGAAATGCCTATAGAAAAACCCCTGAATGCACAACAGCAATGAGGGGAGGGATGTAAGCAGGGAGAGGGAGGACATAATGGAATGTTGTTGCATTCCTTGTAGTATAATGTGACCTTGCCATTAAATTAACATTATACTGTTCACACAGAAGGAGAGCGAAGATACAGAGTAGTTTGGGGAGGACAATAGCCAAGTTAATTAGGCAGCTATATAACTGTCAGTCTTTACATGAAGAGCTTGAAAGCAGGGCATTGGGGGGAAGGGAGTTAGCAGCTGTAATGTTAGTTTGGGTACCTTTAATTTGGAATAATGAGTTACTTTGTGTTTTTTGTGAAAACTAGGCTGTGACATTGTTTTCAGCCTGGACTGCCATAGTCCTGCATGAAGAGGTAAGTTCTAACTTAATTCCTCAAAAAAAAGTTTGTGCCCTCTCTGCCAATCTAAGCAGGTACAAATGACAGATTCCACAGCCTTTATTGGTGTGGGTGGAATACTCAGATGTTTCATATGCCTGTCTATCAACCTCAGGGGAGTACTTGTGGAGTAAGGCACAGTTCTTCAAGTGAAGTACTGCTAGATTTTTGTTCTGCAAGAATTTCACTTCATGCACACCTACACAATTTTACTTAAGGGTCAAAAGATGCTTCATAAAGCATTTGTGATGTATTTAAATTTGTCGCTTGTTCATACACCACATCCATTACAGATCTTGCCTTTTAGAATGATTTTCACTAACTTCCCTTTTATGAATAAGGTAAACTCTAGCTGTATTACAGTGGACTTCAGATAACAATCCATATTTTTTAAATAACCTTAAGAGCTTTGCAGGCTCTTTAGTTGTAATGTTTTCCCTGCTGCAGTTAAAGTTGCAGGAGGTTACAGAACCCGCTGAAGCCTCTCGTCAGTCCTAGTCGCTGTGAATGCACCCTGCTGTGTCTTTGGCCTTGAGCAAATGTCTGTGGCGCTTCTGGGAGGGTGAAATCATGTCATTCCTCATCAGTTAGAGCAGTCCTTGGACTGCAGTACTTCAGTCTCAAATGTGTTTACTTGAATGGTGTTGGCCTCTGTGCTTCATTTCTCTCTTGCAGGTACAACCAATGGTTTCCAGCAATCAGATAACCTCGTTTGTCTTCCACACAGAGGATCCTGATTTGTCCAGGATTCCTAGGTGGCATAATTTGGTCCCTTTGTGTGTCTTTGTCTCATTTGATTCCTCTCTCTCTCGTCAAAGTCATTCATTAATTGCTTTTTTCCCTTGAATCTGTTAGTTCTCAGTTCAGATAGAGGAAGATTTAGAGCTTTATTAGTTAATTGTCCTCCTGTTTGGAGAGCTATTTATTTTAAGAATAATTTTTAAAAATCTTTTAACTATGGCCTAAAAATGAAAGACAAACAGCACCTTTTTTCTCTGGTGAATTAATGGCAGAAAATCAAACCTCTCATGTCTGGCAGCTTTAGAAGAAGGCTTATACATATGGATGAATTCCCCCCTGCCATTAAACTGGTACCTTGTGTATTTACCATCCTGTCTGACCCCAGCTGTGAGATGCTACCAATCATCTTGACCTGTGGTCTCCCAACTGGCTGTCTTTGACAGCCTCAGAGAGGCTGAGATGCAATACTACAGGTAGTGAATATTATCTTGTGGAGCCTATGTGTAAAACACTCCCCACTAGAAATCACACCTGAGAGTCCAGCAGCAATGTACCCCTCCTGTCTCATAACCATGCCAGACAAATGCCTGAGTAGACAAGAGGAGGAAATAGTAAAGGTCTGGAGGTCTGCTCATTAGTGATTCTTAGAACTACAAGAAGTACTAATTCTAATGGTATTGGCAGGGCCATTGACTGGTGTGACTGTCACTGGTTCACAAGGGTCAAGTGTGACAAACTCAAGTCACAAAATAGTGGCAGTTTGCTTCTGACAGGTTTTTGTAGAGAATGGGCTGAAATAGATGGATTGTGATCCATCTGCAGTGTAACTGCAGCCTAACTGTAGGACTGATTTTACTCCCTTCCTAAATGATTTCCAAAGCTAGTATTTACCGCTCTATTTAGTGTTGATCAATTATGCCAGAGCTAGAAGTATTTATGACCTTCATACAGTGCTTTTATTACATCAACAAAATAATTGAAAATCTATAACAATTGTCTTAGAATTAAGCCCAAACATTTTCTCGTCCAATTTCATGGTGATGGTTTAAAAAACTTGGAAACCAATCTATCTTCCTGTAGTTGTGAAGCCATTTTCCAAAGTGAGCAGATTGTTCAAATAAAGGATTTGTTCAGCTGTATGAAGGAAACCTGCTCTCTGAGGAAGTTCCTCAGATATGTAGGGCCAACACACCATTAGCTTAGAGCACGTGGTTAAGATATTGTTCATTGTGCTGCTCTACCTCATTCATACTTTCTGTCTTCGAGTTATGTATTCACACATTCAAGAAATTGAGAGCCTTTGTGCTGTGAGAGAAACACATCTACCCTTCCTGCTAACATCTGTGGCAGGTGATAGGTTACCTACAGGTCTCTACCACACACTGCTTCCATTTTTTTTTTTTCTTATTAGGTTACCCTGAAATATTAGAAATTAATTCCTGAAGTCAGTGTCAGCTAAACTGACAGTGGATCAGAGCTGCGAGACAAATTGCTTATTGCAGTTGAGGGAGCTGAGTCCTCTGTGCAGACAGCTGTATCGTCACTGGAGCCTTCTCGGGCACTTCACACTTAAGCTCTGCCTCCACAAATGCTGCCACTGTGGGTGAAGCTCATAGGTGGATCTCTGCAAAATGAGATCATTTTAATCTCCCATCAGAAGCATTGCTCTATCTTGGAATCGTTATTTGTTTGGTTGGGTTTGTTTCTTGTCACCCTCTTTAGAGCTTGTGTCACTATGCAACAGCCTGAACTATAAACAATGATGTTAATCCATGAAAAATGAGAAACTAAACCTTGGCAGGATCCTAGTGATCCCTATCCAGGTTCATTGGATGAAAGCTTTTATTCTTTTCCTGGGTTTTCCTGAAAGCTCGGCAGCATGGAATCTGTTTGACTTCGCTGTCTGACCATCAGAAATCACACTTGCTGACAGTGAGCTCACTTCGTCTTTCAATAAAAGCAGATTAAAAACAGATTAAAACGCAACCTCCACAAACCTTTTCCAAATAGTCACTTTGCCATTTCCGTTAGCTCACCAGAAATACCTATATTCTTCCCCTTTAAGAAAGCTCTGTATGTAATTTTTTTCCTTCGGGTATTTCACTTTCAGGTGTTTTGCTAAGCTACTGCTAGCTTGTATTATTGATGTGAGACCCGAATCAGTGTGTGATGATAATTGGCAAGGCAGACCAAGTCGTCTGAGTAAGAGAGAAGCTTTGGAGGGAGGCTTTCCAGCACCTATTGGCTCTAACAGCAAATTGTATCAATGTTCATCTTCGTGCTGTTTTGCTCTGAGGTCAGCTGGAACACACTGCTGCTTGAAAACAGTGATTTAATGGCAGTATGACATACAGCCTTAAAACTAATGGAATACAAAATAGGAACTCAAAATAAAGACGGTGCTTAAGGAGAATGGGCCGCAGATGTATTGCAGTCTGTGTGTGCAGCTGGCACAGCTATCACAAACCCTGCTGAAAATAGCTGTCCTTTGGAAAGTCAGGGTTTGATGGTTTAGCAGTGGCTTATTCCCTTCTTTATGTATCAGATGTTAACAATCTGGGCAGAACTTCTTTTGCAAGAAGTGTGGAGTGGTTCCTAAATATTAATACTTCTTACTTTTTAAGTCAGATTAAAATGGTATTTGGTTTTATTTGCAGATAACCTAGTCAAAGCTTTGCCAGCATGCTAGCCAACTTAATGCAATGATCCAGCCTACACTAGGTACAAGTGAGGGGGATGTGTGTATGTGTGCTATAGTGTGAATTGCAAATGGATAACAAAAAAGGGTATTTTTAATTCAGTATGCTAAATCTGAAACCCGTGCAGAGCTGTTTACTAGATCCTTGTAGTGGTTATAAGGGGTGTTTTGGACTCTGTGTCAGCATTACAGTACAGTCTTGCCTGAACCAGCCACTAAAATCCTTTTCTTGACATGTTCATCTGTCTCATGTTTATCATGGGTGAAGGTGATGCCAGCCAGTCCATGGCTGCTCGTTCATTCTGCCACTGCAGTGTGGGACACATTCATCCCTGTCAAAACAGGAGTTTGGTTAGGATCAGTATTCCAGCAGGGAATTGGACCCTGTAACAAAGATGTGCTTGAGAGAACTTAACACAGTGGTTCAGAGTTTGGTTTCCTTTTTACCTGCAGACCTTGTCTTTTCAGTTTACCTGGGGAGAATGTGCATTTATACAGCCACTATTATATACCCTTTTCCCCCCTTTTCATTCAGAGTGTTATTATAAAAATATTTTACTATCCAGTTAAGCATTTTAATAATCCTAGTCTTCAACTCACATCCAAAAATGCATCTTTGTTTTAGGGAAGCAACAGGAGTGGCTATATGTGAAGTAGTAATGGAACTGTCAGTCCCATATTGTGACATGCATGTGGTGAAAAGATGACTTCTTTAGGGCTGGCAGATGCACTCTGTTCATTTTACAGGTCATTAAATTTCTCATTACACAAAGTCATTCATCTGAGTTTTTCAAATATATGATTTAGAATATCCAAAAGATTAGTTGACAGTGTTCAAGACAAATGCGGAAGTTTAAATTTTGAAAGACAAAACATAATTTGGACAAATGATGGGTAAATTCCATAATGATCCTACTATATTCTTCCCATTGCCTAGCCATGCCATATGGATGGTTACATTCTGACTTTAGGTGTATCACTGCTTGCAGAGTGACACCAAATAAAACTCCTGTATTTGTCAGTCTGTTTAGAGATTCTGATCAATCTGTGTTCTTAGAGGAGAGAATCTGTAGCAGTAATTTGTGCACTAGGATATTTTCTGCCTTAATGTGGCTAGAAAACTACATCCTTCTAAAAAATGCTTTCAAGTGCTGCGATGATGAAAGACAATTATTGTTACTAAACTTTTCTACTGTTTCTGTGTAGAAATCTGTTTTTCCTAATCACTAAGTCTTAGTTGTCTTTGGAAGAAAAATCTTTCTCCCTCCTTCCTCCCTGAGCTGGATGTGATGTTTGCCAAAAGCTTGAGATCTGCAGATAACAGCTACCACTTCAGACGTGGGTAGTTTTAGTAACTATTTGACCTGAGTAATAATTCATTTTGATTTCTTAGCAGAGCTTTCCTCCCAACAAGTTCTCTTAGAAAAGCCTTAGACTGGAGGAAGTGATGTTTCATCAGCTGAGCTTTCTGTTAATGTTGGCTTTCCATTATTTTCTTCCACAGAAATGAGTCCCAGAATAACAACATTAAGTGCCATTAATGAGCTGGGAAGATACAAGTGAAACAATTGCTCTAACAAGTTCAGGCTTAACCTTTCCCTGTACATTCAACATTCTCTTCTCCAATCACAATATTGCTGTCAAGCCTTTCCAACACCTCCAGGCTGCTATTATATGAAGGTTTAGCTATTACTCCGCAAAAGCCAGAGCAATGAAACAGAGCATGTTAGCTTTCACATTTATCCTAAGCCTCACACACTGCTATCTCACTAGAATGTGTCATAGTCCCACAGCTAATTCTAGACTACCCATATGAATTGTCCAGAAATGAGATTTTTACATATTCCTAAGATTTTTCAGACCTTTAAATATAGTCTTTTACACTGATTATGCTAGACTTTATAGCTTCTTATCAAACTAGGTATATGGACCAAATAAAGCGTCTACTGCAACGAGGCTTTGGCATGTACGTGTGTTGATGTGACTGAATGCTTTTTAGTTTAGTTCCAAGTAAATCAAAGATCTGTAATTAGAGAAGTTCAAAATGGATCTTGTCCTGAATAGGCAACACTTGGGTATCAACACAGAAGGAAAGTTGCTTGCTAAGAGCCTTTTTAAAGGTTTACTGTGGAGGTAGTTCAGGAATGTCTGGTTCTTTTTACTTAGTCAAGTAAAGCCTAGGATGAAAAGTAAGATTATTGGCTTTTTGTGTGTGTCCTGTGAGTATAAAAATGCAAGCAAAAATCACCATGGCAATTCCAGTTATTCACTACTGTGAATCATGGGAAAATGCATTACAACATATTCTATGTAAGCAAGCAGGGTCTTGCAATCTGTAATGGCAATCTCTTGTAGTGGTTTAGACCTCTGCTGATCACAGGTCTAGTTCATGAGTTCCCCCCACACTTATTTTATCATCATCTAAAAGTAATCAATTTTAATCATGAAAATGATGAGTGCATTTTGTACCACTTTTAGTACCTTACAGTCAAACATTACTTTTGATATAAAGTTTGAAGTTTTGAAGATGCTGTCTGACAGCTACCAGTGGAAAAGAACTCTGGAAACCAAAACACTTAATCAAACCAACATGTGGTTTTCCATAGTATTTCTCAGGCTCCCTTGGTCATGTCCATGCTCTTTAAGAACTGTTTCTAAATATCACCTTGGGCCTTATGTGCAGGATGTGAACTGCTTTTGGGTCTGTCTGCTAGATATCACATCTTAGTCCACTATGAGGCTTCTAGCAGCTCATCGCTATACCAGTTGGATTTCAGATTTTGTCTGTTTGGGGAAAAAAAATAAGTACATCTCATCAGATTGAGACATTCTAGAAATACATATTCAGCACACATAAAAGTAGCTCATGAGGAACTGAACATCCAGTAATTTGACTCTGAGTAAAGCAAAATCACCCATATAAGGCTCATAAACTTGGCCTCTGGTTTCTTACATGAAATAAGCTTTCTAAAAGGAGTTATGAAACTGTCTCAGAGCTTGACAGTGGACTGCTCCGCTGTACATTCTATTCACAAGGCAAAGCTGGAGTTACTTATACATTCCCAATTCCATCCAGAGTTCAGTTTAACCACAATTAGTTGCTCATTCTACTAATGGTTTTCTTATCCCTATATGCCAAGTAAAAAGACTCTTTTTTAAGATCAGTGGAGTTTTGACATCTAGTTTGTTTGAAGTAGCATCCTTTAGAAAGCACAGCCAGGTCTTTCCTGCAAGTCTGCCATACTTGGGCAGCTGTTGTTTGAGAAAATGATGCCAGGAAGTCTGTCATATTGTGTTTTTTAACGTGTTTCTCCTGTGTCGTTGGGGTTTAAAATGCTTTTAAAACTTAGGGGAAATGCGCTCTTAACAGTCTTTGCAGAATGAGCTTTTCTATTTATCAACAAGACCAGGAGGAGCAGTGCATGTTTGCTCCCAGGACCTCTCAGAGAATGCATTTTGGGTGGAAATGGATGTAGTGATGATAATGGTATTGGCCTCAAAACCACTTACTCTCTAAGTGGGCTACAGCAACTTATAAGGAAAAAAAAAATCTCAAAGCTGGACTCATTTACCTCAGGCTATAGAGCATATCTCACTGCATTGTCTGCGTTATGTTGTCACTTGACATTTTTTCCATTGTAGGTCTGACAGTGAAATAGGAAGCAGCTTCTATTTCTGAGATTTTTTTTTTTTTTCTGAGCCAGTGATGGTACTTTTAGTAGAAGTCAGCTCCTTTCCACTGAAAAAAGTAAATAACTTTTTAGACATGTCTGCACTTTGTTGAGACCTACTCAAAAACTATAAGACATATATTCCTGGGGGAGAAATTGTGTTGTAATATCAGATTTTCAGTAATATTGAAATTCTAGCTAATGTGACTGTGGTTTTAGAGATTAAAGGCACTACATTTGCTGGTGATCCTTTATCACCATCCTGTCTTTTCTGTCTCTGTATAGAGGTCACACAAAGTCAGTGTTGGCAGGACTGGAGTGGCACTGTCGTGTGTGAAGGGCTTTGTCTGCATGGGAATTTCAAGTATGAGCTGGGCAGAAGAGGATAGAATTAGTTACTGCTGGGGAAGGAGTGTATCCCAAAGAGGCACTTTAAAAATCAGTGAGATATTGCCATCTTCCTAAACCACCTAATTTCTTTACCTTTGACTACTTGTCTGTTTTTGCTAATTCTAATTGTACTTCTATGAAGCCTTTAAGCTTTTCAGACAGCACAAGGTGGTGTGAACACTATTACACAGGTGTGTACTTTGGCTCCCCAGCTAGTTTAGCATTTAGCTGCCATTGCCAGCTGAAGTAACTCCTGAATGAAATGGCCTGTGAGAAAGAAGCAAAATGATATCCTAGAAAAAGATTAGTGCTTAACTACAAGTTATCTTGTTATTATTCCTTGGTGCTAGTTTCTACTAGACAACAGAATTTCATCTCGAACTGAATCAGCTCTGCTGTGGAGCAGGATAAAGCAGATAATTACTGTCAGGCACCCTGGGAAGAGTTCTCTAACGGGTCAGTTGAGCCACTTATCTCAGCATATTTGCTATGAATCTGGATGCAGAATTGTGGAGATGGGAAATGGGTGCTCTGCTTCCCTCCAAGAACAAATCCAAGATAAGGTCACAGAAGAGTGAAATTTCTTTTACTCAGCCCGTAAAATAAACAGATTGTCCTGCTCACAAAGAAATGCCAAGGCTTTTAAAGGAACTATTTGAAACTGAAGATCTCAAGGTCCGTGAGGAGTTGTGATAAGACAGAGAAAAAGGCAGAGGGCAATGTGTCAACAGCACATCTGAAATCCACTTTAACTTCAGTGCTCTGCATCTGTGTGGAAGAACTGTTGTGGAATGTTAAACTGAAATGTGGTTGAGGAGGTTCAGAAATTTGTCTCCTTTAACATTCTTCAGTGACAGTGACAAATGTTGTAAGATTCAGTCACGCTGTGAGAGGAGATCTGGGACTTCCAGACTAAGATGTAAGTTTTTGGCTTCACACACCTGTTTTCACTTTCCTGCACTTCCTTTATACACTGAATGTGACCAGGGAAAAGTCACTTATCTTGTCCTATCTTCATCCTTCATGTATCCGAAGAGGATAATACCACACTCCTACCTGACAAGAATGTTAGGAGAATTAATGTCTTAAAGGTGGTAAACTGCTGAACTACTGTAGTAATGGGGGGCATGTGAGCATTATAGATAGACGGGCTTTGGCATCTTCCCTGCTATTGCATGATGATGTAGCCCCTGTAGTCCCTCCGTCTCTGCCTAGCCAGAAGACTGGCCCATCCATCACAGTCAGAGTCAGCCGTGTTTAGCTACACATTTGTGACCTCCAGATGTGAGTATTTACTACTCATATCTGGGAACAAAGCCAAAGGAGAGGTAAGATCTTGCTCTGCTTTAATAACACACTGACAAGAATAAGTGCTGTGCTTTAAACTTACATAATTCCTACATTGCTTTTTAGTAAATAAAGGCCAGCATGGGAGTAACCATGCAAGAAGGAAACAAGAGGTCTTGGGGTTTGGTGGTTTGAGTTGTGTTGCTTGTTTTTTCTCTCAGCCCTGACTAATAACAAGACAGCTTAAAATCCAGACAACATAGCGAAGAGTTACATCTTCACAGCTGAAAACAGTGAGTGGTGGCCAAACCCAGCCAGTAACTTCTGTATGCACTGCTTGTTTATTGAACCTAATAACCCTCACTGTTTTGGTTTGGGGTTTTTGGTGGTTTGGATTTGTTTGAGGTTTTTTTGTTTGTTTGGGTGGGTGTTTTGGGTTGGTTTTTTTTTTGTTGTTTGCTTTGTTTTATAAGAGAAGTGCTTTGGTTGCTCTTAACACCACTGTGTTTCAGCTTCGTGGTAATTTTCAACTTTGGTGTTTTGTCCTCTACCAGGCAGCAGCCATCATGCTTTTTATCCCATGGGGTTTATTGATTTGGTCAAAAGTAATTAAAGAGATAATTTGTTCTCAATTGCATTTCCTCGAATTTCCTGAGGCTGGTAACTCTGCTCTCCAGCTGTGTCTGCTACCCCCCCTTCCCCACTCCAGCTCCTTCTCAAATTAACTTTGTTCTCACTGTGAAATAAACCAGGATCGCGTGTTCTTCTTTGGTCTGCAAGCTTTGGGATTGAATAGAGACTCTGTGCTGTAGCAGATATCGATCTGATAATTTTATTAGGTGCTCCTGCCTTGGTTCATGAACTTTCATGGTTTTAGCATAGCATTTCAATGAGAAAGCAAGCAGAAGAAAGAAACTAAATTTTGGGAGGTGTTTATTGGTGTTTCTGCTTTCTGAATCTTATTTGTAGCTCAGGGATTCCTTCCAGCACTTCTATAATCTGTTTTTAAACTCTACTAAGCACACAAAAGAAAGGAACACTATGGTGCAAAAGGATTTACTTCTTTCAGCTGAACTCAGATTACATTCATTTCTTGTAGGATGGGGGTTTTGGTGACCTAAAATGCCTTTGGGACATTTCTTCTGAAAGAGATTTGGCAAGAACATTTGTAGCTCTGATTTCAGCAGAGAAAAATACCTTGGAAGCATTAGCTAAGTAGTAGTATCATTGCTAGGGTGCATCCAAAAATTTATTAATAAGGGTTTGTGAGCGTTGCACATACCTGAGTTATTGGCATGTTGCCCAGTAAATGGCAGGAAAAGAAGTCAGAAACATAAGTAGTACAGAGGAGTATTTAAAGTGAGGTTTGATGGGGCTCTGGGCGACCTGGTGTAGTTGAGGACATCTCTGCTGAATGCAGGAGGCATTGAACTGGATGTCTTTTGGATGTCCTTTCCAGCCCAGCCCATTCTATAATTCTATGACTCAGAAGTAATAACATTTTTTTTGCTGGCTTATTTGCATTGACTTCCAAGGACACATTTCAACCTTTTTCAAATCATCTGAATGAGCACAGTTTACGGAAACTGTAAAGATGGCAGCTCCAATAATGCAGCTGCTTAAGGGGTTAAAAATAACTGTAGGGTAAATGCCCTGACAGCAGTAGTATTACAACCGAGATTAATTTGATCCAGCTATTTTACAAATCTTAGCAAGCTAATTAGAATTAAGTAAATAGTCATTGGAGGCAAGAAAATAAAGAACATTTCCCAAGAAATATGAGAAACAGGAAAAAAAAATCATTGAAATAAACAACACCAAGCTATTCAAGCTGGTTTTGTTATGAAAACACCATGTTTTTCCTAACATAGGTTTTCCATCACTATAATATCTGAATATGTCATAGAAGTTAATGGAAGAGTGTTATTTTTTTTTCCCCATTTCAGACATGGGGAGTAGGGACACAATGAGCTAGAGGGTTTGTACTAAAATTCATTGTAGTCAAGGAGAAAAAGGCTTCTGCTAGCTGGGATAAGGTGTTAAATGTTTTATTTAGGATGTCAGAGGAAATTTCTGACAGAGGTGAAATTGAATCTACTTATTCCAAATCTCATTCTCATGCTTCCACTAGCAGACAACCTTTCTCTCTCTTTTCAGCTGTCTCCTTCCATTTCCCTGATATGTCTATATTGACAGTAATGTGTTCACTGGAGTGCAGATGGAGACCTTACAGGACTGGAACTCCCTCACTCATTAAAACTACCCATAGTAAGACAGTGAGATGAGTGCCCCTGTCCGTCGATATCGGGAGCGTTTCTGAACTGAGACCAAGAATGAAAGCTGCTGCAAGAGCTCTTATCAAGTGCTCCCCTTGGCAACAGAGATTCTCAACTGCAAAGTGCTTTGCATTATTGATATAGTACAGCACAAGCTTAACAAATCATGTGTCTTTGTCTTTGATACCGATATATTTATATATGCAGATTTAGATGTTGCT
Organism: Psilopogon haemacephalus; assembly: GCA_013396835.1. NCBI lineage: Eukaryota > Metazoa > Chordata > Aves > Piciformes > Megalaimidae > Psilopogon > Psilopogon haemacephalus. Next base: position 972,528 of record VWZI01021176.1, on the reverse strand, counting down.
TTTTTTTTTTTTAAGCTGAAGCACTAAAATAGCCTTATTCTTAAAGAAATCTTAATTTTCTGCAATATATTCCTAATGAAGTCCTTTGCCTCTTGCATTGAATTGAAAATTCTCTTTTGGGCCTGATGCCTGTTCCATGTTCCCACATTCTAGTGAAAGGGCAGAAAGGGTCAGCATTTGAGCAGCAGCAGTGAAAGAAGAAATAGGAGAAGAAACCCTCTTGGAGCAGTTGTCTAGAATACTGCCTAGATAACTCAACATTTAGAATCCCACCTGCAGGACAGCAGCGGTCACCACACTGGTGCTTCACTAAAGCTTTTGAGACTGGTCTGGAAAACTAAATTCTATTTCACTAGATGAATCCTGGATGACTAAATGTTGGCTTGTGATGAGGCTGTGTTGCTTTATTTCCATCCAAACATATTTGCAGTTTGCAAATGTAATCAAATGTTCCTATTCAAGTGATACATGAGAAGGAAGAAGAGTGCAATAGGTGTGTCAGTCTGCTGGGTTTGACAATAACATATCAATGAATTGTGTTACCCATAATGACAAAACTTCCTGAATTGCAAATGAAATGGGTTCTTTCACCAGCTTCGAAAGTAAAACAAACAAAGAGAACATTCAGCCTAACAGCAAGCTTATTATCCCTCAGTTCTCCATCTGTAGCTGCCATATACACCACCAACTTGGGCTATTCCACAAAAAAAGAGATGGAGAAGAAAGTTGGAAATCCTCAAGACTTAGAGAATGGCATCTGCAAAGGTGACAGATGTGCGAAATGGAGACAGTATTTAATATAAGGAAGGATTTAGCAAAGATTTTGTTTTAATCTCCAGAACTACTAAGAAATGGAACTGTTTGGGAATCCTTAGGATGAATTCTAGAGTCAGCAGGTGGCAGTTCTCAACTGAAGCTTGCTATTCAAAAGAACTTGTTCTTCCAAAAATACGTTAACAGCCTTCAGTTTTCTTTCTAAGGACATGGGGGACACGCAAAGAACTCTCTGAAGCAAATAAGCAGTCATGCCAGGGCTTCCTGTGTGCCATCAGCCACCTGTGGCAGCCCTGAGAGTGGTCCCCTGCAGGTCCACATGAGCAGAGCTATGGACAAAGAGATGGCATCGAGCTCCACCTACTGCAGTACTGCTGTAGTTCACCTACAGCTGCTGGAGGTGAGCTCACCAAGAATGACTGTAACCATTTCCATGAGAAACTTTGGGGTCGTTTCCTCATGTACTCTTGCTTCAAATTGATGTTTCATGTATTATTTTATTATTATTTTTTGTTTGCTTTAAAAAAATTCTTACATACGGAGTTGTATGAGATTTTGTTACTTCATTATGATGAGAGCAGGAAATGATCACTGAAACAGGCCTTTGATGGCTTAAAGCAAATTAGCTGAACTATGATGAAAGGCTTCATAAGCTGGAAACACTAAAAAGAAAACAAAACACCAACCCAACACTCAAACTCCAAAGATTGTTCCAATGATAATATATTGTGGAGTTTAACAAATTAGGCATATCACCAGGATTGTTTCCTCTCAGGTTTTTATATCTGCACTGCAAATTAAAAAGAGAGAGTTCTGCTGTTCTGCAATTATGTACTGCTACCATTTTAAGCTCAGACTGCACCTTTTCGATACATGACATTGTAATGCAAGATAATGTAGGAAAGGAAGCTATTCCCTTCTGCTTTCTGTGATAAGGCTGATTGAGTCACATTATCAGTGCCTGAGAGGAGAGTGTGCTGCATGTGATACCTCCCTTCCCTGGGCAGCTCTGCCAAGGTTAGGTAGGTTCGTAGCTCTTTTTCCTTTCCTCATGAGCTGGTAGGTAGGATGCTGGGAAATGTTGCACCTGAGAAGCCTCTCCTTCAGTGCTTTGTGGCATTTAGACACTTGAAATTAATATGGCTAAATGGCTCCAGACCCTGTCCCAGCAGTTGCTGTACTGATGCTTTAAAGCCATTGAAACCTTCAGGCTACGTTCCACCACTCTTCCTTCCTCTGAGATGCCCGATTGCATTTAATCATACCATTGAAGGTATCTCCAGCTGTAAAAGCAATAGTACTTGGTTGTTGTGTAGTGTCAGGAGGAAAGCCAACTGGGAAGTCTGCTGTTCCTGGATTATAAGATGCTTCTGTTCCAAGTCCAAATCACATTTCTTATAGCTTTACCAAATATTGATGAAAAAATTATATGGTGACAAATATTTAATTTTTATTTTTTCTACTGTTTGGTGTAACAGACTCTCCATACTGAACGTAGACTCATACCCAATAATCTCTGGTGAGCATGCTGGTAGGTGCCCACTCAAGCTGCAAAATGATTCCTCTTCTGTTTGGTGGGTGAGTGAGGCTTTTTCAGTCACTGAGGAGCTCTCAGGATCTGTCAGGCTTGTATGCCTAGGCACTGTTATTTTGCCACGTCTGTGCTGACCAGTCTCAGTCAAGTACACCCCAGTTGCACCAAATAGTGTAGCCTTCAGACTTCTCTTTGACATTTCATTAGTTCATCCTTGCAGTCTGGCTGCAGAAAATCTTCTTTCCCTCCCAGCTACTTTGCTCTTAGTACCATTTCTGGGTTTGGGTTTGCTACCCACCCCCACATAATTTTCTACTTGTCTGTGGCCTGCCTCAGTCATTACATTAGATCACTGGTGGTAGCAGTTCTCCAGTGAGTGAACAGACTGTTCCTTACACTTCAAACTTCTGTTCTCCTGAAATGTTACACAGAGACATAAATTTGGGAATATTTTTTGTGCCCTCTCAAGTCAAGGCTCCTATAAGCAAAATGATCGCCCTTTTTTTTTTCTTTTTTTTTTTGCTTTTACTTAACAGTTTCTGGGCTTTGCTCTGTTGTGCAAAAGGCACACAGCATAACAAGGATTTAATCCTCATCTCTGAGTCTGCTCTGCAGCCTGTTGTACCTCAGCTCTACCCTAACTGCACAGGTGTGACATGCTAGGGCCTCCAGCTTGGTTTTGCTTTGCTTGGAATTGATAAATGAGCTCTTTGATCTAAAACTAGTGCAGAAAGGAATTACTATTTTCACATCCTTTTAGCCTGAGCACCATACACTGAGTCATCCACAGTCTTTTATTAATCTGCCTATACAGTGTTTTTAATCAGAGGGAATAATGTCTTCCTTCCAGCTGAATAAACTGAGGGCTGAAGGAGTTCTAAAGTGTGCTTGTGTTTAACTTCAGGGCTTTGTGAGAGTCTGTGCCTTCCTTGAGGGTGAAAGCACAGACCCAAGCATAGTGGTCTATCACAGTGTATATCTTCAGGCGAGAGCAATTACAGGTAAGTAATTTCCTATCCCTGGTTTTGGAAATTGGATTTTCTTTTTATGTTAGACACAGTAGCTTATATAACAGTCTTCCAAGAGCAAAGTTAGATTTTTCTAAGCATTTAAGCACATCAATTCAGAAAGCATGTTTGCATTTTGCACAGTAGGTACTTCATATGGAAATCTATTTATGCACCAAAATTATTAAAGGAGATTTGTAGCTTTTGTATGAATGACTGGCATTGTTTTAGCTTTAATTTGTATCTCTGGAGAAAAAAATCATTTGCACTACTTAATTTTGAAAATTATGGCCTGCTATGGGTATTTCAGTCTACAGTATTTCAAACATGTTTATATTGTTTCTTAATATTTTAGGAGACAGTGAAAAAAGATGTACAGGAAATTCCACATGACGAAGTGGCTGAGGGTACCACTAACAAGTACTCCTCCAACCCAGAGGTGAGAGTGCTGGTCAAGCCATGATTCAAGATGGGGTTAAAGAAGGCCACAGACAACCCTCATGTTTTAATTATTCATATAGGTATCTGTTTCCTGAATTTAAGGTTTAAATCATTACCGTGTGTAAGGAACTAGCTCTCTTCTGACTGATAAATGTTTCATAGGTTTTATCTAGTAAACATCCATCTGAAGGTACTGGGAAAAATCACTGGCGAGCTGTAATTTGGTAGAAACAGTGTTCTGAAAATTCAGTTGAGCCGAGATAGTTATTCCATGCATCAGTTCCACGAGACTGACCTTTAAACTATATCACAGTTAAGCCCAGAAATGGTTAATACATTCCAAATTACTTTTTATTTCAAAACAGTCATATTTTTATTAGAGTACCTGGGTTGATATTGCACACTGAAGATGAATGAGATCTTCCTTTGGGTGTAGGAACAGAGGTATGCACAGGCATGCATAGCAGTGTCTTGTTTACATGCTTGTGGAATGACACAGTGCTGTCCCAGATGGCCTCAGAAAATATTTCTTGGTTCAGACTGAACCCTGAGACTGCGCAAAACTTCTTTGTGCTAAGAGCTCTTAATTAACATTGTAATGTTTCTTTTCCATGTCATCCCTTTCAGTCTGATCCACCAGAAGCAGCGAAGAGAATCACGTTCAAAGAACCGGGGAAGGAGCTGAGGACTCTAAGTGATGCTCTGGCTCGCTCAAGGTGAGGAGATCCAGAGCACAGAAATGGGCCACTGAAGAAGTCTTTGATTCTGTGGTGGCAGCAGGTGGATTATAGGCAAAATAATCAGCTGCACTATCAGCTTAGAGAAGCTAGTTTACAATTCTTCCTTAACAGGCTTTACGTATACTCAGAATGTTGTTAGTGCTGTATGAGGAATAATTGTTTGATAGCTCTGTCTATATCAATACTGTATTTGATAAAGTGTTCTTTATCAAGAAGATTTTTACTTCTATGCAGTATTTTGCATGAAACAGTGCTGGGCCAAGGCTTGGTAATAAAGTAGTAAAAAATTAGCAATGTTAGGATATACGATGGCCACTATGTGCAAGAAAATCGTAGTGAAAATATCTACCACAATTGCATGGACTCGTTTGGAACGTACATCTTGTGGCTTGGGAAGATGCTGACATAAAGAGAATAGGCTTCTGTGCCCCTTATATGATGTGTAGTGCGATGTTCTAGCATGACATAGATTTGAGATCCTATATACATTTTAGGGGTCAGGAGCCATCATTTTATGGGCCTGACCACAGGAAGAATCTGACCGTGTGCATGCTTTTCCATCAAAGTGTCCTCTGTTGCCACTAAAACCGTAACTAACTTCTGTCTCAGCAGGGCATTTCTCAGAGGCTCAGTTAAACAAAACAAAAGCCAGGGAAGCCTGTTTTTTGCATATTGGGAATATACTTCAGGAAAGAGTGCTCTCCCCATTTAGGCACTCCTGCTCTTAAATATACTCAGACTGTGTTGCACCCATGTTTCACTATTGTCACTGCAGGTGGTGCTTCAATTGACAAGAGTGAGGCTTCAATATGCTTTTCTGTTGCAATCACACATTCTGATTGCACTCTAAACTTGCCTTCAGAGATCATTCACTCGATTTGCTCAGGATTAGCTTAAACAGTTGCTAAACTGCATGATGAGCCTTGCAGTGGGTGACTCCAGGGTTTTCTACATTTTCTTGGAACTTTCTAGCTTTCTTGATGCGAGTTAAACTAAGAAATGGGATTCATTTGCAACTGAAACAGCAAGCAGTAGTACAAAAAAGATGATTTACATCTGGGAAGGTTTAGTTAAAGCCTGCTGCAAACAAAACTGACAAATTACAACTGCCAGCCCCAGCAGGGTACAGATTACACAAGTGTTTGTAAGGTTCCTAGACTTTGTCTTTGAAGAATGTTTGCTTGATAAAAATCATTAAATTAAAGATAGACATCTAATAATAATCAGACTTATTTTCTCAGATTTAATCTGATTATTATGGCTGTCAAGAGACATCTGATATTGTATTAGCATCATCTATTGAAGACAAATTGGGCTCCTGCATTATTAGGCTGAGGTTGTAACTGCATAGAACTCCAGGAAGTTAAAGTGGCTTCTTTGCATGTAACGGTGTAGAGAAATCCAAATTTAACATTTCACACTAAAGAAGTAGTTTTAATATTCCAATTTTTTTCCATCAGATCATTTTTTACATTTTATATTAGTTACTTGTCATAACATTCTTCCTTTTTTGTCTTTCTTTGCTCCCAATGATGATGATTATTCTCTTTGTTAATTCACCTTTTGTGAATTTTCACTTGAAAAGCATGGTCAAAAATAGTAATAAACTCTAAGTAAAATAGTATATGCTGTGTACTTTGAAAGTCGGGTAAGTTACTTGAGCAAAATATGACTTGGTTTTGCCACAAATATGCTGTTAGTTGTTTGACATCCTGCGTTCATTGTTCCTTCGTAAATTTCAGTGAGGTCATCATCCTGAGGTCAAGTTAGACTTCTTTTGGTGATAACCTCCTATAGATCAGTTTATTTCTTAACTATGAGTTGTGGGTGCTTGGAGTTTGCTTTGGGTTGCTTTACATTCTTTGTTATCAGATGGGTAGGATGAAAAATACTTTCAGTGTTCTGTAGGATGAAAATTACAATGTGTTGGTACTAAAAGGATTGATCTTTCAGGAGCTCAGCAGCTTGATTTGTAGATGTTTTAGATGGAGAAAGCTGGACCACTCATTTCATTACAATTTATGGTTTGCATAAATGAAGTGTCAAGGTATTGATCCTAACTCTTGACTGAGCAGCTAACTTTTACATACCTTTGTGCAAATCACTTCACTCCTCTGCTGCTCTCTCAAGTAAATTGCAAATTGGAAACTAGGAACTCAACTCACTGCATAAACATAGAGCTTGTGGATTGGGATGGGTGTCAGGTTGTGAATGAGGGTTGCCTATGTTACTGAAAGGAAAAATCAAATTTTCTTTTACATATAGGACATATTTTTTCTTGTCATTTAAAAATTATCTTTATTCCCACTGCCTTATGTTTTAAGGGTAGTTACTTTGATTAAATCTTACAGTATCTAGCACTCAGGTAGACACAAGCATTGCCTTATTCCTCTCTGCAGCATGGCTATCTATTAGGTGGATAAATATTATTACTCTCATCAGCAAATTATGAAAGCCAAATTGGGGGTCTAAGGTTAATCACTGGAACAGCTACAACTGGAACTTGGGTGTCTCCAGTAAATAAATGCCTGCCTTACCCTTCTAGGCCTCAGTGATGCCTCTGTTTCTCTCATTTGGGGTTTTATTTTCAAAGCTGCAGGGAAAGACTTAATAGATCCAGCCCATTGCTCTCAGTGAATGCAGCTGCTTCCTTTAGCTGATGAAGTGTTTAGTCTAGCTTGCTTTTAACTGAAGACATTTCTTGTTTCCTGCACCACGTTATGAGAAATGCAGATTTGCCTTCCACTGAATTTTTAATGGTAATTCAGTCTGAAAAATTATGTTAAATGTAGATTTTTAATGGCGCAAATAGATTCGATCCTAATATGTTTGCATGCTCTGAGTGATTAAAACCACAGATTGTAGTCTTTCATCCCTTCTAGCCTCCGTAAGCTGAAGGGACAAATAAGATTATATTCCTTTACATACATTATCAGCAGAGTTGTCTGTTACATCCTGATCAGCTGTACCTGCATCATACCTGTATAGGACACTGATATTGTGCAATTGTTCTTAAATATCTAACCTGGCTCACAGAATCCTTTTTATTGCTGATGTGGAAGACCCCAACTTCACTTTGAAGTGCCGATATACCTACCTGGTAAAGCATCTCAAATTCTGCCCTCATTTTCTAGTCCCACAAATTTAATTCACAGCCAAAACTCTGAAAAAGCTTCACTTGCTTTTCATATGCCTGTGTGGAAATATTCAACTGAAACTGAGGCAAGATGAAGAAAGGGAAGACTGTTGTGCAGTAACACAAGATTAATGTCTGCTTACTTTGTGCATTTACTGAGCAGTAAATGATACATTGACACTTTTTAAAATTTTTTTTAGCATGGTCAGAGATTAGTTAAAGCTACTTTAGTACACGCAGGAGAAATGTCCTTTTTCCTCTTGTGTAATCAATGGTCACTTTAAAACTGGTTTCTGTTGTCTGAATAAACGCTCAGGTGAAGTTTACCTGTCCAATGGTGTAATACCAAACATTCTTCACACTGCAAGCTCAGTACTGATCCTGTTTAATGTGGCAATTAAATTGTGAATCCCTCATATACTATTTAAGAAGAAAGCTATGATAGGAACTATAATACTCATGGAGAAATTTGCTTGAGAGGTCAGTGGAACACTTTTAAAAAATATTAATTATTGCTTTCAAAAATGTATGATAGCCAAATGACCCAGTGTGTAGGAAAAAACATTTAACAGATATAACAACTGGAAATCATAGGTACACCTTAAAAGGTCTTTAAATTTTTGTGTTGTGTAAGCCTGGAAAAATTCTTAAGTGGTGTTGTATGACCTTTTAATACTGGAAATGTCTCTTTCATCCAGAGCCACTGTGCAATGTTACTTTGGCTAAATATACAGNTTTTTTTTTTTTTTTTTTTTAACCAAATACTGAGATGTAAAAGGAAAAGACAATTTCAAGCGAGAGTGACTGCACTGCTGGTTTGGACCAAAGGATGTGACAGCAATAGTTCTTAGTTATAGTTTCAGACTATGGGAAAGGAGCCTTGTTTAGATTTTTATTTTTTTTAAAAAAATGGAAAGTACGAGAAAGAGAGAAGCAAACTTGAGTTTTCTGCTCCAGGACAGCAACTTTTAATTTCAATTAAATCAGTCGGGCTAGCAAAGCAGCATGGTAATACAGGGAGTCAGTGAATACAGATGACCTTTGTGGATTTGGTTTTTGCTGCTTTTCCTCCTCCTGATTGAAAAGGAACACCCAGCAGTTGTCTTAATTGGATGTTAATTGATACATCTTCACAGGAAGCAGTGCCTGTGATCTTGCAGCTTGTTTGTATGAAAGAGTGTAATGGAACAAACTGCGAGGGAGGTTTTTAATGATCGCAGTGACATAGCACAGCAGTACAAATTTTAAAATTATCTCCAAAATGTTTGGAGAGTCATTACTAGAACAGACTTAGCTGCATTCATAAAGCTTTACTATTCTACTTTACACATTCAAAGCGTAATTAAACCGAAGGCAAACATTATAATTATGACCTCATGCCTCCTCTCAGTAACACTGTCTAATATTTTCTTGAGTCCTCGTGATGATATAAGAGAGGATGATGACAGAACACAGAGCTTGCTCAAACTACTCATCTTTCAAAACTATTAGTTGCTGATCCCAAGTGGAAAGTCTTAGCAGCTCTTCCCTCATGATGAGTTGTGCCCAGTTGCTTTAGGGAGTCACTCAGCTCTCAGGCAGCATTTTACCTAAACACAGCATTAAAATATAGGGAGGAATTTGCTTATCTTTGTGCAGCATAAAATGCAAAACCACGTGGGAAATCTCTAGATAATGATCATTCCTCTTCTTTTGTGGATCAATACATCTTATTTCCAGTGGAGGTTGCCCATGCAGACAAAAAGCAGCTCTGACTTGACTAAGTACTTCCCAATGTCAGATTCAGTGGGTGGAATACAGTATGGCAGAAAAGACAACACTTTTGTCCTTGAGCATTCAAATATCTTTGGCTTTGACTTAAGGGTTCTGTTCTCATTTCTAATCTTACTAAAACTAAGCAAACTCAAGAAGCACAGGCCTTTTGATATGACATTCATTTATGAGGGAGGGTCTTTCTGATTGCTTTGTTCCAGTCACATCTGGAAATGGGATCCAGAAATGTTAAATAATCCATGTTTGAATGAGAACCAAGAAAGCAGAAGTCTTTATAACTAATAAATTGTAGCAAGATGTAGGAACAGTTACACAGCAAAAGAGATTACCAAAGCTTGTAACTATTAATCCATAAAAGGAGGCTGCCTGAAGTCACTTCTGTAGACTGTCTTGGCCTCCCCAAGACCACACAAATGTACTGGAAACACTCCGGTTCTTAAACATCACAACAAAAATTAGCACTTAAAAATAAGGACGTTGCTTTGAGACTACCTGAAAATATTTGTTGTGTAAAAATGAGGTAGGAAAGGTGATAGAACCTGGAACCTGCAGTGGCAGTTATCTAAGCGTAGGTCCTTGTGTCAGTATGACAAGTTGCCATCCTCAGCCAATGATGTGGAGCACTCCACAGATTTGAGCTGTCAGCTCAAAGGGCAAGTGTCCATGCCGTTCCATGAGCCAGTCAAGCCTTTGCTTGCACAAAGGGCATGCTAAACCTCTGTGTTACGTTTCCCATAGCTTGAAGAAAATGGCTCCTGTGCATTATTTAACTGCTCCACTAGTTAAATAAAACTAAATGTCAAGCTGCCGGTAGCTTAGCAGTACTCAACTGCCTGCTTTTTATGTTTAAAGTTAGAAACTGGATGGCACTTTAAAATGGTTCAAGTTTCCTGAAGGCAGATCTCTAAAAGTCACTCTGCATGCAGAAAGCCCAACCTATACTAAGGCATTCTTTATGCCTGCAACAACAGTTTGACTATACCCAAAGAGCACTTTCTCCTACTTCTTTTCCTGCTGGTGGCTGTGTAGCTGAAGCTAACACAAAACCTTTCAAATTTTGTGACTGAAATAGCAGCTCCTACCCCAAGATTTTATGGCAAGAAATGTGTTATATTTGGAGTTTTAGTTATGACCTTGTATGTCCTTACCTGGGAATCTATACCAAACCATGCAGACTAACAGGTTGCCCAGGGAGGTGGTTAGGGCCCCATCCCTGGAAATACTCAAAGTGAGGTTCAACAGGGCTCTGGGCAGCCCTGTAGGTGTAGGTGAAGATGTCCCTGCTGACTGCAGAGGAGGTTGAGCTAGATGACCTTTGGAGTTCCCTGCCAGCCCAGCCCATTCTGTGTTTCTGTAAAGATGGTGTTAGTGTTTAGAGATGATGAGAATCTTCCGGCGAACTGTATGCATGAAGAAACAGAGGAACCTGTAAAAGCAGGGGAGGAGAGGCAAGGCAGACTTAAGACAAGCAGAGGCTGAGGCATTCCTAAGTGGGAAGGTGAAATGTTTATCCACCAATATTAGTTTCTGGTGTATTTAATACTTCATAATGTCAGTTGCTTGGAAACCAGTGGTTTGTGCCCTTTTGCTGCTTGGCAGAAATCACTCTAATTGGCATGTTTCTAGCACTGTCACTGCTGGCAGTTTGCAGTATTTTGTTGTTGTTTTTTTTTAATCCAGAAGCTAAAATTTTCTTTTACCTGAATGCTGGCTGATATTAATTAGACAGCAGTCACAGGTAAAGATAGTTAAGTATATGGATGTATGAATCATTATATCTATCATCAATCACTGAAAGGCTGTTATTCCCCACAACACTTCTGCCTTTCCAGACTGCTGGTTTGAGCCTCCATCTCCTTCCCTTTTGTGCAAAAATGTTTATCTTTGAAATGCCATAAGTGGAAATAGTTCTTTGCTTATTAGATTCTTCCTATCTAGCTAAACACAGCAGTCTAATCCCACGCATTAAGATACAAAAACGACAAAAATTGTCACCAAAGGCTTGAACAAAGCTTACATTTAAAATTAGTTTTTCCATTATTTAGTAGTAAAATGTCATTGCTCTGTAGAAATGCCTTTATGTGGTAAGGCAAGACATTAGACTGTGGGAAGAGATTTGTACTTTCACATGAAAATCTTGACCCTGAAGTATTTCCTCCTAGAGGATCGGGGACCTCAGCAAAGTTCCACTTAACAAACAGTGAGTTCTTGTCAGTAATACAAAGTTCTTATTATTATGCATTCTTACAGTCAAAAATAGAGAGCCCAGAAATCTCAGTGATTGGGTTGGGTTTTTTTTTGTCATTGAAGTTTTAGTAATAATTTTCCCACAGCTTTTTGGGGAAGAATTTAAAATAAAGCATTGAAATCTCACAGATTTCTTTTTCTGCCCTTTATCAGGGCAAAGCTGCTGCTTCTGGAAGTCCTTCTGCCACTCACCTTTGTTCAGGTACTTTTCTAGGGACACCAAGAACTGGAAACCTAAATATGCCTACCCTAAAGAAAAAAGTTTGTGTGAGGACCAGCAGGACTGAGAGTTACAGCGTGACACAAGTGGAGTGGGTTGTGTGTGCATGTGTTTGTATTCTGGGACTTCTTAAAAGAGAAAATGCTGCCCTCTATTCTTTCTAGGTTGAGGAGAACACATTTGCAACTAAAAATAAGCTCTTTTTTTTTTTTTTTTACCTCCAGATAGCCAAATATGTTTGTGTTTCTTGGAGAACCTCTCCTGATTTTCCAAACAGGGGCTCTGCCTCATTGAGCAGTGGAAGCAGCATCTTCTATATCCTAATGGTCTAATGGCTTTGTAGTTAATCAAAAATCACTCAGAGACATCTTTACATACGCAGTCACCTGGTGACATCTTTTATAACAACATGGGGTCTTGTTTTGGCTTTTGAAGACCCTTATTTCCTGCTGCACAACCTTCTGTGAACATACCACAAACTTACTCATGTCTTATTTTACTTGTTTCTTGACTGGCTTCAGTGGTCAGATTTTCATGTGGCGATGTGAATCTTTCCATGATGCAGATCCTAGTTTTGTTTTTTTTAAACAAAAGGAGATATTTGAGTACAGATTTATTTTTTTTTTAACTCATCTGCAGGAAAATAACATGGGAATCTTGACCTGAAAAAAAAGTGGGTATTCCAGATTGTTGGTATGTCTTCAACTACTCAAGACAGATGTTGATATGGTACTACTTTAGTTCCTTTCCAGAATGGTTAATGGTCCAGCGTGGTAAATTACACCTGAGTTTCTGTGGGTCAGTAGCTACATTTAATAGATTTTAATGACATCTGCTTTTCACTGACTTTAAAACCGGATGTACAAATATTTACCCATTTGGTTCTTATTGTATAATTGCTTAACCATTAGACAGGAGTAGGAACCAGTGTGTTCCTGATTCTCCGTTGCTTTATGTGTGTTTGCATCTCTAACTTGGCTGTAAACACTACCAAACTAGAATTTGTAATTAATTTCTATTAGTACGTACCTATTAATTGTGAATAGTTGGAAGCTTTTCCTTGTCTGCTTGCTAAACTTTCAGGATATGACTCAAATACAGAGCTCAATTGTAGGAACTTCTAGCATTGAGTTGCCACCACATAAACTTAACTCCCTGGCTTTTGGCAATTTCAGAAGGTGGGCAGTGTATGCACCCTGTAATAACTCGCTGAGTGTGTTTTAAGTGACCAATGCACTAATTCTCATTTACAATGAAACCACTCAGGAAATGTGTGAAGCAGTCTTAATGTAAGTAGATTTGAGACATGCTGGATTGATTATGATGCTGAATGTGAGGCAGCAAAGAACTGAGAGGAACAGTCAGCAGCTCCAGCATTTACTTATAAGAGAACAGAACAGATTCTCCACTGGGATAAATCAGGATCACTGTTGGCAATTTACAAGAAATAGAGAGTTTGCTCTCCTATAGTTCTGTGTGTGCCTTTCAAATAAGAAAAGCACTGTGTGCATATGGATTTTCTTTTGTCTGGGCATTTCCTGCTGGTTTGCAATTATTAGCTAGTTAGGTGGTACATCACCTTGTCAGAAAGGTAAGGGACATACAAGAATTACTGCAGTAACAGCTCAAATGGAGTCTGGTGTGTGTTAATGCACATACACAGACCACAGTATTTTGGGGGACTGGATTGATAAAAATAAGTGTTCTAACTGAAGTAATGTCTAATCAATTGAAATCCAATGAGAATGCAGGTGCTAACACTTGTGCTCCTGCAGAGTTTAGTATGGTAACCTTAATAGCTTCAGCTTGTCAGAACATCCATTTTATTAGGTGCTCAAAAAGACCCTCCAGTACCACAGTCCCCCTAAAACCAGGCAAGGGCAAAGATTTCAAGTTTAATCTAAATGAAACGAGCTTGCTGATCTCACCATTTCCTTCAGTGTATATTCTTTTGAGTTCCTCAGGATCCAAATACTCAGCAGCCTCATTTGAGATCTGTGATGGGATCACAGCTCAGGATGGTATGGCTGCAAATAAGGCCAAGTGTTCCTTTAGAAGAATTATACTGGCCTTCTATTCACAGATTCAGTCTGTAACATTCAGAATACAGCTTAGCTGTATTTACTGTAGATTCAAAGTTACTGCATCCTGTGCTTTCTGCTTTATATGGAAATGGGTGGTTGTCTTGCTTTCTGTGCTGTAGAAAATACTTACTCAAAATGTTTTTAAATGGCTGTGTGCACGAAACTGTAGTTACTTTTCACCTGGGAAGCCTTAGCTCCTGCTCAGGTTGTCACTAGTACAGCGAGTTAGGTAGTTGATACTTGCCTTGCAACATCCTCAGCAGGATCTGGCCTTGTGCCTGGCCTTGTGCCTGAAGTGGAGCTTTTAGTAGTCTAGCCAGGGAGTTGTTGCAGATGCAGATTGAAATGCTTCTATGAAAATAAAGGAAATGACATTTTAAAAGCCTCTGCTCTCAGTGGCTTTCAGAGCAATGCCAGGTTGGTTTCGCTTATACTTAAATGGCTATAACCTCTGGAAAAAGCTGAATTCTTTCTGTGTAGCATCTGGAGCAGGAGATGTTCTGCCATTAGCTTTATTCATATAAAGCTTGTATCCATTAACATAAGGAAATTGAATAGGCCATTTGATGAAACTGTAGCTAACAATTGCCATGATCGGAGAAATATGGATGTAGTTGTTTGATAGATGTGTAGTTGTTTTACTTTCAGCTCACAATTTTTGTTCCATAATCATAATATAATGTTCAGCCTTAGACAGGAGAGTCAGGCTGGTATAGACTACAGCTTCTTTGCAGCTCAGGGGCTGGGACAGAGAGAGATTAGCAGGAAGAGTTAATGAGACTGAAGCAGTGAAGTGTGGTTCCTCAGTGGAACAACAGCCACAAGGCTGTGCAGCCTTTTGGCCATCTTTCCAGCAGGTCTGCTCAGACTGGAGTTAACACCAGCTTACCCAAACAAGGATTTGGCATCATGTTCAGGAGTAAATCATTTCCCTTTGAGTTTGTTTATGGACAAAGTTGAATGTGAGGTTGTTGACTGCAAAATTTGATCATCTGGGACTAATTCATCCTTTGGAATCTGGTGAAGATGACCCAATATACTTTAGCTGTATCTAAACAGAAGGTAAAAAATCCTGGTAAATATCTACCTTGTCTTTACTCTGATGCAAAGCTTCTTAATGTTTTTCTATCACCTAAATTAGAATAAAGACAAATTTCTGACTTGTGTATATTTCTGCAAGTCATTTTTTACTCCATGTAAGACACCAAGAGTCTTAAATCTCAGTAGTAAAAATTCAGTTCCCCAACACTTTAATAGCCATGTATTAGAATTAACTGATGACCTCAAGTCCCTAAAGGATGTAAAAGTAATTTAGTAAGTATGCCATTATATCAAACACTAAAAATACACTTGCTTCTGTATGTGTAATGCACTGCTAGGTCACTTCTTTGCATGTCATTGACCCTTATCTATATCTACACTATTACATTCCTGTGGTGGAACTTGAAGTATTCCATTATTACTGCTCAGGAAACTCTTCTAATTTCCATGCTGATGAAGATTTCTAACTTAGAAAAATAAGACAACTCCTTTTGTCTGAATGGCAGTTGAAAATCTGTGTTGTGACTACAGTTGACTGAAGCTCAATGACTCTAATAAATGTATTCCAAATTTCATCTCAATCACATTTGCATTTTAATAAATGGCTCTCACCTACTTGCCAAATAGACAGCCCAGCTCAATTTGTTAAGTTGCTTTATAAACAGAGAATTCTGATGCTAAATTTCAAATAGAGAAATATTTGTTGTCCTATTCCAGCAACATAATATTAATTCACAGTATAAAAACGTACATTGGTCACCTCTCTATTTTCACTTTGGGTTTGCTTTACTGATTCCCTTCTTCTTCACAATGAAGGTGATGGAGCAGGCTGCCCAGTGAGGTTGTGGGCTCCTTAACTGGAGACTTTCAAAACCCATTTGGATGCATTCCTGAAATGGCAGCAGGGTTGGACTTAGTGATCTTTGGAGGTCCCTTTCAACCCCTAAAGTTCTGTGATTCTGTAAATAGTCCATAGACCTTTAGAGTCATTCATAGATATCCCAGAAATAATTCTGTGGAATTATGAGGGGAATATGTTGTTTGTTTAAATCATATAGGTATTGGGGGCGGGAGGGTTTTATCATAGACTCAGCAAGGTTGGAAGAGACCTCCAAGATCATCCAGTCCAACCTATCACCCAGCCCTATCCAATGGCACTAAGTGCCCCATCCAGGCTTTTCTTGAACACCTCCAGGGACAGCAACTCCACCACCTCCCTGCGCAGCCCATTCCAATGCCAATCACTCTCTCTGTGAAGATACAAAGAGGGAGTAAACTACACCCCTTGAGTAGTTTACTCATGACTAGTGAATTTGGTGCCTGAAATTTGCACCCTGTGTGACCTTCAGGTGCTTTAATACATGTCAAGTAAGAAAAGAGAGTTACTACTTGTCAGTAAACGAATGAAGCCCAGCTTTCAAGCCTAGATTGTGTTTGAAAAGATCAATGCAGCCTGATGACACTTGATTCTAAAGTCAGCAGCACATTAACTTACAGGGATCTGTCTTGTGTCTGGATAATCTGACTCGGATCAGCTGCTGCATTCTTGCTAACATTTTAATCAAAGGCTTTAGAGTAATTGAGTGCCATTTCCCTTTCACTGCCCTAGCTCACCTTTTCTCTTTTCTCTCTTTTTTTTTAAATTTCACCTCTGTTACCATCCTACAGAAGTAGGTATGGTTGCTTCCTTATTTTCTGCTCCTGCAGATCAGCCCTGCCTGTTGTCTTCAGCTCACTCCCAGGCTTCACTGGCACCTTCCCTTTATTAACAGTGCAACCTTCTGACAGCAACTGGAATTTAGCAGCTAAGAGGTAGCTTCAGGACAGTGCCTGTCAGGCTGTGACAAGCGAGTTAAGACAGCAAGAGGCCCAGTAGTCAGTTGGCTGCTCTAAATTAGATTTAGGGGGTTTTAAAAACAAGGAGTGGACAAAGTGGTGCTGAGTTCAAGACATTCAGTAGTTAACCTGTGTGGTGCTGAAAGAGATAAGGGAAAGCTCTCACAGTTCATACTGGGGAATTGTTGTCTTTTGTGGTCACATTGTGAAAGGAAATACTAATGTTGGATTCTTGAATATTGAAGAAAGTGAAATCTCTGTTAAAAATTAAGTTGGTGGGTAACAGAGAAATGAATTAGTGTGTCTTCAGTACAGTGACCAACTTGTGATGACTTTTGGCAGGCGTCACATCAGTTCCATGAAGCAAGGTGGAGAATATTTTCATATACTTCACCAAGAATCACTGGAAAGGAAGAATGTGCTGAAAGCAGGCCAGCAGGCTCAGACCATGAGCAAAATTACCTTCCAGACACCCAAATACACCTCTGATGCAGAGGAGTCAGAGAAAGAAGCAACCACGTAAGTCAGCTCAGGGGGCTTTTGGTGGTCTGATGGCAGAGGTTTTACAAAAGGGCAATTTCCATTTTCTGTCATTGATATTGAGGCAGAATATCACTGCTTATGTGAACTAGAGAGGGGAAATGCTTAAAGTCTGGGTAAGTGGCTGTAAACTTAAAGCATGGGGGGAAAGTGCTTGAGGTGCTGTTTAAAAAAGTAGAAAGTTTAGAAAGCAGAAGGTTGGTGAATACATGGGAGGTTTTGTGGCCAACTCAGAACTGATTCTCTGAGGAGAAACAGGAGGCCTGGTGAGTTTTTGTGCCATACTTTTGTTCCCACAGTGGGACCACAGCATTAAGAATAAAAGAGTTGCATTCAGCAGAATAAGTGACTTAGCTTGCAGAGTGGATTCCTTTGCTAGCTCAGATCTACCTTCTTCAGGTTTGCTCTCCCTTTGATCATTGTCATCTTCAGTCATCTGGCTCACGCTGATCTTTTCACTGCATCTCTAACACCTGTGGTAATGCTGTAGTTGTCTTCCATTTGTCAACCCTCACGAGGTGATGGCATGATTAAACACTTGCTCAGAGTAGCTCTTCTAGAGGTTACGCACCTTTGGTGCCTTACTGCATCAAGAGCTCATCCATCTCTAACAGTCTTTTCTCATCAATTTGCTGTCTTTTGTCACTCCCAGGTACCAGCTTCCTCTCATTCACCTTTCTTCTGTGAACTGAATCTCAACAGGGAAAGCTCAGTCTCCAAAGTCATGCAAAATAAATACGCTAGTATAAATAGTACTGTATTTATGAAGTGCCATATACATATTAGAAATTAATTATATATCCTGGTGAATGTAAACACCAGGTTTGTAATATTAATACATTATAATAAATGCAGTAATTAACAAATTTGGAAAAACATCTAAACTGTTTGGGGTTTTATTGAATGTAAGGAGGGGGAAGAGAGAGTGTGGTGATGTAAACACAATAAGCAGTTTTATCAGCAGTGTCTTCAATTCACATACCCTTTTTTAAAAACTTCAGTCTTTGTCCTTTCCCACAGTCGTTCCCTAAAAGAAGGCAACCAGCTGAGGCTGTTAGGGATGAAGAAGGTGACCTTACGCTCTTTCACTTCTGGTCATAGCAGTGTCTTGGTTCCAAACCCTGCTGGAGCAAAAAGGTATGTTTGAAGGCACATTTGTGTCCTGCCCTTCTTGGTAGGGCATAAGCACACAGACCTGTAACACACATACCTGAGCACATCACCAAGACAAGTCCACTGAAAACATCACATCCAAAATATGCTCAGGATTCACAGTTATGTACCAACATTGCAAAAGCCATGAGAGGTGTCTACAACTCTCTGGGACAATGAAAAACATCATCTGCTACAGAAATGCTTAGAAGTGTCCATTTTGGTTTGCCTCTAGGTTGTAACACATTTGTTTCTCCTCTCTGCAGTGAACATATTTTCCGACAACTGTGTGCCATCCACTGGCTTTTGGAAGCTTTGACTCTGGAGCCCAACACTGCAATGCATTCCATATTCACCTGCTGGAATCCAAGGTAAGTGTGCAAAGCATGACAGTCGGTGGAATGAGGCATTTGGGATCGCAGAATCACAGAACGTCAGGGGCTGGAAGGGTCCTTGAAAGATCACAGGATTTCAAGGGTTGGAAGGCACCCAAAGAGATCATCAAGTCCAACCCCCCTGCCAGAGCAGGATCACCTATTCCAGGTCTTTTGTCCTTTATATGTTGTTGTTTCTCTTCTTTCAAGTGATAAGTGAGTGAAATGTCATTAATTCCACTGTAAACAAATTTTGCATCAACTTTGCCCCCATACAGTCAGCAGAAGTTGTGCACTCATATCAGTAGCACAGCATGGGCCTCTGTTATTGCAGCTTGCAGAACTAGGAAAAAATACTGAGCTATCACAACCAAATTTAGTTGTGTTTTCTTTCCTTTCTTTTGGTTGATAATTATGCAAATTAAATGCATGTAGTAATAGATGTATGTACATTCCCGTAGTCATCCCTTGAAGGGTTAGCCCAGTGAGCTCAACAGAAATTCCATATACATTGTAATTAGAGAACAAAGCCAGCTATTAAATGACTTGTAGTAGCTGGGTTTATCCTGTCAATTATATATGACAGTGATGGGTACTTGAAAAAGATGCATTGCTTCTGAACTTTTATACTGTTAGAAGTAAATATTAATTTAAGCTCCCAACCTTTTTAGTCAACTTAAATGTGTTGACATAACATGTATTTCAATTATTCACGAGTGTTTGATAAAGCAGTGAACAGTTTATGCCCTGATTTGCAGGGCAGAGCTCTTCAGAGCTGTTCTGTGCTCTCTATATTCACAGTGAAGGCAAGCTGTGCCTATTTATAACAGAAGTGACAGAGTAGCATTATATAGAATTAGCCTGACAAATTGGAGGGGACAATCAGTCCAGTATGTGTTGTGGATGGGTTTTCACCCCTTTACATCTGAGGAACAATAGACTGGAATAAAGAAACAATTTGTAAGTTTCACTAGACACAGACTGACAGCAGAGGATAAATCCATAAAGTTTTGGATTAATTTCCAGGTTCTGAAGTAGTGCACTCTCTTGTTGTACACCTCCTACTCTTTGTTGCTGTCTGTAACCATTACTCATAGAACCATGGACTGAATTGCATTGGAAGGGACCTTAAAGATCATTTACTGCCAGCCCCCCTGCCATGGGCAGGGACACCTTCCACTATACCAAGTTGCTCAAAGACCAATCCAGCCTGGCCTTGGAACACTTCTGTGAAAGTTGAGAACTTCCTTACATCTAATCTAAATCTACCCTCTTTCAGTTAAGATCTATCACCCCTTGTCATATCACTACAAGGCCTTGTAAAAAGTCCCTTTCCAACTTCCATGAAGGCTATGAGGTCTCCCCCAGAGCCTTGCCTTCTCTAGACTGAACAACTCCAGTTCTCTCAACCTGTGTTTGTAGCAGAGGGTCTCCAGCATTTTGATCATCTTCATGGCCCTCCTCTGGACTTGCTCCAGCAGGTCTATATCTTTCTTATGCTGAATGCTCTAGATAGTCACACAAGAGCAGAGTTGAGGGACAGAATCACCTCCCTCAACCTGCTAGCCATACTACTTTTGATGCATCCCAGGATACAGTTGCTTTTCTAGGCTGCAATCACTGTACATTGCTGAGTTGCTTCTCATCAACAAATACCTCCAAGTCCTCCTCCAGAGGGCTGCTTTCAATCCGTTCTCCAACATGATGTAACATTTAAAGTTTCAGATCAGTACAGGTCTTAATTTAGCCAACAACATGGAAAAAGCAAACTTGTGTGAATCTGCACTCACTTCCATCCATGAAATACTGTATGTGGGACAAAATTGTTCAGTGCTTGCACAGAGGAAGTTGAGAGTATTGCTTGGCCTAGCATAATAGCTTGTAGAATGAGTCTGTTTCTTTAGGTTCTTCTTCACTTGTGCTTCCAACTTACTGATGGCTTCTAACCCCTTGCATTGCTTTTCCGTTTCTTTTGAGCAAGAAACATGTCACAGTAGTGGTCAGACACCTTTTACTCTCTACTGCATGTATTAAAAGAAAATATGACAAAAGCAAGACCCTCAAAATGGAAAGCTAATTAAGTTGTTTTCACCTAGGGACCCTGGTGGCTGTAAAAAAACAGCAGAAGAAATGGAAAAAGAAAAGTTTGCAGCATGTATGCAGGAGCTCTTTATTACAAACACAAAGGTAACTTCATTGTCAATTTCTTCCTTGGGACCTAATCCAGCTTCCCAAGCTTTTGTTTTATTGCTTAATTGAACTCAATGATACCACCTTTTCTGCTCTGGATCTTGTAATAGCAGAGTATTTGTCTCGCTAGGTTTTGAGGAATCACTGTTTGATGCCAGGCAATAGGAAGAACAGTAGGTAGCTGATTGAAACTGTGGCTTGGCCTGAGTGCTTAGTACTGAGGTGGGAAGAATTCCATACTCAGCTAAAGCATAACTAGCCTCCTGTTTGCAATTGCCCCTTTTTTATGACCCAGAGTCACATAGCAGTACTTGTTCACACAAATAGGTCTTTTCCAATCAAGTGGGGATTTCAGACTGGTATCCTGGAGGTCTTATTCTAGTAAGTTCTAACCATGGTTTGTTTGGTTGCCTTTTTACACCGAATTTAAAGCATAATTCAGAAACTAATTCTGAATGTTGAGGCCTTTAGAGAAAGTAAGATTCACTTGCCACACTTAAAGGAAAGCCAAGGAAAGGAGAAAACGAACAATTCAAATGAAAGCCTTTGAAAAGAAAAATAAAGTTAATACCAGAGAGGAAACTGAACACTAGAAAATTATTTGTAACACTTGGTAACTGTTTTACTGTCTTTCTGAAACCACAGAAACACTTTTCTTTGGGAAACTGTTGAAATAACCAGAGGAAAATGAGGAATGAGTGATGCTTAGGAGTGTAATTAGGAGAACTCAATAAAGAGCCAATGGGTTTCTTGGTCTGCAGCACATCTTACAGCTTGATCTTCAGCGGTTGGCGAAGGCTTTTATTTCTTTGCTTTGCCCCTTATAAGTCAAAATTAAACAAGATTTATGAAGAGCTTTTAGAACCCCAGGTGAGACACTGTTAGAAATAGGAGCTTGTTACAGACAGGCTATTTGCTCATGTTATTTGTCAACACCTGCAGCTCTCACCCTTATGACATAATAAAGTGATTCAATAAAAGATCCTGATTTCTGTTGGGAAAGAAGCAGCAGAAGTTGTGAAACTTTCAAAAGACAAAGATTTTGGACTTGTGCAAACACTCTTCCTTCTGCTAGCAAACAGAGAGGGGGAGTCAGCAAGTCACATAAATAACAAAGCTGTTTCTAAACATGAGGCTTTCTGATTTTTTTCCATGCAGTTTTACCAGTTCTCTACAGTCAGGTCCAAAGCAATGTGGGTTGAAGGCACCAAAGTGCATGTCAGTCTTGATGTGTCTTTTAGCATTTACATTGCTGAGAGGGTTTTTTTTTGTTTTCTTCCTCTTTGTATTAATCACAATTTCCTTTCTCACATTTACATTAATACTACTTAAAGACTGCTTTTCACATTCAATATGAAACTTCATGTGGAAATATCAGGTTCCTCCAGGGGCACTTGCTTTATAATACGTATTGTTCTGATTATCAGTCCCACACAATTCAGTCTGCTTTCAGTCTTCAGTTTTACATTCCTGACACAGGAAATTCATTTGCCAGGGTTTTGGGTATTGGGAGGAGACCCCAGCATTTATCAAACCATTTTGACCTATTCTTTTCTATGCATGAAGAAGTTCCTCTGTTACCAACTCTCTGCAGCTGCAGTGTTACTCACTTACAAATCAGCTTAATCTGTTGGCATTAATGCTACAGCAGAGGACTACTGAAGGAAGATAACAAAAGGAAGGAGGTAGGTCTTACCTGAGAAATCAGCAGCTTGATAGAAGTCACTAGAGGAAAATCTGTGGGGTTACAGGAGGACCAGAAGGATCTAATATCAGAATAGTTAAAAAATATGATTCTTCATTGTCACATTGCTATAGAAACACCCTCCTTTCCTATTATTTTTTTTTATTCTCTGTACAGAAATGCACCTGGAAAGCACAGTACAGACTGCTTGCCAGGAAGATAAACAGGACATCTACGCCAGGTATCTCTCAGATTAGCAGTCTGTCGTCTCTCCAGGGTCACACCCCTTGTGGCAGTGAAACTTCCAGTGCAGTTTGCTCTGAAGGCAACAGCGAGATTAATTTGGCCTCATCTGATGCTGTGAGTGAGTCAGCACAAGATAAAGAGCAACCATCTCTTTTCCTCTGTAAGTTACCTTTCTTGACTGCCAATACCAAATGGATTTGCTTTTGGTGTTACTAGGGAGAGCCTACGTCAAAGACACTGCTTAGCCGCACCAGTGGGTTTCTCTTCGGGCATGTGGCTCTTTGTACAAGTACCTCTGTGTCCTCCCTGGTAGCAAATTGATTTAAAGACAGTATAATCCCATGTGATGATCAAGTAAGAGTTTTAATTAATCTTCAGTTACAGCAGTGGCATATTCAGGCTGTCGTCCACACCTGTGATGTCCAACAGGTGGTGAAAACAGTGAAGCTGTTCTCTGCCATAACCAAGTGATCCACTGAATCTCTCTAACTCAGGGGCTTCTGTTTAACTTAGATGTTCTATTCCTTGTTCCTCTTACTGATTCCAGCAGTGATTTGATATACCTGACAGAATAGCTCATTAGCTCTGCAATGCATTTGTGTACAGAGATGAATAATCTTAACTCTTTTCCCTTTCTTCCAAGTAAAGCTGGATCAGAAAAGCACATTAGCATTTAGTGCTGCTTATTACCTTTTAATTGATATCTATATTTTCATTATTAAGTTGATATCATGCTCTGCTAGACTCTAAATTTCCACTTAGAAAGGAGCTGCTGGAGTCATTTGGGATAGTTCTGTGAATCTTCAATAGCTATCAAAAAGGCAGAACATAGTGGAATACAGAGCAGAAAACTTTTAATGCAAAAATAGAAATTTCTGTTTACTGTGCCTTTCTTCAGTACCAGCCCTTCCAGTTCAGACAGGCTGGTATCAGAAGTAGTAAAGTTTAATGGAAAAAAAGGTGGTGGGGTATGTTAGAGAGAGAGAGAGAACATCTTCCAGATAAGGACCAGTTAGGTAAACTATGGCTCTTCAGTACAGAAAAGAAATAGCTGAGCACTAGGTTATGACAGATCTCAGTAACATTGTGAGGTACCTGGGAAAAAAAGTGATTAGAGAGTGGTTATTCACAAGGTCCCCTGACACCATATTTATGACCCACCAGATTAAACTACTGAGCAGAAAATTTAAAGCAGTGGGAAGTGTTTCCATGCAGTGCATGATTAAACTTGGGAATTCATTGTTACAATATATTACTGGAGTTATATTCAAGTCCAAAAGCAATTTAAATCAATAGCAGTAAAAACAATTAATTGCTCTTAACTGTAAAGGAATGGAGACATTCTCTGGGTCTGAAAGATCTTTAGGTTCAGACTGGATATATAGGGAAGCTTGTGCTAGTATCATGTCCTAACCTACACAACTGCTGCTGTCCATGGCTCCCAGCACAGATGAATGAGAGCAGTGGAGAACTCAAAGCTGTAGTTTCAATCAGTTTGTTTACAGATGTAGGTGAACAATTGGTTTATGTGTGAGATGAGACAGGAAAATAATCTTGAGAGCTATAAGAGCTGGGAGCCTCTGTGTGCTGTGGGATGTACATCTCCTGTGGTATGTGTGATGTATGGGAAGTATGTTCAGTGGCAGCTTTGGAACAGCTTTTATCACATGATTGCCTGTGATTTCAGCAGACTGGCCTGAATTACCACTCTGCTTCTCTCGAGGATTATGTTCCTAGCCCTAAAAAATATGGGAAGTTAGTTTCTGCAGGGCAGCTCTGTAGCAAAGATTGGATTTTGTCATGAATTCTGAAGCTGCCAGAATCGTGTAATACAGGATTTTGATTATACAATGCTTCATGGACAAATCAGAAATGGATTACGAGTACAGCTGTATACTCTGCATTCACAAAGCTTCATGTAACTTACACAGATGTAATTGCAAGGGCACATGCAACTCTGACACCCATGTGTACATCTGTGTGTTGCAAAAGTGAGCAAGAGATTCTCTGGCAGGCAGCTAATCGGTAAAAACAGCTGAGTGAGACTCTTACAGGAAAAAGATTTCTTTTAAGGTAAAACTTCATAACTCAATAGAAAGCCTTTTTTCCAACTGTAATTTAGATGCTGCTGTGGAATGTCTGCTTGTACAGCTTTGATTTTTCAGCGCTTCTGGCTGATTAAAGACCTCTACCAGGCCTAAAGTTTAAATGTTACATCATGTTGACAAAGGTAAATGTGGAAGCTTCAGTCCTTGTCGCTGTGGTGTAACAGCAGGTCACTGCTGAGGCAGCCTCATTTATCATTCAGTCACAACCTAATCAAAGGCTTTACAAAGCAGATTAGTGTCCTAAGCTTGCTTCTTTCACCACGTTTTAAAACATTCCCTTTTTTGTGCAGCCAGAGACTATATGATCTAAATGTACCAAAGTTAAGCCTAATTTTTTATGGTTTCTGTGTGAGCTTAATAATTTGAAAATATTATGAATATGGACAAGTTTCAGTATTTGTTTGCCCAGTATCTCCAAATAGAGAATTGAAACAGGTCCTAATGCTAAGAAAATGGAGAGCAGAGAGTTATTGTGCCCTCTGTTTCTATCAGCCAAAAAGAACAGTTCTATCTTCGTGGTATTAGCCCCGATTTGCTTCCTGTCATCTTCCTCCAAAATCTGCCCACAGGACTTCTTTCTGGACTAGCACTAGGTAGTTCAACTTGTCTTGCAGAAAATATCAAATGCAGCCACTGCTTAGCATAGCCCTCCTCCCCCAAAACATCATGTGCAGAGTCTGGGTTTCAGATATCCAGCCACTCACTTTGCACAAGTGGTAACCAGAAATAGAAAGGACTGGGCTCTTCTAAGGAGGGCTCTGACACTGCATGCCAACAGATGAGATTTGTATGCAGCCTTAGCCTCTGAACAGGAGCTCTCTGCCCATATTGATGTTAAGTTCCAGACCTTGGGGGGTCAGCCTGTGCATTCAAACTTCTCCAGTAGTGTACTAGCACCTCATGGCCTTGCACCGAGGCTAGGAAGGGTCACAGGGGAGCCATCATTAAAACCAGTCAGTGCCAGAACTTAGGAGTTGCCTGAGTGGGACCTTGGCACTCTTGGCATTCCCCTGGCCACACCCAGTAGAGGATCTTCATTATAAGCATAATGCTTAACATTGTAGCTCGTTAGCTGGTGCACAGCATCTTCCTTTCATCCAGTATTATATTCAAATCTGTACTTGTAATAAAAATTAATCCCTAAAAATAGTTTGTGCTGCTATTTAACACAGGCAGTATTCAGGAGTCATTTTTATCATGCTGCGTGTGGTGTTTCACTGAAAGGTAAGAAAAGGAGTGCTTAGTAAAATGTCACTTATTACCATGTAGGACATAGTGAGCATCTCAGAGGATGACTTAGAATTTGATAGCTAACATTGGGGGTTTTTTAATAACGAGTGACAGTTGTTTTACTGCCTGAGTGATTGGAGGGAACGATGCAGAGAAGATGGCTGCCTCAGTCTCTCTCCAGGGGTTTGACATCAAAACAGGAATGAAACAGTAGTGGGAAGGAAAACAAAGATGTGGGTTTGAAGGAAAACAGTGAGTTGAATTGGCTTTCCAGGTATTCAGGGGAGATGAGAATATAAGCATTCTCGTTACAGTGGCAGGATGAGAGAAAGTAAAGGTTGTTATTAGCATGAGACCTGCTCAGAGGTGGATAATCTGGAAACTATAGGCAATGCCTGAAGTTTTGGTGGATGCTGATAAGGAGACAGAGAGAGGTAATGAGGCACCTGTTGATGTTAAATGTATTAAATTCCATATGACATTTAAAAGAAGAATGGCAAAGTGATATGATAGAAATTCAGAAGACTTGACAGTTTGTGCCAGTAGAATGCTAACAGCACAGCACAGGAGCTGAAAATAGACTTCCTGCATAGTTCAAATCTACCTCTTCTTTTTTTAGTGCTCTATTTTATAAGCATCTAATGGAAAAATATGCACTATCTTCTACTTGATAGGGGTGGGGTTTTTTCCACAGCTGGAAGAACAAAGCTTGTCTTTTGAAGAGTGATTAATGAGTTGAATGCATTCATATTCGGGTACCTATCTTGAAATCTCTTCTCTAAAAGCTGAGAATTTTCAAAGAAACTTGACTTTTTATTAACACTAAGTAGCAGGTTTCCTTGGGGTGTCTCATTCAGGCCAGCATTAATGGCATCCTCTCTGCAAGGAGGAGAGGAAGGCACTACTCAGCTGGCATGTTTTTACAGACTATTTTTTTTATTAGCCTTGCAGAAAATGGCCCAGATGACACATGAAGCCATGTCAAAAGATGGCGATAAACGAGGAGAGACGGTGAAGAAGACAGGACTGCAGCAGTATGTCACCCAGTGGGTTTCAGACTGTCTAGGAGAAGCAGCTCATCAGGAGAGAGTTTGCTTTGTTTTGTTTCTTTCTTTCTCCCCCGCCCCCACACAACTACGTTCAGCGTTCAGTGAATTCAGATGATGTTTATATTTGTTGGCACAGGTGGCAGAATAGCTCATTTTACCACTATGCAGGCAGTATGTGCTTTCTGGAAGGCCACCCTCTGAATCTTGCCTTTTCAAACAGAAGAGGTTTTTTTTTTTTTTCTGTCTTATTCTGTAGAATTGTTTCTGCTTCTACCCTTGCATTTTTCAATAGTCTCTCTGTAACAATTCCAGCTAAGCTTCCATTTGCTGTGTTCCCTCATTAGTCAATTCTGTGGTTGTTTCCACAACCATAAGATCAACGTAACAAACCGTTCCTACAATTGGACTTTGCTGTAGCGTTTTTCACCTTGAGCTGAGGTGAAGGGGAAATTAATCTTGTACCTGGATAGCTCCAGCAAGTCTGCAATATTAAGAATGTTTTATGAGCACCTGCAGAATGTGTCATATCCTGGAGAAGGCATTCTGTACACTATTTTAGACCTTGCTGTGTCTTGCAGTGGGCTGCCAGTGGCTCAGAGGGACTACAGAGTAAATAAGGACCAAGAGAGGATAGTGCCTGGGAAGCAGAAGCCCAGAAGGCAGGGGTAAGGGCACAAATCTGATTTTGAAGCTCATTGAATGGTGTATAACCTGAAGTCTGTGTGAAAAGCATTTGGCATGGAAATATCGAAAAACATTTTATTACATGAGACCAGAGCTGACCAGTGAAACCTTGCAGCATATTTAGTACACTTCAATGCAATGTGAAGGCATTTTCCTAGAAGGATGTGACTGGAAAGATGGTAACAATCCAAATGTAATCCAGGGGTGGGGGTTTTTATTAATCAAATTATTTCATACGTTTGATTAACACCCCTATAAATGATACTGCATTTGGAATTTTACTGAGAGTGAGATTTCAACAGGCTGACATTGCTGTATGTTCTGAGCAACATAGGTGCTTGCCACAAAATGTTCACCACAAGGTGCTAATTACAGTTTTCTGTGTTGTTTTCATCACAGCTGCCACATCAGCTCCTTCATTAAAAGCAAGTCTAACTTGTGTGCTGATCTGAGGCAAAAGTTCACAGCAGTGAGTGAAGAAGCAGCTTCCTCTTTACATGATGCCCTGATAAGACTTGAGAGGTAGGAAAAAATTACATTCTGCATACTCTTAAAGCACTACATATCCTGTTTTCAACCTTTTAAGAATATATGGATGGTGATAGAAAATTTTATGGCTGTCTACAGAAAAACAAAGCTGTGTTCGGGTTAAATATCGATAGCAGTGTTTTGGGATATTTCTGAATTATTTTCCTGGAAACAGTTTTGCTAAAATATTGGATACACTTACTTTGGACATTGTAGTCCTTTTCACCCAAAGGCAAAAAAATAACTTTAGCCTACATACAGTCTGTTTTGCTGTCTTGTGTTTCCAGTTCAGAGATCACTGTATATTACTATGACTCTTCTCCTAGTAACAGTTGCAACATCCTCTCAAGGCCTTTCCCCAGATCAGTGATGTTTCTACCTTGTTGAGGAGCCAAAGCATGTCATCCTGTTATTTTCACACACGTTACACATGTTGCATTCATCTGTGATATTTGTGCAAATTCTTTTTCTCTGTAAGCATCAGACCTGAGATCCTGCCCTACACTGCTGTTCTGAAGGGTGTTACAGGCATAGGTTTCTTTCCCCCTTCTTACTTCTTCCTCCTTTCCATTCTTCTGTTCCATTTTGTACTAAGATTTAATTTGTCCCCAGAGCTTTCCTTATCTGGAGGTGGGTCCTTGTTTTCTTCCTTGAGCAGCTGCTGTGACTGCAGAAGAAATCAATAATTCCAGCATCCTGCAGTACAGAAGGACAAGTCTTAGAATCATAGAATGGTTTGGGTTGGAAGGGACCTCAAAGATCATCTAGTTCCAACCCCTGCCATAGGCAGGGACACCTCCCACTAGAACAAGTTGCTCAAGGCCTCATCCAACCTGCCCTTGAACACCTCCAGGCAAGGAGCAGCCACAGCCTCCCTGGGCAACCTGTGCCAGTGCCTCACCACCCTCCCTGTAAATAACTTCTTCCTAACGTCCAGTTTAAATGTCCCCTCTTCCAGTTTAAACCCATTACTTCTCATTCTGTCATTACAGGACCTTGTCAATAGTCCTTCCCCAGCCTTCCTGTAGGCCCCTTTCAGATATTGGAAGGCTGCTCCAACGTCTCCCCAAAGCCTTCTCTTCTCCAGGCTGCAGAGCCCCAACTCTCCCAGCCTGTCTCATAACAGAACTGCTGCTCCCTCTGAGCATCTTTGTGGCCTCCTCTGGACTGGCTCAAACAGTTCCATGTCGTTCTTGTGTTGGGAGATCCGGAACTGTACACAGTATTCCATGTGGGGTCTTATGAGAGCAGAGTAAAAGGGGAGAATCACCTCCCTTGACCTGCTGGCTCTTAATGCATCCCGGGACACAGTTGCTGTTTGGGCTGCACACAACACACTGCCAGCTTATGCTGAGCATTTCAGTCAGAAACTTACTACTCACATCTATTTTACCTTTCCCTATACAGCCATACAAGTGTATTCTGTCTGATCAGCATTTGGAGGTGAAACCTCAGTTTGGCATGATACAGCACAGCTAATTTACTGGAAAGAAAAGCAGCTGTTTGTTTGTGTTATCACACAGTAGTACTTTTTGTAGGAATATATACAAGAGCCTAGTATCTGGGTCAGAACTCTACCCCGAGTCAATCTGTTCCACCTCTCTTCTGCCATATTTTAAATAACATCTTACTCTAAAACACTGCACAGCAGTCTGTTTGGTATTAAGCAGTGGATACACGATAGAAAGTGGAGGTTGAACTTCTGTTGAAATGT
This sequence comes from Psilopogon haemacephalus, assembly GCA_013396835.1. NCBI lineage: Eukaryota > Metazoa > Chordata > Aves > Piciformes > Megalaimidae > Psilopogon > Psilopogon haemacephalus. The sequence continues at coordinate 942,196 of VWZI01021176.1, read as the reverse complement.
TTTGATTATGAAGTTTTTTCTTACCTACAGCCTAGAGTTAATATCAAACATAAACGCTGTAGAAATATGGATGTGTACAGAACACTGCAGGAGCAAAAGCTTACTGATGTCCGCAGGCTAAACATCCAGTGTGTCCTTCACATTCATTGTTTTCTGCCTTCCCTACTGTCTTCCCCCTTAAGTATGCAGAATCGTGGTCATGTCTGAAACACAGCTCTAACTTGGATGGGTTGGGGTTTGTGGTTTTTTTTGTTTTTTTTTTTAATAGGAGACAGGAAGAGCGATGCTATCAAAAATACCAGGCTTTGAGGGAATTGAAGTATTTCAGAAAAGACATGGAAAGAATGAGACAGCTGAGCATGAGAGACAAAAGAGAACAAGACGGAAGTGGACTAAACTGGTGAGGAGGAACAGAAGCCCTCAGTTCAAAAGAGATGGTCAGGGTCATAGAATTCTCTTCTTAGTACAAAAAGGTTTTTTTCTTTCCCTTTTTTCCTCCACAAAGCAAAGTATCTCTAGAAACCATTGGATAAGTTGCTGGAAATGCAGGCCTTTCTAACTGGTAGCAACAAAAATACAGATATAATGCCTAAGAGCAAGCATAGGAAGTTTCATGTAAACGTGAGGATTTTTTTCCCTGTGAGGGTGACAGAATACTGGAACAGGCTGCCCAGGGGGGTTGTGGAGATATCCAAAACCCACATGGGTGCCTTCCTGTGTGATCTGGTATAGGAGATCCTGCTCTGGCAGTGGGGGTTGGACTGGATGAGCTTTGAAGTCCCTTCCAGCTCCTGACATTCTATGATTCTATGATCTCAGCCTGCTCAGCAAACATTAATTTGAAACAGCATGAAAGGGGCTAACAGAGTTCCTTTCCAGGGATACTGGGCAAAAAGCACTGAGTCTTTGCATTCACCCACACTTTGCTTTCACACACTCTCCCCAGAGTGCTGCTTCTGCTTTACAGGAGACTTCTTCCAGCAGGAAGTATATAAACCACTGTACCTCAAAGGTGAGAGATACTGTATAAAAAGTAGATGAGTTAGATTTACAGCTCTTAACTGAACATTCCACATTCCCAGTACTAAAACTGATAGTACAGGAGACTTTGACTCTAGCTGTCCATACACATTAAAAAGAAAAAATTCCCTGCCTTTGTTTCAGCTGCACATGGATTATACTGCAACACTTACAAGGGCAAGTAGTGTAATCACCTAAATGTTTCCCAGTGCAGCAATTCTGCAGATTACTAGTGGTTTATGTTTGAAAGGATATTAGCTGTATCCACTGATCAGCTTCCAGATATACACTAGAGACAACCTACCAGAATAGCTCAGCAAGCTCACAATGTGTTCCTTACTGCCCTGTCTGGGAGACCTTCTTGGATATGGCAACTACAGAGTATGCAAATTGCACAGAATGGGTTTTTTTTCCAGCCTACTCTCTTTTGCTCTCCTTGCTAGTGAGCCTTCTGGCCTCCGTCATCTGAGATAACAAAAAGTCAATTTCTAATATCAGGTGCAAAATGCAGGTGGGTTAGGAGACATCAGTCACACATCAGTCATGCATCAATCAATACATCTAGTCTTGTCTTACTTAGCAGAACTAGGTTTGACATGTGTGCTTGACTGGAAATTGTCAAACATATCTGTTTCAGCTGTCCCCCAAGTTTAAGATCTGACATGTAAATAAGTTCTGACACCAGAGTAGATGTGATTTTGGTTTTATATTTATAGTTCTGCTAGGAGAAGCCTTAATTTGGGAAAAGTGCTGTGAGTATGGAGACTCTACCAATATGGGTTTTTACTTCTGCCTCTCTGTAAGAACAGCACTATAAGTCTGCTTCCCTTCATGGTGAGGGAACTCTCTCGTTTTTGCCTGTACCAGCACAATTAGATGAGCGATAGCTTTCTGTGCCAGGCCTGTTCTGCCAAGCACCCTCTGTGAGGTATGAAGACTGAAATCTCTGACAAGGCTGGACAACCTCCTTGTGGAGACACAAGTCACGAGAGAGATTGCTTTCCTCATACCTTGTTTCATTTACAACAGGACTGTTTTTTCCAGTACTCTTGCAAACACTGACTTGCCAAGAATCGCAGCAGAAACACTTCAGTAGTATATGCTGTCAGTCTACTTGTCTCATCTCTCTCACAAAGCGAGAAAATTCAAAAATAGCATAAAATATGAATGCTGCAATGTACACTAAACACAGCTTCCTTTCTCAAACAAAACATCTTAATGCATGGATAGGTTATAAAAGGCCTGTGACACAGTTATGGTATTCTGGGTAATGTAGCCAGTGATAATTAGTTGGCTACGTACCCGTAACAGCAGTGTACTGCTGAGAGTAGAACTGGCCATAGTGAAAACAACAATCTACATGTTCCCTTTTTGACTGGTTTAAGGAAGAAATTCCTCCCTCCTCTCCTGCTGTCCCAATAATGTGTATCCTAAACTGCAGGGAGGCAGCACCTCCCACTGATGTGCTGCCAAAGCCTCATCATTTTGCAATGAAAGGCCCAGCACACCCTAGTTGTGGAGCATCAGTCTCCAGGACTGTCAAGGCAGCACTACAGAATTTATCCAGAACATAAAAAACAAAGGCAGTCTTTTCACAAGAGTTTTATTTTTATTGCAATGTGTAATTCTCCTGAATCTCTATATTCAGAGTGAAATGGTAAAGACTGGGTGTTACGGTGTGCTTAGATCAGAGAGATTTATGTCAGCACACAGAGAGAGGAGAATGATGATAGCAGAGGGGAAAAAAGGATAGTAAAGAGAATCAGAAAGCGTGTCAGATCAGGCACTGATTGCACTGGAAAATCCACAGAGGCTAAAAAAAATAATTAGGGAAAAGATAAAGAGGACAAATCTGTAGTGAAATGGAAACATTTGCTGGGATTTTATTATTTCCTTTCTTACTCAAGTTTATCATCCAAATTTTAAATGAACAATGAAGATGCGTCTCTTTCAATGCCCTGCGAAGGGAATTGGTGCACAAGTCCAATAAAGTAAAGCTCTTCCACATTATTCACTTGGAATTACACTGAATGTTGCATTCCCCAGAGAGCCACTTTTTCTTTCAAAGCTATGGAGGTGGTGAAGTGGCAGAAATGCCAGGCAAACCCAGAGTTATTAATCAGATATGCGTTTGTTCCCATGGCTTCTCTTTTATTGCTGTTCTTCTCTCTGTTAAAGGTTTCCTGTATTACTTGTCAGGCTTCCAGAGTCTGTGAAGAGTAACCACAAAGTACAGAAAATCTTAAAGAAACTTGAAAAGTACAACAAGACTCCTGGCTTGAAAATTCATCCAGACACCTTTCTTAAGGTTCTGGCTAACCTACAGGTGTGGGAGCTGTGCTGTCCAGAAATTGCTGCAGCTGTGGAGGTGAGACGATTCCGGGTTTTGAGGCTTTGTGTGATGAGGGTGAGGAGAGCAGGAACCTGTGGGTGAAATTCATACAGTGGAAAGTTACCAGATGAAATCACTTAGGATCTCACTAAATGAAGATGCTACTGTTCACCTTTTATGTGGCACTTTGAACTCCTCAGAAGAAAGATTGTTATGACAAGCATTGGGTTATTAATCAGTATCACTTTATAATTATGTCATTGTTCATTTATTTACTGCCACAATGAAAGTGACACCTGTCAGAATTTGTTAGGATACTTGAAAAGAAACATTCACTTGTTGTGCCCTGGAAAGCCCTGTCATTCCCAATAATTACATCCATGAGCTGTTCAAGCAATGTATTACATCACTGACTGAGGAACTCTGCATATATGTTCTGTTTTGCTTCAGCAACACTGAAAGAATATTTGCTTCTCAAGATCTTAAGTTGGGGTCTACTCTTGTATTTCTTCCCCTCCTGCCAATTGCTTATAGGACACAAGAAAGGGAAGCAAACGCATTTAGAATGTACACAATGTTGGCTGACCAGGTACCTAGCTTACAAAAAATGGCAACGGTGCCACCTTGTGTCTCTTGTTCTCATCGCAGTTGATTCCCTTCATCTGCGAGACCAACAGAAACCTGAGAGGCAGCAGTTTATTAACATTGATTAAATCCCCTCTAAGTCTTCTCCAGACTAAAAAGTCCCAGGTCCTTCAGCCTCTCCTCATAAGGCACACCTTCCAGTCCCCTAATTATCCTCGTAGCCCTCTGCTGGACCCTCTCCAGCAGATCCCTGTCCCTCTTAAACAGGGGAGCCCAAAACTGAATGCAGTATTCAAGATGAGGTCTCACCAGGGCAGAGCAGAGAGGAAGGAGAACCTTCCTTGATCTTCTTAATACGCTTGAGGATCCCATTGGCCTTCTTGGCCACAAGGGCACGGTGCTGTCCCATGGTTAACTTGTTATTCTACAGGGCTGCTCTCGAGGAGATCAACCTGTGCTAGTGCAGTTTATTATTCCTTCCCAGATGCAGAACTCTGCACTTGTCCTTGTTGAACCTCATTTGGTTCCTCTGTGCCCAGCTCTCCAGTCTGTCTTGCTTGCTGAGTTTAGATCTGGGGTATTTTTTGTTGTTTGTTTGCTATTTCTATTCTGGCCTCTCTACATTTTGATCCCTCTTATTAGAGAATAACAGATCTTCTGTCTGTTTATTTATACATCTTTCCACAACAGCCACAGAGGAAGGAGCACCTCAGTGCTCCTTCTGACTGGAATAGGTAATGGAAACTGTCACATTTTAGGAGCAATAAAAGCATCACTGAATATGACCTAGCTGATCTTGACAGTGATTCCAGATGAAGTCCTTATTTAACTTCAGGTTGCTTTAATATATGCACTGCAGTGGTAGGTAGAAGACAAGCTATGAGTTTAAGACCCCGAGACTTGAGTTGGAAGGATTGAGGATATAAATTGCAATAAAGATGATAAAGTTTTCCTTTTAATTCAGTTTAGAGCATATCCATCTGTTCTGAAAGTTGCATTTAAAAACGTTTTGGGAATATAAAGCACTTTACCAACTGTTTGCAAATGCCACCACATTTGTTTTCTTGTCACGATTGTCAATTTTTTTTTTTCCACGTTACCTCTCTCTTACACATAAATCAAAAGTTCAGGAGAGAACCTTTTTGTGTTTCAGTTTGTTCGTGAAAGTATTGTGCAGATGCCAGAAGAGGGCTTCAACGAGTGGTTCCAGGCAAGAGTACCCCATCTCAGTGCACAGTCCTTCACCATTTAACCAGCTAGATGAGATGGTTTTCCAGCTACAGTTGACTTCAAGTAGAAAGCTACTGCCTGCTGGATCTGTCTCGAGGAAGTCTAGAGAAGGGAAGTTAACTGAGTGACCACTCCTCTGCAACTGAAATTTGTCCTTCTACAGTGCTCCATAGAAAATAAAAGCTAAATACTGTTGCTCCTTCCTGTATGATGTCTTGGACACACCATCAAATTTCACCCCCAGCTAACCATGTAGGATGAGTTTCTAATCCCAGGTCAGAACATTTCTTTGAAATTCCTCTAATGATAGCTGTTGTACTGGAGCTATCTTCTCAGTGCAGATACACTGATTTTCCAAACCTAAATGGCCTTGACTCTGTTGGCTCTTTAATTTAGCTCTCCTTTATAAATAATATTCCAAGCAAAGCACAGTTAAAAGCTTAAAGATATTTCTTATTTTACGTTAATTATCTTTTGTAATTCATATGTTTTGGATTTGCATTGAGTTTATTCTCCAGTTATGTGATTATTGAGTTTAATCTACAGTTATGTGATTATGGATTAATTCCTGCCTTATTAAAATCTGTTTTGAAAAACAAAGCATCTTTAGATGCATTTTCCAGGTTTTCACCTGAGGGTGTTTTCCCCTGTTTGCCTCAGCATATCCTTGCCATTGCTGTGCTGGTAACAGTAGGATGACAGCCTTGAGCTCACAGACAGGGGTAAGTATATTACTTTTGTGAACCTCCCTGGTCTTAACCGTGTATTCCATAGTGGATCCGAGTTACTGGGTGAGGGAATCTGGGATGCAGCTTGGGTTGGTTGCTTGCTTCATGCACTGGAGGGATGCTTGGGGGATTCAGACACTGAACTCCTGTTTCCTGCTGTTTGCCCAGTGTCTTCCAAACCCTATTCACCTCATGTAACACCTCTGTGAAACTGAGATCAGAACATTTTCCTGGGCCTCACCAGTAGTAGGAGGGCAGAAAGTTACTGTGGCCTGAGAATTGTTTGGATATTAGGATAGCAAGTGTTAACAGGGAAACTCCTCAATTAAAACAGGAAGTAATGCCTTTTTCACCCCTGGGCATGGCAGGGGGTTTGGAACTAGGTGATCCATGTGGTCCTTTCCAACTCTGATTCTATGATTCTGTAATTCTTTCACCATTCACCCTTCCCTTCCACTTCACAAATGTTCTGAAATTGTCATCTCTACTCTCTTTTCATAGGAAAGATTTCACCATGGTAGAAAAGAAGCCAAACATCTTGTTACAGCAACAACAATACTCCTGCTGCAGGGGCTTATAAATAGGAAGTCTAAAATAAACATCTCTGTCTTTCTGGGAGATAGGTTGGTTTATTGTAAATAAATGTCACCTATCATAGGTGTGTTCAGAAATCAGGGTGCATCTTCCTAATTGAGATTTCAGCTTTATATATCACCACACTCTTCTTCTGTCTTGGAAATTAATGGCACCATGGCAGCATGTTAAAGAGATGTAGCTATATTTAGCCTCACACATTAATAACAGCAACTCTTTCTGCTGTATTTTAATAAATATTGCTTTTGTAGCATTGCAGAAGATAAAATCTCAGGCTAACAAACCCCAGGATATTTGCTCCAGCTCCTGTTAGGGTCAACGGAGAGGTTCTTATCGACCCTGTTGAGTATTGATTTCAGTGAAATCAGAATAGGTTGTAATGGCAAGAGCAATGACTGATCTTGTAACCAGCCAGTTAATCTTTCATTGGAGGCATTGACTGAGTAGTGTTCCCCATGCTTTTTGCTATGCACAAAGCCTACACAAAGCAAATTAAAAGTACACTTGCCAGTAGGAAAGCTGACCAACCGCCAAAAGAAGCTAACTTCCTGCTGAAAAAGATGATAAACAGCTAGGAGGATACACTGGGGTCTGAAACACCCTGAAGTTGCCATTTCTTGTGTTCTTCTTAATCAACTGTTGCTGACCAGTGTCAAAGATGGGATGGAGAAGCATTTTGGTTTACTCGATGCTTGGTGGTTTATGACAAAATGAGAGACTAAAGAGATTGACTGGGGGGTAGCAGCCCAACGCAGTGTGTCACTGTAGCATGTTTGAAGCTGTATTTATCTATTCATTGGGTTAACAGGAGGCAGAAAGGATATTGATTCAGGACCCCTTTCAACTGTGAGAAGCAAGAAATGCTCTTTTGCTGCCATGCTGGAAGAGAAAGGAAGTGGCAGAATTCATTCCACTGAACTAGCAACTGAGTTCCATGTTTTGAGGATGCCACCACAGCCTCCTCTTTGTGGTAAGTGGCCATTTCCATACTACTGTGTGATCTTAAGGAATAAAAGGCAGATACCAGATTTTTCTGCAGTCAAGAAAGGAAATAAAGGCTGCATTCCACTAGGAGAGAATGAATTTAGCCTTGCACAAATCAGAGCAACTCTTCCCCATCAGAATATGCCTTCTGGAGGAGCTGGTATACTATAGCTACACAATCTCCTGCAGGCTTTAGACTGATTACTGCATCAGCCCCACAGAATTACACACTTTTCAATGGCCTTAGTCCTGATTAACAATGTCAGCTTTCAAGATTCTGATTTTCCATTGTTAAACTAGACTTTGGCAGTGTACTTCACAGGAGCAAGATTAGACCCTAAGGAAGGAAAAGGCTGGGGGTGGAAAAAACCCACAAAACTTTTTCTCTTTAACATGTCTGTCCTTTGTTTGGGTTTGTTTGCTTTTTTTTTTTCCTCCCTGGCAAATGGTTGTTTCTTCTCTCTGTGATTTATGTAGCTTTTTATTAGGGTGGCTATGTTTTAGTACATTACATTGTAAATTACACCCAACTATCTATGATGGATTTAGTCATTGGGCTATAAATTGCAGTGGATTTTTTAAAAGAACCCATCCAGCTGACAAGTGGAGCATCTAATTTATTTCTAGTGCCAGATTACTGTAACAGTCATCAAAACATTGTCCGGCACAGATAGTTTATTAGAACATTTCTCAGAACGTTCTAACAAATACTTGCCTCTCTACCTTTTGGTTCTTCAAACCATGTTTACAAAGTAGGGCAGGTTGCAACTAAGGGGAATATCTATGGTCTGTAATGAAAACTTCGCAGAAAAAGTGTGGAGGGAAGATTATAATGCCCAGCTGTTCCCGTTTGTTGTAGGAAAAGAGGAAGACCTGTGACCCATATCATCTAAGTGGCTGAGATAAAAATGAGCCTGGAGGAGGCTCAGGGGGGACTTTATCACTGTCTACAACTACCTGAAAGGAGGTTGTGGCCAGGGTGAGGTTGGTCTCTTACCTCAGGCAACCAGTGGCAGAATGAGGGGATGCAGTTCCAAGCTGTGCCAGGGCAGGTTTTGGCTGGATGTTAGGAAGCAATTTGCAGAAAGAGTGATTGGTATTGGAATGGGCTGCCAGGGAGGTGGTGGAGTCACTGTCCCTGGCAATGATTAAAAAGAGACTGGATGTGGCCCTTGGTACCATAATTTAGTTAGTTAGATAATGTTGGGTGATAGATTGGACTTGATGATCTCAAAGGTCTTTTCCAGCGTGTTTGTGTGATTCTGTGACCAAAAAAAAGCAAGCTTATGCCATTGGTAAAAACTAGACTTGATTACTGATAGCTTGTAAAATGAATCCAGGACAGGAGCATGGGCTGGATAAATATTGCACAACTCCTTTTAAAGCCCTCTCCAGATCCATAAGAGATTAAGCTGATTTTCCCACAGATGAAGCGTAAAAAGAAAATGCAGGTATTACTAAACAAAAGAATCATTTAGTATGAAAACTGTGTGGGGATGAGCAATATTGCAGTCAGATTCCTCAGTCGTGTGCAAGGAAGGACCATTAGCTAGCTAGTCTTTCTGTAGAATTACAACCACCTCTATAGCAAGTGGCTACGAGAAGCCCTTCACCCACACAGAAATCCAGAGCTCATTTCACATGTTCTGGATTGTCACCATTTCTGGAGAAGTTCTCTTGCTGTTAGCTGTAGAGGGGGCTAAGAGAAACCACCTGGCCAGAGGTGTATGGCTAAAGCTCATTTTTCTGAGTAGCCCTCCTCCAAGGGGCACCTTTTCTGTGGTAGCACTGCATCTGGATTTTTGACACCCTGGAGCACAGCATGGCAGTTCTTTCCCAAAATAGAACATTTGCACATTTATCAGTCCAGTGTGCTGCTGGCTACTCAATCAGCAACTGCATCTGTACTGCAACTTGACATCACAGAACAAAAGCAAACACTTGAGTTTATACAACTGAACAGGTTGGGATTTGGGTTTTTTTTAATATGATTAAAGAATTGTATAAACTAGGTAGAAGAATCATGTCCTGTTATATTTACAAGCAGATTGATGTCTCTCATATCCCAGAAACAGTGTCTCAGTGGCTTTTTTCCCATTAAATGATCTCTTCAAGCAATAGTTAAATGAGCTCTCGGCCACATTCACCAGTGTGCTCAAGGCCACTGCAATTACACCCTGAAATACAGCTGGAGTGGCATTGATCAGTCAGATCCAAATTTGATGACTCTTCTAATTACTGTATTTGGGAATCCTTGATGAAAGAAGAGTACATGTGTGAAAGGAGGAGTGATGGTTCCTATGGGATGATACACAGTGAAAAAGTGCTGAGTATATTAATTATTGATGGCACAATCAGTATTCAGCTTATCCCACAAGCTCAGATCAGAGCCCAGATCCAGACTTTCCCTAATGGGTGCATTCAGCCTTTTGGCTCAGGCCCTACCCTACTTGTAACATAACTGACCTAGTCCAGCCACAGAATAAAGCACAGCCAGGCCTGTGCTCTGCTCTTGTAGGTGTTGTGTGATGCTGGAGCTGATCCAGAGAAGCCTAGGAAGAGCTTTCAGGGTGGGTGTGAACTAATTAAATTCATTGTCTGCATCAAATGCCTTAGGAGAATATGAAATAATGTTAAATGGTCCTGAAATGCTTTCATAAACGGTTGAACTTAGGAAAATTACTCAAAACAGCAATTTTCAGTAATTTGCTAGTACAAATTAGCTTGCAGATTCTTTGATAATACAAATACCCGCTCAAGTTGGCAAAACTGTTCAAATTTGTAGACTAACATGTCTGTCTCTAAATATCCTCAAAGAGCACATTCTAGTCCCTGATTGCTCAAAATGAACAGAGCAATGCTGCTTTGCTTAGCTGTGAAATAGCAGGTGTGAACCAACATGCAGATGTACCAGCTGCACCCAGTCATCCCCTGCCCCAGTCAGGTCCATAGTATCCAGGGACAAGCCTGGAGGAGGCTCACAAAGATGCTCAGAGGGCTGGAGCACCTCTGCTTTGAGGACCGGCTTTGAGAGTTGAGGCTCTGCAGCCTGGAGAAGAGAAGGCTTCTAGGAGACCTTGGAGTAGCTTCCAGTATCTGAAGGGGGCTACAGGAGGGCTGGGGAGGGACCATTTACAAGATCTGGTAATGACAGGATGAGAATAATGAGTTTAAACTGGAAGAGGGGAGATGTAAACTAGATGTTAGGAAGAAGCTCCTTTCACTGAGGGTGGTGAGACACTGGAACAGGTTGGCCAGGGAGTCTGTGGATGCTCCCTCCCTGGAAGTGTTTAAGGACAGGATGGACGAGGCCTTGAGTCACCTGTTCTAGTGGGAGGTGTCCCTGCCTATGGCAGGAGGTTGGAACTGGCTGATCTTTGAGGTCCCTTCCAACCTAAACCATTCTATGATTCTACCTGAGGAATAGCCCCCTGCTCTGAGAAGAAAGGTAGTGAGGAAATGCAAAATATATATATGATAGAATCCTTCATTAGAGAAGAGCCTTCAGTGTTTGTTTTGGATGGGTTTTTTTGGTGAGGGCTCTAGAACTGCTTCTATTCTGCACAGGCTAAATCTTTTCAGGCATGCTACAGAAGACAGCTGCTAGAACATTTCTTAGCATAGTAATGGACTCAAAATGTGCTTTAGAAGTTACTTACAAACAAAATTTCTGCCTGAGATTCATCTCCCCTACCCTCTAATCCCAAGGCATGCAGGTTTCCTTCTGGTCCCTTTTTCTCCACATGCACTCTAAAGGAACTTTGACTTAGCTGAGCTGTGATGCTCTGCTTTCAGGTGGTTAGTGAGGTAAGATAAGTCTTGCTATTTCAGCACTACAAAAGTACTCCTACAACAGACTGCCCTGTCAGTCACAGGGAGAAAAACTTCCAAGAACATGAACTCATTTGCAGGGAAAAGAAACACTGAGATAAAACAAGGGCTCTTCACAGCTTATCACAGGTCACTCAGCACTGAACAGATGCCCGTTGCTGTGTGAGCTAGCGTAACATGTTGATATGTGACTAAATCAGGCAGGTCAGGAGCCAGGAGATAGAATGGGAAAGGGTAGATCATGAAAAACATCTGAAGACATCTTCCCATGTTTAAACACTAGCAGGTTTGCAGCCAACTTATTCATTGGCTTCCAATTTTGATAGTACTTTAGAAGGTTATCAGTGAATGAAAAAAAAAAACTATTTCAGACTGTGAAGGAAACTTTCCTTTTTATCTGAACATTCCCCTGTTCACATATTTATTTACCATGAATAATTTACCAAAGTTCATTTGTGGATGTTTGCAGAGCCACAGCTCACAGTTACACTCCACAGTGAAAAAGCATCTGCAAGGGTGCAACTGCAAAGTTAAGTTTAAACTAAGAAAGGCATTTTTCTCACAGCACCTATTGCAGCATCAGCAGCCAGTAATCCCAGTGGCAGAATAATGCATCAGCCCCACAGGCACCACTGTCTCAGCAATACCCATGGAAATACAATGGCAAAATGAGTCCTGATCTGCTGTTTTTAAGGAAGGGAACATGCATTCTTCCAGATGTTACACTTTCTGCTGTTTAATGTGCCACATACTTAATATGTGCACTGTCCACTTCAATAGCAGGGAAAATAAGACATGCCTCTGCTGTGGTTATACATGAAGAGAAAGAATGGCAATGATATGGAACAGACTGAGAGAAAGGTCTAAATTAATTGTTGAAAGTTGGGGATGGGGGAGGAAAGCAGCCAACAGGAATTTTGCCTTTGATTCCTGAATGTTTGTATTTATGGCAGATAGACTTCTTGATTCAGCATTTGGAAGTTACACAGAAATCTGTGTCATATAAGCAGCTATTGGAGGGAAATGATTCCATGTCCATTCCCACTCAGTAAAGCACAGATATTGACTCTGATCTGTTTCTTATAGAAAAGAAATAATTTTCAGGTAAATCGAATCTCTCTCCTTTATAAGCCCACTCATTACTGTGCCTTCCATGACAAATCACCACCAAAATTAATTCTGCAACTCACTGACTACAGCATTCAGTTAAAAAACACAGCAGCACCCTGTCTTAGGGAAAATATAACTGTGTGGATGTTTAATATGTATGAAAACTAGTAAGTTTACCTATCTGATTCAACCTTATAAATTAATAACACCTTTCTTAGTTTCTCACTGAATCAACTGGAATTTAAGGGTGTTCAAGTAAGCTGTTTCTGTCTCCTGTATAAAGGAGATTTCCTCTGTTATTATCCAGCACTACCTGAAATGAATTTATGAACTGTCAATAGAGAAACGTTCAAAGCCAGGAGCAACTGTCTCTATGATAGCTTATTACAACAGCCTCCTTTGTGTAACGTTGACAGAGAGTTTGATCTAAATACTCATTTTGAATCACTAAATGATAGGTAGCAATAGGGAGCCTTAAGCAGCCTCCCAAATCTATCCATCCTCACTACTTTCCATGATTAAATAAGTTTAGTGCTTTCAACATGCCTGTACAAATTGCTTCTATCTGCAAGTTCCATCACCCAAACAGCAGCTAGGAGATAACATCTAAACCCAAAAAGAATAATGTCTACTTTCTAAAACCTGCCAGTAAACCTTCATGGTATAGCAGCATTGAGGTTAGCACAACAAATTGCAAGAGATTTCTTTCTTTTTGCACTTCTAGAAACTGTAATCAACTTTCATTCCTTATTAGTACTGCTTGATCATTTGCTGTGTCTCATTAACATAATCTCAATTTTTATCCTTTTTTTTCTACTATTACACTGAGGCTCCTTCTTTATTCCTTGTTCTGAGTCCAGGATGAAATGTCACACTGACATAAACATTCTGTACTTGTAATAAGAAGTTTCCTAGGAGCCAACCATATAAGGTCAGAACTTCTGTGCAAACCTAAATGCAAGACAGAATCAGATTTTCTCTCTTAAAGCCTAAGCACCAGGCACAGGGTTCTGGCCCAAAACCTGAAAATTCCAAACTGTTGGAGGTACGTGGGTTTAACCTCAAAAAAAAAGATGAAAAAAAAAAAAAAGTATAGAATGTTTTCTGCACTTGAAGTTCAGGCAGAAGTGAAGACAGCTCACCTCAATTCACTATAAATAGAGGCTTCTAAGCAAAGACCTAACAGTGCAATGCAAATTTGGACACTGAGCTGTACAAAACGTACAGAAGAAAGGACTGATTTAGCAGTAAGCCTGCTTTGCTTAAAGCACAGAGAAGCTGGAGGCCATGGACACACTGGTTCACATGGCATTGCTGAGTGGGAATGGAGTGGGAATGGAGTCATTGCCCTCCCATAGCTGCTTTGGAGGTGCAAATTTCTTTATAATTTGCTGTTCTGTCTTTATTCCTTCATAGCCATGGTCTCTGAGTTTGTGAAGGGCTGCTAAATAGGCTGACAATCTTGAGAATGAAGAGCAAGTAGAGTAGGGATATTTCCATCTACTTGTCAATAGCAGAGTGGACAGATACAGAATTATCTTTAAAAATAAAAGAGTGAGGCAGTCTTCCCCTGCTTCTCTGTAGAAGAATAATTCAGTACAAGCAGTTTTAAAAACAAACTGAAATACTGCTGTTCAGAACGTGGGAAGCCTCCATCCAATCTTGTGTGTCACATCTCCAGATAATCCCTTTTTGGGGAGGGAAAGAGTTAGAGCACTGAGCTAGATGACAGAAGGCCAGTTTGGTGATACACTGTCACACTGTTCCAGCAAGAACTGTGATCTGGAAATGCCTCCCTCACCTCACACTGAGCTGGAGAAGCCAAGCGTGACTGACCAGTCTATCAAGCCAACACAAGCTCCCACCAGCTCCTTTTGACAAGACTGCACTTGAGAAGATTTCACAGTGCTCAAGATTTGCAGAGACTCTGCTCTCCTAGTGCTGTGGAGAGCCAGTAGGGAAGCTTCTTGTATTGTGACATCTGAACATACCTGTTAGTCCCAAACCACCTCTGTTAAACTGCCATTTCTGGTTTCTCTCTGGACTTTGTGTGTGTAAGCACTGGAACTTCTTTCCAGAACCACCGCGAGCCATGCACGTACCTTTGAGGAGAGTCCCACCGGCCAGTGATACAGCAAGGTGTGGTGGAGAGCCCAATTCTGCCTCACAACAAATGCTTCTGTCAAGCTTACCATTTGCTGAAATAAGGGGGAGAAGACATTTAAGGGAAAAAAAAAAAACCAAACGCCTGGAAACCACCATGTCTGTAGCCCATCTGCTTTGCCCATCATGAGAAGCCACTTAGCCAGCATCTTGCCTTACTCCTATCACTGGGAAGCTCTCCACTCTGTGCAGAGTGATCAGTTTCTTTTTCAAGACTCAGCTTGAAGTGCAAGGCTGTAGGCAAGAATGTTGGGTGCTCTGACTCATTCTCTTGGAGGGCTATTTTTATGATTGTTCTCCATGGAACCACATCCTAAAACTCTCTTTTAAGAGTCTTAATTTTCACAGCTTTTTGCTGAGCCATCTCGGCACGGTGCTGCCTCCCTCTGGGGTAAGAACCTTTCCCAGGTTCTGAGGAATAGAACTGCCTTCCATCACTGCAGGCTGCAAAACCAAAATGTTGGCTCGATACCTCCTTTTTCTTTAGTTCCCTAAATGGCTACAAGTCGGAGCCATTTAAAATTTAATCAGTCCTGTCCTGACAGGATGTATTTCTTGGATTTTAACCCATCTTCTACATAAAACAAACCACCACATTCAGCCACAGAAACTGCCTCATGACAGAACCTTCATCTCAAGAACCTCTTAATGAGCTCTCATTATCACAAATTGCCCTGAATATCTGCAATATCTTATGTAGCTCCACACATCTCACCACTTCCTGTCTCCTGCTTTCTTCGGAATCCATTAACAACCCTTAGCAGCCTCGTTTGAACAATTAGACTTTACTGTTTCTAGAAATGTACAAGGAATCCCAGGCTCAACTGCTAGGTCTGCATTTTTGAGAGACTTGGGAAAGGATTCACGTGGTCCAACTTAACAGAGCCAAGAGTTCTCTGAGAAGGATTTGGTTGACCTGGTGTGACTAGTAAGTCTGCCAGTCTCTGAATCATTCTCTTAGAGGTCCCCCATAGAGGCACTTTGACTGTAAGAATCTACATGCTTTCCAGTTTCAAGTCTGCCTGGTTCATCTCTGCACACAACTTTGCCTTCTCTACAGAGCTCTGTGTTGTGCTAATCAACATGAATGGCTCAAGCTGCCCCATGTGGGACATGGGGAACATCCCCATGAGCTGAATGTTCTCATGCACACACCTGCTAACAGGTTCTTATTTACCTGTGGGTGTTTGAACTGCAGACAAACTCAAGCTCATTCAGCCATTACAGTGTTTTCCTGAAAGCACTCTCATGGATTAAAGGCTTGAGTGCCCCTGGAAGATGCTGATCCCTTACAGAGAGAGTACATCCATAGTATCTATCCCTACCAAAATCAATTCTAAAAGTAATTGTGTGGTGTGATGTGAACTGTTTCCTGAGCCTGTCTGGTGACTGTGTTTAAGGTCCCCCGAGAGCAGACATATCAGATTCTACAGCCCTGGAGAGCTTGTGCCTGCACACTAATGGGTATGTTGGCAAGCAGCTGTAACTTGGTATTTCTTGTTCTTCCCTAAAGATACAGAACCTTTTCTTTTGACATTTGGATAGATCAGTAGACTTTTATTCCACGTTATATTCCAGGCATGCAGCTGAGAGATGATTAATGTCTATGAAAGTAAAAAATACTGGCACCTATATTTCTTATGTCCTTACTGTGATGACTGCGTTTTATCTTGTAGGATGACACCAGAAACAGGAAGCTATGGCTCCATTCAAGTCAATTGTAAAACTCCCCATGATGAGAGCAGCTCATTCATAAAGCCCTGAACACCCCTCACTGCTTTCTGCAACTTTAATTAATGAAAGGCTGTCGGGGGGAGCCAGACAGAGCAAAACCTCAGCTGCAACCTTCATCTGATCAGAAGGTTCTCCATTCTTCTGATGTTCCATGCAGGTTGAAAGCTCTTTTTTTCTTGTATCACCTGGCAGAAACAGAGCCACTTCCTCTCTGGGTGCAGTCTGTCATAGTTTTCTTAACTAACTTCAAAACTACGATGGAAGCAGAAATTCATTTACTTGGTTTGTGGTTTGTTCCTGTGTGGTGCGTTTCGGAAATGATAAAGATTCCTTTCCTTGCTCCTCTTCCTGCATCCACGGAAGTTGATTTCACCTTTCTGTTCAGTAAGGACTGGATCCCCTGCTAAAATCTGGCCACAATTCTGTGGGCCTGAGCCACCACAATGCTTCAAGATGGTTATTTTCTACCAATCGTGAAGGTTTTTGCTAAGTCTGGCAGGTCGTTTGCGTTAGGTGATGAGAAATCCAGGCCAGACTTTACAGACTTAACGCCAGTTGCTGAGGAGGTGGGTGACGCTGGGAACGGCAGTGAAGAGCACGGAGAAGTTCTCTCCGGGGCAACGCAAACACAGTTAAAAGTCATTCAGCTTCAAACAGTTCAAAAGCTTCCGAGGGCCCCGTGAGTCCAGACCCGCCGTGCCAGAGGCAGGGGGGGAGGCTTCTGGGAGACAGGAGAGGGGCAGCCGGGGACACCCCACCCCGTCCCGCTGCCCGTCTCCAGCCAGCGGCAGCCGGGACACGGCGCTGGAAAGCCTCAACGACGTTCGTTTTCTTGTCTCTTTTCCGTTTCCTCCCGTGAACTGACGTTTGGCAGAAGGGGCGCTGCCGGTGCCAGCCCCCCACCCCGCCCCGCAGCACTGCTGGTGCCGTCCCGGGGAGGCGCCCTGCCGTGCCGGGCGGCTCCCTTGGCTCGGAGCCGCGCCGGGTCACGCCTGCCCGGTGCGCGGCGCTGGGCTCTTGCAGCCGCCCGCCGCGCCGCACCGCAGCCCCATGTCCGCGCTCCCCTCCGACACCGACATCAAGAGGGCTCTGGAGAACAGCCCCGAGACCAACATCGAGGATGAGTTGCCCGACGGGCCGCCGCAGCCGCGGCCCAAGAACTACCTGCTCCTCAGCATCCTCTCCTGCTTCTGTCCCGCCTATCCCGTCAACATCGTCGCCTTCGTCTTTGCCGTCATGGTGAGTAGCTTCCCGCCGGGTGCCCAGGCGACCTTCGCCTTGGGGTTAGTGTTCGGCTCTTGCTCCCCTCACCGGCCCGGCTCTAGCCGCCGCTCTCCCAGCCCAGACTGGCAGGAGCAGAGCGGGGCTCAAGGAGCTGTCAGGGTAACGGACATCCTTTTTAACTGCTTGTCCCGGGAGGCTGCGGGCAAAGTTTGGAGAGGCAACGAGCCCGAGGGCATCAACGGCCTCAGCGCGTCCGCGTAGAGGAGGATACAAACTGGAGCGAAGGCAGTTCAAGTTTTCAGTGTAAGAGAGGGAAATTTGTTGCATCAACAGACTTGCACGCTGAACTGGATACAGTAGCTCCATGTGAAAATGGTAGCTATGGGGCAGGAATCAGATTTACAAAGGAGCAGATGTGGTTTCTATTTCATCTATTAACTATAATAGAAGTAGCTTTTTTCCCAGTAAACGGGTTCTTTAGCCTGTGTACTACTTGCTAGAATAATACACACAATCACAATTGTAGACTGTTAGCAACAAAAACCCTTTAAAAATTGAGTATTGCGTACATTGAGACAACAGCCTCCCTCCTGCAGCCTGGAAATGTTGTGCATAGTCCTTAACAGCAGTCCTGTTAATTTCAAAAGGACTGTTAGAAGAGAATCTCTTTCTCTGAGTCAAAAGTTGCAGAGTCAGATCCAGACTTTCCTAATAGCATCCATAGTGAGTAATACTGCAATGTGTTTCTGTTGTTTAGGAGCTGAAAAGGGTTTAAAACATGTTGTGTAATTTCATCCTTTTCTCTCACAGCCAGACTGAAAGGGTAAGTAAAAATATGGTTGTTTCTTTTGCAATTAGTTATAAGATTGACCAGAAGTCACACTTAAATATTGGGATAAATACTTAAGCTCAAAAAAATTACTTAAAGGAGCTATTCCAAAGTCATCTTCACAGCCTTTTTTGCCCAGATAAGTATTAGCTGTCACTTTCTTCTTTCATATGTTTATTTGTTGTTAGCTTCACAATATGCTTTTTACTTTGAGAAGACTTGGTTCTGCTGTGGTACCCAGCATCCTTTCTGTCTGTGGACACTTAGGGTGCTATATAAAGTAATGAGAGCTGATGATCTGGGGCTGTGAGCATCTGTTCACTGTGACAGTCCTTTTACCAAAGCAGTAGGGCTGCACAGAAGTTAACTGTCAAGGGCAGAATTTGGCCTCTAAAGATTTTTACACCCCATATGGAGAAATCTTCACCTACGCCCTAGTTGAAGTTCAGGCAGACTTTTGGAGTCAGGCTTAAGTAACTGTCACCAGGGGATATGTAGAAACCAGGGTGGGAAGAGCACTTCCTGAATGCTGAAGAGTCTGTGCAGGTCTTCAGCTGCCCAGTCCCGAGAGGGAGGGAGACAAATCAATAAACTCCACTGTATGCAAATCCTTCCTGTTTCAACATTGTTCTTACCTAAAACCTCTCCTTGCCTGTGAAAATAACATCCAACTTCTTTTCCACAGTGTGACTCCCCTGCGATTTAGAGCTGCAGCCTGCAACTGCTTCATTAACCTCAACCCCAGGTTCTGATATTTTAACCTGTGCTGGTTTTATTTCTATATTACTGTTGGGATCTACATCCTCTCTCTCTCTCACTGCTCAGCTTGTTTCCCAGGGTTGATAAGAGTTAACACTGAGGTACAAGAGGAAGGTATTCATTTTTTTACAGAAGATGCCTTTTTAGCCTGCAAAATTTGCCTGAGATCTCATGTCAGAAAACAAAGACCCATTAAAGTGCTGTTCTCCATAAACTTCCTCTGCCTAGAATAGGCCTGGAAGTAAAAGTCCTTCTAGAGTGGCATGGTTCAGCACCCTGTCAGCTCGTGTCATGCCCTCCTTAAGCGCTCTCAATTCAGACAATGCTTTCACTCTAAAAGTAGAGTTCTAACACCCCCCCAATTAAATGACAGATATGTCTTCAGTCTCTTCTGCTGCCCCAGTTACAGCTCCAGCACTAGTTTCCTCACTTCTTTCTCACCTTTAGGGGCACAAACCTTGCCATTTCAGATTTTACCTCCTTGACTGTATTTTTAGACTCAACCTCTCCCAATTTCTGCCTTTTGCAATAATAACCTATTCTTGTTCCTTACTTCCTTTGTGAAAGAAAGCTCTTTCTTCATGACAAGTGTAAGAGGATACTGAGTAGGATGGAGATTTAATGGCATCATCATGTTGATACATTGGCATTACAAGAACAGCCCCCTCAAACTAGTTGCTGGTCACTTGCAGGTGGAAGGATTGCTTGGCATTTTTAGCCAATGGAGATCTGAATTCCCCAATGATCCTGGCTGGGATTCCTGGCTGTAGGATGACTGTTCTCCTCAGTACTCTTCTGCAATTCCAGCCAGATGCCATCAGTTCTTCTGCTTCCTGTTGCTTTCAGCAGCTGTGTCATGTTGTGGTACTATTAGTTGGTACCACTTAACCCCAGAGGTGCCTCACGTGGACTGTCTCTGTTCTTTCTTCCATAGGTGAGACCACAGGCATCAGAGCAGGAGCACAGGGTGCAGCTACCAAGTCAAGAGGCTGATAAGATGGAAGATACTTCTCTGGTGGAAGGCATTGTGTTACTGAGCTCTTTGGCTCCTTATCTGCAGTGTCCTGTTTTTCCCCTTTTGTGAACCCAAAGAGCACTTAACCTGGCAGTGAACTGCCAATTGTATCTGAGACTCAGCTCTGGTGAACTGGCTCTATCTGATTAATGGAATTAGAGATACAGGGAAGCTAAGGGAGACTCAGAAATTAATCAGACATTTCTAATACCAGCACTGAGGTCTAATAGTTGAACAAATTTTCTTGGCCCTTCCTAGCGCAGCACCTTTGGTTATCTTTGTTTCAAAGATCTATACATTAGCCCAGTCATCTAATTCCATAGGACCTTTGATGATTAGTCATGACTTCAAAACAGACTCTTAAAAGCTGTTTCTCCTGGATGGTTGGCTTCTACCTCCCTCTTTATGCTGACACATTTCTGTTTAATCATTTGCATGTTTCAAACAACATATGTGGTCAAGCTGTGACAATCCTGGCTCATGTGCCTGTGATAGTAACAAGTTCTTCAGTTGCATTTGTTGCCCTTGGATTCAGATGCCTTGTCTGTGTATTAGTTTCCCTCTGCAGAGACAAGTTGGAAGAGAGTGGTAGAAGTTGTGAGACAGCAAAGGGTAAAACTTGCTTTCTGAGGGAGTCACCTCCTCTAGTTGGCATCGTAGTGAGCTGTGTACAGTGTGCTGGCTTTGGTCAGGTCAGTGACTAGCACAGTGACTAGTGTTCCTGTACAGCTGTACTTCTTTTTATGTGGAAAGTTTGTTTGAAACACTTTTATTATTTATACAAGTCTTTTAAAGTAGCTTGTAGGTACCTAAACATCTAACATCATACAGAAAGGCCTGTCTCTATTTCAGGGGTATTAAACAACAAGGGTCATCAGCTGTTCTTATCCACCTTTGAATGGTCCTTATTTTTTTGCAAACTGGTGAGCTTTTCTTGTGCAATATCACTTTCACTATGTCACCAGAGACACAGAAGTCCAGGGCTTGTTTGTATGCCATGATACAGCCTGCAGACCAAACTCCCTTCATTGTGTCCTGCTCATCGAATGCCAGCCCCATATGACTAGAAGTAGAGATCAAGCCTGATTCTGAATTGCTCTCTGAATCCCTCCTCTTTTTTCTCTTTCCCTGTAGGTTGTGCTAGTAGTGAGGAGTCATAGTGAGCCAGCATGTCTCGTTGTTCCATTGCTCTGAACTAGAGTGAGTGTCTCGTTGCCAGGGACAGCCAGATAAGGTTTGTCACAGCCTGGCTCATGGAAAGCCTGGAAAATGTCAATCAGAGAACCTCAGTCTCATCTGCCTAGGTTTGTAAGAGATGTGGAGCAGGATTTCTGAAGTCATTCGGTGTTCTTTCTGCTTTTGCCAGCAGTGCTTTGGGAATGTGAAACAGAAAAGGCATGTTTAAAAGGATTAATAGTTTGTAGCTAATTCAACACATTTTTTGTTCATATGAGGTTAAACTGTTTCATTGTTGAACTGAGAGTATCTTTTATAAATAGATATGTGTGAACCTGGTGAAGTCACTGAGGTTGCTCAAGTAAATAAGCAGCTGCAGAACTCTGGCTTTAATTTAGTTTATGACTTCATAGTGAGCGAGGTAGCAGAAACCTGAGAAATCCTATGGTATTAGGGGGAAAATGACTGAAACTTGTTTCAGAAGTTGGACAGGTCAAATGTGTCCCACTTGCTGTATTCTGTATATATTGCCTAGCCCTTGGAAATTAACAGATGTGGCATTTAAGGCTTTGACAGTTAATGTTGTACATCTGACTTGGAAAACTGAAAGCTTCATCCAGAGGCCTTTCGAAGCAGGTAGAAGTAGATTAATTCAAAGAGCTTTGCGTCAGACCCCAACTGCTCCCCCAAATCTCTTCTTTTTCCTTGAAAGTTGTCTAATTTATGCCATTTAATTTAAACCTCTTAATAAAAAAAAAAAAAACTTGCCTCTTTCCTGTCTCTCCCAAATCCTCTTCTTTATCATTAATGCTATTTCCCCTCTCTTCATTGTGACATTATTTATTGAAGTACAGAGAGTGAATTATTTATTCAGTACCTGCAGAAATCATGTGGACATTCTCCAGACTTCCTAAATACCTTAGTAAAATTGCACAGAACTGCAGGTTGGGGCTGCCGAGTCTTGCTTACAGATGCCTCAGGCTTGAGACCACATGTGGGGAACTCAGTTTAGAGTGTTTGCAGGACTACTCTCCAGACATCAGGCAAAGTGAGCTCTTTCCTGGATTGAGAAGACAAAATCAGGGCTGGGGTGTTAGTGATGCTTCTCTGTGTTTCTCCATGTAGCCATGCTCGCATTCATAGTTGCTAACAGAGGCAGCAGGAAAAGTCAGCTTCTGCAAGACCAAGCCAAGACATGTTTCTCTGATACTCCTTTTATTTATCTTCCCAAATGTATTTTGACCAAGCCTCAGAAAGCTCTTCTTCCGTAGACAGGACTGCTGAAAACAGTGGAGTAACTTAGGTGAAAGGAACTGTGCCAACCACCCTTTGTAACAGGAGGCCACGCTGGTAGAGACTCAGAGGTGACATCACCTTATCTATGTGTTTTGTGTCTGTCTCTCATTCCCATCTCTTCCACTTTCCCCACTCTATCCTTTCAGTCTGCTACCCAACCTCAACAAAACTTGACAGCAGAGCACAGGTAATAGCAATATTCTTTAGGGAAATAAAACAGAGAAATGTTTAGGCATGTAGGCTTCCAGGAAGAGAAGAAATGTATCAGTGCTCTCTTTAAGGGCAAGAGTGCATCAGCAGCTCAGCCTTTCTTAAGACACCAGAGAATAGAGTACCTGCACTTATCCTTGAGATGCAGTTCCAGCAATACAGGCTTCATTGCTTTGGGACTGTCTTGGCACGAGCAGTCTTACTGCAGTGCTAACAGCAAGGCTGCATCTAGACCATTAACTTCTGTGTGCTCACTAATCGACAGAACCCACACAGATAATGTCCCTAATTATTTTATTTTTTCTACTCAGCTCTACAACAATACTTATATCCTCTGAAGTTCATTCCTTTCCTGTTCTCCACAGCCTCAGATCTTCACTGTTTCAAGCCATATTCTGTCTTTGCTACCAAAAGTGATTCAGAACTAAGGCACTTTTGTGATATCTGATTCCCCAAGGAATTGTGCTGAGATAGTTCAGCAGTGTGATAAAGGAATCTTGACTTGGTGTCATAGCTTATGATCTCAAATTCTCCTGATCTTACCAAATAGTTCTTAGTAATAAAACGACTTATAAAAATTCTTTGATAACATCTTCTTCTTGGGAAAAAGTTGTTAGGCTCATATTCTAGAACACTTCAGTGCTCCTTTTACTGAATCTTTTCTTTTAAAAATACAGTCTGATCAAATTAAAAAAAAAAAAAAAAGTCAGAAAAACCCACAGCCTGACTCACAAAGGACCTGAAGGTCCGATTGGTCCTATCACACTTTGCAGTCTCTGTGTGTAATGAATACGAAGCACATGGCTGGCTAGAGATAAACTCCAGCATGCTGAGATAACATCCATATGGCTGATGCATGCCTCAGGATGTATATGATAATAATTGTCAGTGTGCTCCAAAAACGCACAGGGATGGAATCTCAAGCCCACAAAGATGGCATTCAGAGATTTTGTTCAGAGAATCTAGATTTGTCTTTTCACCACCATCAGCAGACTGCCTACTGCTTCTTCAAACTTTGTTTTGAAAAGTGAAATGCTGGAAAAAAATAAGAAAGGATTGAGTAAGCTTTTTATAAGAAGTTTTCCTGAGGCTTTCTGTAAAAATGCAGCCTAGTTATGCTCCTTTCCATGCTTGTACTCCTACAAAACATGAGCATTTGTCTCACTGCTGAAAATGAGAGTGACCAACAGGTCACAGATACAATCTTTGCAGAGAGAAAAGCTGCTGATAAATGCAGATAGGTGGATTAGAGTTGGTTTGATAGCTCATCATACGAATACAGCCTGAAAACAAAAGAGCTGTAGCTGCAATGAAATCATCATAGAATGGTTTAGGGACTTCAAAGATCATCTAGCTCCATACCCCACCCCCCACCATAGGCAGGGACACCTCCCACTAGAACAGGTTGCTGAAGGTCTCATTCAACCTGGCCTTGAACACCTCCAGGGAGGGAGCAGCCACAATCTCCCTGGGCAACCCGTTCCCATGTTTCACCACCCTCACTGTAAGGAACAGTTAACCTTTTGGCAAAGACCAGAGCAGAAGACTGCCTTGCCTGCTCACCTTGGACTGCTGGCAGTGGATGCTTATTTCTAAGACGCAAGTCACCATTCACTGAAATCCTTTTGACAGCACTCATGCACTCAGTTAATTCAAAGAAGTCCTTTGGATTTGGGTACAGATATCTGTTGATCGAAAAAACCCTAAAAAGTCACAAGCTCTCTCTTTTTCTTCCACAGGCTTTAAACAGTTATAATCAAGGAGACATCGAAGGTTCAAAAAGACTGGGTCGCAATGCGCTCTGGGTGGCCGTGGCATCAATCATCATTGGCCTCGTCATCATCGGAATCTACTGCGCAGTTCATTTCACAACGGTAAGCAAAACACTGCTGGTTTCTGCTGCAAGCAGTTCTGCTCAGTGCCCGGGCTTCAGAATGCAAAACTAAAGACTGTACCATCTGAGGTTAAAATGGGAGAGCTGCCTGTTTGCCAAAAGAGCAATTCTTGCTTGTTTCTCAATTTAGAAGTTCTCTTGTCTGTGGTTAAATGCAAGGGACTGTGTCTTAGCCACAGTGGGGTTTCTGGAAACTCTTGCAGCTCCCATGGGCTTCTCCTCCTCAGGCCAGTTGCTTTTTGGTTTTCTTTTTTAGAATCATAGAATGGTTTAGGTTGGAAGGGACCTCAAAGCTCAGCCAGTTCCAACCCCCCACGATAGGCAGTGATACCTCTCACTAGAACAGGTCATTCAAGGCCTCATCCAACCTGCCCTTGAACACCTCCAGGGAGAGAACAGCCACAACCTCCCTGGGCAACCTGTGCCAGTGTTTCATCACCCTCCCTTTAAAGAACTTCTTCCTAACATCCAGTTTCAATCTCCCCTCTGCCAGTTTACACCCATTCCTCCTCATCCTGTCATTACAAGACCTTGTCAATAGTCCCTCCCCAGCCCTCCTGTAGGCCCCCTTCAGATACTGGAAGGCTACTCCAAGGTCTCCTGGCAGCCTTCTCTTCTCCAGGCTGCAGAGCCCCAACTCTCTCAGCCTGTCCTCATAGCAGAGGGGCTCCAGCCCTCTGACCTTCTTTGTGGTGCTCCTCTGGACTGGCTCCAACAGTTCAGTGTCCCTCTCTTGTTGAGAACTCCAGAACTGTATGCAGTACTCATTTTCACTATCTGCAAGATCAATCCAGAGAGATTTTGAGATATCAGGTAACAGAGTCCCCAAGTGCCACTTTTCACTCTCATAATCTGTCCAATGTATCTTTAGCAACCAACTGCTATTTTATTGTTTGTTACTCGGATGAACATAACTACATCAAAAGTGACCACATAAGTAGTTTAGACCTGGCTTGCTGTGAGATAAGGGCTTTCACTCTCCATGCTGTGTAACTGATTTTGGACACCTGGAACAATAGCAGAACAACTCAATGAATTAATCTTGGTATACAAGTGTTTACCCAGGAGGACTACAAACTGCCTTTTGCAAGCATTGAATCGTTTTGGTTCAGCTTGTGTTCAGTTTGCTCTCACAGACTGAAAACCAAGTCACTTCAGGCAGGATGTTGCCAAGTCTTGTAATTGACAGCACCAATAAATTCTTCTGCTTGCCTCTACTACCTTACTCATCATTTCTCAGACAAGGATAGCAGTTCAGTGTTTATATATATATTTTTTTTTTAACGTAGGAGGAGAGAAGGGCAGCCTGAGGAGTGGCAGACAACACTGACCTGAAGCATTCACATTAACTAGGGCACACTACCTATGTTTAGTTGCAGTCAGCATTTCACTTCTGCTGCAGTAGGACCGTGTGTGCTGAATGCACCTGCTTCTTTGTGCCCACTGCCAGCTATTGGTGGTACTTAGCACTTCACTTCTACCTAGTATTTGTAAGCAGCTTCTCCCTCTCCAAACCTCGAGGAATTAAGTAGCAATAAATCAGTGTAATACAACTTTATGGTATTTTCTTAAGTTCTGTCTTTCAAGGGTTTAAAAAATCAGTTCAGGGCTTTTTTTTTTTCAAGAGAAAAATCTCTTGTGTTAGATGGAAACATTGCCAGATGCCTGGGAGCCAGCACACTGCTGGGATATCGATTTCTGTATTCAGTGACTAGTTTCCAAAGAAGTCTCTTGGCCAACTGGTGCTTAGAGTTTTGTGAGGAGTCAAGGTTTACTGGATTCTCCCCACTCTCTGGCTTTCCACTTTTTTATTACTCCTTTTCTCCCTCTCACCTGTCACCCTCCAAAGAGTCCTTGCTTCTAAGGAAGTCTCCATTCAGCCGTTTTCAAATGTGGTCTTCAGTTGTTCATTCTTTGCTTCGTAGAGCTCAGGCACTCTCCTTGACAGTCTCTGTGAAGACCTTGTTGGTCTCCTCTTTGTACACCCTGATGGTCTGCAGTCTGCTCACCTCATCCTGAAGCCCTCATCCCTGGAGACACAATGCTCCAGCCTGAGTACAACTTTCACCTTCAGGCTTTCAACATCTCAACCCCAAAGACAGGCAGCAGTCAGACCCATAGCTGCAAGCTGGACTGCTGCATCCTCCATCTGAAGTTCCATCTTGGTCAAGGCTTCCAATATGCCAGGCAGTTGCTCCAGCACTTTTGGGGATAGTGCTCTGTGACTTAGCACCACTATCGTTACACAGTCCCAAGTAGTCCTTTGGTGTCTTCAACAGAGTTTCTACGTTTCCTTCTGTGCAAGCTCACAACTTAATTGCTAAAACCTCTTTGCCACTTCTGAGCATCTCTCATTGAAACCAGTGTGGATTGAGCCCCAAAACACATCTTCATCTGGATGCAGTTTCCTTCAGCATTCACTAGAAAGCAATTTCCTCTCTTATGAATGGTGTTTCTAGAAGACCAGTTCCATGAGGTCAGTGCCTAGCATGCTGAATTTCAGTAGCCTCTGAGTATCAAAACCACAGGCCTATTAAAAAATTCCAACCAAAGTTACCATTTCTTCCCACATCTCCTCTTCTGGCTTTTCAGAACATTCCATCTGTGCTTTAAGCAGAGTTGAGGAGGGCTCCCATGGTACTTCACAGGTCTCAGCCAGCAGGAAAATGTTTAGTCAGGGGTGTTGAGGGCAGAAATGGTAGAAACTGCAGAGAGAGGAAGAGCAAGAAAGTCCTGCTTTGAACAGTGACATTATACTCCACATAACACCCTCAATACTGGTAGGCTTTGGAAGAGGCAAGACTTTCACTTCTAAGAAAATTCCCACCCCTGAGCCCTGAGCTTCATTCCATGACTTCTTTGATTTATTTAGTTGCAAAGCAACAGTAGTACAGCAGTAACAGCAGGTGACACCTATGTCTGTGTGGAAGAAACAGTCTTGACTTGGCATTTTGAAGGTTTACTTAGTGCTAAGCCAACTTGGGCTTCTGCTGCTGCCTTGGAGCGCCTCATTTGTCTTTAACACTGGTATGTTATCTTTAGCAAGCATGTATTAAGATATATAGTGATACATATATAAATACATGTGTATATGTGTAGCCTGGAACAGGGCTCATCAACACATGGGAACTGTCTACCTTCTGTACTCATGACCTAGAATGCAGGCAAGGGGAAGCTGTTGCTTGTATCACTGGAATTAACCCAGCAATAAAACTGGTCTGTCTTGATCAATGTAAACTGGTGTGTTCCTCATTATGCTGAGGAATCACTGAGTGTTAAGCTGTGGTGTGTGCTGAATCAGGGCTGTCCCTCATTCCACACTAGGCCAAATTTAGTCTTACTCCATCCTGTAAGTCCCTCCTATCAGCTTCTCCTCCACTCCTACCCCACCAGTACTGAATGTGGAATTAATTTTCACTGCTTGCTTGGGTGTAACTTAAACTGGTATTGATGTCATCACTGAGTCTAGCCCTGCACGTGTGCCCATAGGTATGTTATCCAATAGGAACTGCAAAGGGACATACTTGACTTCCCATAAGGAGATATCAATACAAAGTGGAACAGCTCTGAGCTGTGGACCATAACCTGCATGCGGCCTTAATTGTCTCTAATATAACATGCCCAGCTAGAGAGTGAATGGCAAGATAGATAATGACAGGAGACACTCAGCTGCAAGCCACATCCTGAATCCTGCCTCTAGTTCTGATGTCCCTGTCTTGAGAAAGATGTGTTACATAGACAAAGAGAGCCTACAGTATATGAAAAAAACCCCTTTGTATGTTGATAGACAAAACAGACACAATCTCTTTGGCCTGGGAAAGGAAGACCTAGGAATCTAAGGCAGTGATATAAAGAGTGAAACAGAGAGGTACTTTTCCATGTGATGTACGATGCAGCTGTAGGACTTATTCCTTCTGGTTGCTGTGGATACAAAAAAAAACCATAAAATATTTGAAACAGCAATGAGTGAAGTTACAAAAAAAATCTTTGATGCAAAGATGCAGATATAATCTCAGGCTAGGAGAGTTCCTAAGCTGCAGAGTTCCAGAGCTGTAAGACACAAAAAGGAGAGATATCATCTTGGCCATAATAAAGGGAAGAGATATCACCCTGGACACAGCAAAGGGAGAAATATCACCCTCCTTCCATTCCTGGGTTTGCTGCACAACCTGTTAGTAGTCTGAAACAGTCTGCAGCTTCTTACAGCACATACACTTTTAGATTCTCTAGTGTCTGAGTGACACTTGGCAATGCTGCTCAGGACAGAACTAAAGCTCACATGAGGGTTGTTTGTTTTTTTTTTTTAAAAAAGGCAAAGTGTGTCATATAAAGTGCATGCCTTTTGTGCACCTCACTGACTCTCTTCAGTTTAGGCCAGTAGGAGTGAGTCAAGTAGAAACGTGGAGAACTAATAAGAGGTGTTAGAGTGAAGTAAAGACACAAGTTTGGGTTTTTTTTGTAGAGCTCTGACTGAGCCACAGTTTTGGTATGAGGAAAGGCAGATAAAGTACTGGAGGAAAGGAATACAAGAAACTCCTGTTAGCAGACCAGTGTCCAAGACCTGTAATTCACACCAGAATTTCACTGTCTATTTGGAACCACAGGGCCACAGGCAGGGTAGAAATATCTTCTGGTGATAACTGACATGAGAAGGGTAGTTGTGTTCCGTAACTCTGGAATTTCATGCTTTCAATGTGATATTTTAATGCCTTTGTAGAGTAGTGTGAACTTCTAACCCCTTCTTTAACCTCCCTTGATCTAGAACTTCACCCCAGGGAAGCCACAGAAATACCACCTGTCAGCATGGCTTCAGAGGAAGACAGACAGCCAGCCAGGCTGTATGGCAAGTCCTGGCTTATACTGTTTCATAATCAGTAGGGTCATCTTTAAAGCATTGGTAATTACTGGGAGAAGGAAAAGGAGGAAGATTTTAGACTGGTCACCAGGGACAGGTGCATACATACATTTTTCTTGCTACTTAGAAATAATTCTTCAAGGGAAAAGACAGGCAGGATTATTTTTAACATCTCTGCTGTCCCCTTCCTGAGGCTCTCAAAAGCCTTTGCAGGCATTTTGCTATCTCTCAGAGACAGAATAAACTGAGTGCCAGTAAAATGACCAGAACTGCACAGCCAACCTGCAGAGCTTTACGTTGCCAAGCCTGTTCTCTGTGCCTTACCACAGGGGGAAAAAAGAGTCAAGGAACACTACCTGCCCTCCACTGCAGGGACAGACCTGCCAGTAACTGACAGAGCACAGTCATTCCTCTTGTATTTTACCTACAGTAATTCTTGGTTCCTTCTGCTGCTTCAGTAAGGGCCCTAACTTTATACTCTACATTTTACTGGATTTGTAAAATGTAAGAGCTGAAAGCCCTCCACCTGCCTATCAAAGGTGTTTAGTCATCTTAGAAGCTGAGTAGTGGGCAGACTGACTTAGATGCCCAGAAGCAATGTGATTACATCAGCCTCATTTCCTCAGCAAACCACATTAAAACTTCTGGCCCAGTTGTTTCATCTGTGCATGGAGGAAATGTCCCCACAATAGGTTCTGCCCACTGGAGTCCTGAGTAGCATCCAAGAGAGAGTCAACAAAAGAGTTATGCTGTCTGCAGGATATAGTTACTGTTTAGTGTCCTCAATCCCTCTTTTGCTGAAAGGTAGCTGCTTGATGGAGGTTATCTCCAACACCAGGAGAGTGCCCAGCAGCCAGGGACACAACAATGAGATAGTACACCTATGGTTAATGCCTGAAACCTGCTTCCAACACAGGGATTTGAGGGATCTTTCCTAATCCAGAAGCATAAGAGAGGCTGCTCGCTCTCTTTAAACAGCAGTTATGTATTGCAGTTGTATTTCCTGAGCCATCTACTGCTGAAAGCATTGTTCGTGGCTGGCTGGCTTGTGCACCACTTGAAGGAAGCAGAGAATCTCTGTTAAATCAGAGCCCATTGTACTGGCTTAGGTAAACCAGTTTAAAAATGCAGTTTGGATTGACAGATGACCAGTGCTGTTAGAAACTTAGCTCTCTGATTCAAAACCATATTGAACCACCAATCTAGAGTGATGTTTAAGAGAACAAGTGCCACTAATGTATCCATTAGATCTGCAGAATTAATAATTTAAACTCACGAGGCAAACTCTCTCTCTCTTTTTCCTCCTTTAAAAATACATATTTCTGTGTCCTTGCAGCATGCTATCTGAAGACCAGGACTGCACTTGGAGGATATCATCATGT
This sequence comes from Psilopogon haemacephalus, assembly GCA_013396835.1. Lineage (NCBI taxonomy): Eukaryota > Metazoa > Chordata > Aves > Piciformes > Megalaimidae > Psilopogon > Psilopogon haemacephalus. The sequence continues at coordinate 911,245 of VWZI01021176.1, read as the reverse complement.
AACTCTCAAGAGGGGATAAAGAAGAGGAGAAGGAAACCCTTCATTCCAGACTGTTAGATCTGACCCTACAAGTCTGCAGAGGCATGTTGCTGGTGGATGAACTGATTGTCCAGTTAGTTAATCAGCATGGCGTGACCAGGTTTTCAAACTCATTTATTTATAAGAAATCCTCAGTGTAAAGCAGCACTTTCTCTTTTACCCTAGTGTATAATGAGATCTTACCCTAACAACTCCTTTTTCCTTCTCATTTACATGGAATGTATGCTGGATCCATGACGTTCCCTGGCTGACCCTAGCCAGACAAAGCCAACCTATCTAGACTGGTGATAGTGCACAATGTAAGATCTGACGCACAGCTCGCTGAAGCTAGTAGAACAACTCCTGTTGCCTGCAGTGGGTTTTGGATCAGGCCATTAAGGAATTTTTTTTTATTACTTTAAAAGAGTCTCAACATAACACAGTTGTAACCATGGGTTTGTGATCTTATCCTGCTATGTGATTTTATAATGCCGTGGGCGTACTCTGACTCAGCGGCTGCTTTCTTCTGTCATCCTCAGCTTTTCAGGTCTTTTACCTTGGATTTTTAACCACCTGGGACCGATTTCAAACACTTGATTATTAAGAGACACTCTTCTTCCATAGCATCCATATTTGTTTTCCTTTTGTTGTCTTTTGTTGTCGACCATCCCTTGACCGAGCATTCGAGTTGCACTGATGGCATTTTCCTCTTTAAACGTCACCGATGTAAAAAGTTCCCTACTTTTTTTTTTTTATTTATTTTATCTGCCAAAAGATCTTTTTAAATAGTTGTACTTCTTCATCCCTTTGTCATCTGGCAAGTCACATAGTCTCACTGTGCTCTGCTTTGCTCATGCCTTTTTTTGTTTAGTTTATCCTCTCATCTTGCTGTGATTAGTCTACACATCAGTGCAGTTAGAGATGGACAGATTTCTGTACCCTTACACAGAGTCATGTACACTCTCACTGATCCTAACGTGTCACTCAGTGGACAGCCACAGGTTACAGAATCTGCCTCTGATGAATTGCTGTGGTTTCTTGGTACTTGATGAAAATTTAGCAGGAGACAGACGGTTTTTATTAACTGAACACATTTTTAAAGAACACCTTTGTTTTCTCACACCAATATTCCATGTCCAAAGGAGTCAGCTCTGGTGAGTGTTAAGGCGGATGGGTACATCTTCAGCAGTTGTTGCTCCATTTGCTCTAACTGTCACTACATCTTCAAGCAAGCTATGCCAAATTACTCTCCTTGCACTGAAACATCTGGACTGACTACCCAGAAATGCATGGGAGCTTTGCAGGTGCAAGTGAGAAAAGAATCAGGCCTGGCAGGAGTACAACTACCTATTTAAAAAAAAAAAAAAAAGAAACAAACAAATTACAAAATCATCTCCCAGAAACCTTTACCTGTTAAAACATATGCCTGAAAGTAGCATGCATTTTCTGTGCCTTGATATTATACTTCGAATGTGCTTTTTTTGCTTTTCTTTCTGCCAAATTCTTTTTCTCATTGAAGTCAGTGAAGCATCACCTATCCTTTAATGACTCCAGTTTAAAACTTCATGAGCACTGGGTGAAATCAAGTCTATTTCTTCAGCACTTACACTGATCGAATTTCCCCACGTGGAAATCTTGCCACTGATTTTGATGATCCCAAGAATTGGCTGTTCTGTGAACTCCTCTTTGGTTTTTGAATACTCTTTCAATGGTCTGATATGTCTTGTGGGACTTTTAGTAGCTTGCCTTATTATCAGATATGATAGAACTGTCATTGAGAAGTGGAATAAAATTACTTTTAATTCACGTCCATTCTGTTATGTGGGAAGTGTCTTTCCTGAATTTTGTTGCCTCTTCTGTTTTAAAGAGTAATATCCCATTTTCTAACACCTTGCACAGCTTCGGAATAAAATCAGTCAGGCCAGAAATCCTGCTTTTGCTCTACATAATACTGTACAAGCATTCAGTACTGTAGCTACTACATCCAGAAGTTCCTAGAGATCAGTTAATGCTCAGAATATCAGCAATGTAGTTTTTTGGCTTCATTTTCAAAACAGCATCCAGAAAGAGAAGAGAAGAGGATAGAATAGCATAGAATAAGCCAGCTTAGAAGAGACCTCCAAGCTCATCCGGTCCAACCTATCACCCAGCCCTATCCAATGGCACTAAGTGCTCCATCCAGTCTTTTCTTGAACACCTCCAGGGATGGGAACTCCACCACCTCCCTGGGCAGCCCATTCCAATGCCAATCACTCTCTCTGGGAAGAACTTCTTCCTAATATCCAGCCTGTACCTCCTCTGGCACAACTTGAGACTGTCCCTTTGTTCTGTTGCTGGTTGCCTGGGAGAAGAGCCCAACCCCACCTGGCTACAACCTCCCTTCAGGTAGTTGTAGACAGCAATGAGGTCTCCTCTGAGCGTCCTCCTCTCCAAGTTAAACAACTCCAGCTCCCTCAGCCTCTCCTCATAGGGCTGTGCTCCAGGCCCCTCACCAGCTTCATCGAGGCCTTTTCAAAACAGGCCCTTGGTGATCTCTTTGGAGCTTTCCTACCATGAAGTGAAAGTGGTCAAAGGACATCACCAAAGGGGCTCTCTCAACAGGTAGCAGAGGTCAGATTTCCACCACTGTGAAGTGCTGGTGTCAAAGGCATAGGATTGCTGTAGTAAGTTTTCTAGGTCAGGGTACTAAAAATCAATCTGTGTACAGAAATGTTCATCTTTCTGCAAAATACTGAAGTCCAGTACTGTAACCTACACCACAGCTAGTGGTGGGAGAAGGGAGAAAGACTTCCAAAGTTGCTTGGGCACTAGAGGGTAGGGGTAGGCACCTTGAAATATGGTTTGAAAGTGCCTAACAAGGATTTAGATCAATAGGAAGTAGACGCCTGACTTGTTCAGATGCTTTTGAAAACCATACTGGAAATTTAACTTGCATCTTAATGCTCATAAATATCTTTGAAGTCTAGCTCTTAATATAATTGAGAATTGAGCCATTGTATCTTCAGTGCTTCTGAAGATAAATGATGCTACCTTACAGTGCTATTGATTGGTATAAAAATAAAGGCTTTATATTAAACCACTTAATGTGACAGAGAAGGGAAAATGCAGCAGTTCCTCTAATGTCCTTTAGTGCTTCTGTGTCATAGGTAATCTTACTTTTGCTTTACTAATGTACTGGTATTGGTTCTCTTCATTTATTTATGTTTACATAAATCTTCAAACTATGCTTGAGAAATGCAGTCAAACACAGTTTGTGCTGGAAGTGAGTATGGCCCTTGTACACCCAAACCAGTCTGCTGCTGGTGTGACAGACCCATGCAAAGAGAGGCATCAAAAATAGGGAAGCTAAATTACATCTTACTGCTCAAATCAGCAAGACCCCTGGGGACAACAGTGGGTGCTGAAGGCAGAATGTGGTTGTCTGACTGAAGAAGTAGTGCCTGCTGAAGACCTGTCATATATGTATGCTGGATAATGTTAATGAGGGAGCTGGGGCTCTGAGGGAGCTGGGGTGGTTTAGTTTGAAGGAGAGGAGGCTGAAGGGAGACCTCGTAGCTGTCTACAGCTACCTGAAAGGACTTTGTGGAGAGGCTGCTGCTGGTCTTTTCTCATAGGTAAATAGTGATAAAGCAAGAAGGAATAGCCTCAAACTGCCACTGGGGAGGTTTAGACTGGACATTAGGAAACATTTTTTCCCAGTAAGAGTGGTCAGGCATTGGAATGTGCTGCCCAGGGAGGTGGTGGATTTGCCAGTCCTGGAGGTGTTTAAAAGTCTTTTGGATGTGGTGGTTGAGGATATGGTTTAAGGGTGAACTTTGTAGAGTAGGGATAACAGCTGGACTTGATGACCCTGGGGGTCTTTTCCAACTAGAATGTTTCTGTGATTCTCTGATTCATTAAGGGGTGGTGGGGTGGTGTGTGTGTGTGAAGGGCACAGTAAAGCATATTTCAACTCAACATGTCTGACCTGGGCAGGTGAACAGACTCTTCCTTGCACAAAGCTGCTCCAGGCTTCCTTTTTTTCGATGCAGTCCTCCTGCATGCTGAAGGCACCAACTAATGCCTGAAGTCCACCTCTCTTTTCCTTCCTGCATGTGTTACAGGCAGAGACAGATGGAAACTTGAAATTGCTGGCCTCAGCTCCTGGATCATGTTAGCATCTTTCGCTTCTGCAAAACAGCAGTGTGCACGTATCTTGATATGTAACCCTAGAAGAAGGCTTCTAAATATAAGAGGAGTTTCTTTGCTGCTGTATGAAGGAGGTCAGCCAGACTCTTAAACAGCTTGTGGTGTATGTTTCATGAGATTGCACAGCAGACAAAAAAAAACCCCAAGGGAACAATATGAAGTGAAATTCTTAGGGTGTTTCTCTGTAGGCAAGCCCAGGAGTTTGCAGCTTGTAGCTTCAAGATCAGCACTGGCTCTTCAATTTATGTGGCTGCAACCACAGTCCATGAACAGTGTGGCTCAAGGCTGCAGAAGCTGTTGCTTTTGTACTTGATATCTTTGGATATGTGCCACAGTGTGAACTGTCTTCTGCTTCTCAGCCTGCACATAAGTTGTATCTGATTGCTCCCACGGTGTTCATCACCCTCAGAATCAGTCCAGATGCATCTGCTTTGCTCTTTAGCCTCATTTCCTTACCTGGGCCTTCACTTTGTCTACAAGGTATTTAAGATGGATTTTGTTACTGCTTTGCATGAGTAAGGGAGAGACTGGGTCATTCGTGGCTGCCCAAGGAGGTGGTAGAATCACTATCCCTGGGAAGTGTTCAAAAAATGTGTAGATACAGCACGCTGGGACATGGTTTAGTGGGACTTAATGATCTCAGAAGTCTTTCCCAACCTTAATGAATCTCTGTTTCTGTGGTCTTCCCAGTGAGTTTTTAACTTGAGTGCACTGTGTGTGTTGCACAAGCATCTTGAGGCCTGGATTCCCTAAGGCAAGGCCTTATCACCAAACTTTCATTCCTGATAATGGGGTAAATTAAGGGGAAGTTGAGTATATGGCCTACTGAGACGTTGGAGAAGATACATCCAGGCAAAATAAGAGCCATCAGAAGGCCTGTACAGGACAATCTGCATGACTGCTGCCTGACCTAAGCTCTTTTGAGACTTCAGTCCTCAGTTTTTCATGGGCAGTACCTTCAGGCTGAAGTAATACATGAATGTTGATTTCCTCTTGCTATCTTCCCATCTCCAACCTCATTTTCACCCAGCAGGTCTCTGAAGGTGTGCAGTGTTACACTGGAGCAGAGGAGCTGAGAAGGGATGCAGTGGTCTGCAAGTAGTTTTTAGGAGGACTCAAAAGGACAACAGCATGTTCTGCATGCATAGCAGTGGCATGCGGCCCTGAAATGTGAGTGAGCCTTTGAGCAGCCTGCCCAACTTCCTCTAAAGCACTCCCTGGCAGCCTGGCAAAATGGGCTGAATTCAGAAGGCACCTGAAAGGAGGAAGGGGTTTGGAAACAGATCAAAGCCAGCATAAAGACGGAGCAACCAACCTGGCAGCCCAAGGTAGAGAGATATAGTAAGAAATTTAACCAGGTTTCTGCAGTTAAATTTATCCTGTCTTGAGCTCTAGAATAAGTTCTGCTGCTGCTACCACTCTCCACAGTAGAGAAGCCATAAGAAGCACTTGTTCATGTCTTCTTTCTAACATGATTTATGGCATTTAATCTACCAGCTCATGACTTGAGGGTGGCTCTTCTGGTTTTGTCATATCTAGCTGTAGGGTTGAGTCAGCTCCCACTTCACTTGCAAAGACTTCTCTTTTAGATAAATAAGCTTGCATCATGTCACAGAAAAAGAACATTTTGCCAGATGACAATTGATTCATCAGGGCCTTAAACTGCACAGTCTGAGGCTTTAGGCCATTTCTTTTTCAACACATACTATGTATTTAGGCATTTCTTTTTCAACACATACTATGGGGTAAGAGAAGAGGAAACTCCATTGAAATGAAGGGGTTCCATCAAAGCCATGGTAATTGTGAGCTGTGGGACCCTCATGGACATATAGCTCAACCAGTGTTCAGCAAGGTCTTAGTTGCCTTTTGATTTCGATCAACTCCTGGAGATAACCTGAACAGTGAAAATGCAGTCCTGGCCTAGAGCACAAGTGGCTGGTGAGTGCCCTCCCTTGGGGTTAGCACAAGAGTTTAGTTTGACTTTTTGTGCCTGAAAAGTTTGTAAGACCATTCTTCACCCCATTTACACAGGTCTCTCCTGACCTCAGATCTATCCTGTTTGGACCTTCCTTTCTATAAAACTGAGTGTGCTGATGACCACAGACAGTAAGTGATACCTCCAAAGGGGCAGAGTGACTCAGTAGTAAAGATGTTATTTCACTCAACCCCTCAACTCGTACAGCACCAAAAGTGCTTTGTCATGGTTGGTAGAACTTCCACAAAGTCTGCTGAATCTTATGATCTTAGAAGCCAAGAACCAAAATGCCTTAAAGTTAATTTCTGAGACAGAAGCTCTGTGTGGGCTTGAATTGTCAGGCCAGGGGCAGTTCCTGTTTATTTAAGAAGGTAGATGTGAGATGAGGGAAACAGGAGCTGACCTTTGCTTATGACTAGCGATGTGAGAACTGGCACAGAGCCCATGTGGCTCTCCATATCCTGCAGGTGCTTTACAAGCATCTCCTTTTTAAAACCTCACACTGCCCTCTGAGGTGGTGTAGCACAGACATGACACCAGACAGAACATTTAATCAAGTACTTTTATCTTGGTTTATAGGTTGTGGACAGTTCTGCTTGCTGTGTCCCCTCTTTGAGAGAGAGTAGAGAGAGTGGTCATCATTGATTATTTCACTGGCAAGTGACACCTCTGACATTCTCACTAGAGAAGTTAACCAGGAACCTCATTGGTGATACATGGAAGTCATGACAGAAGCAGGTGAACCAGCTCCTCGTCTGTTACATCCTCATCTGGCAGTAAGAAGGTTAATATAGCCATGCGAAGGGGCAGGGGTAGAAGAGATGCTTTGTAGTCTTCCTTTGGAATGTGGAGGCTGGTCCTGGATGGAGGGAAAGAGGATGACTTTTTATGCAGGTTTCAGAGCAGAGAAACAGGAAAAACTGCTGCTAAAGGGAGAAGCAAACCTTCAGGGTTCCATAAAATCAATGAGTAGATGAGCTGTGCCAGACCCTCGTGCTGTGTCTTTAGCTAATCTGTCTTCCTACATCTTCTGCATTAACAGTTGCAAGGGATTTGGGCTCCCACTCAGGCTGATAGGAGAAAACAAGACTCCAGTGCACATGAGGACCACGAGCAATAGACATGCCCATGAGGAGGCAGGGTGATGATTTAGTGGGCAGCAGTGGTAAGCCCCCACGTAAGACTCGTTGCTCATGGTGTATTGTCATCCAGCCCTCGTAATTCAAAGGGACATGGCACTTCACAGAGCGAGCTCCAGGCTCCAGGACTCTACTACACCCACCTGTCACGACTGACAGTGGAGGGAAGACAAGCATCAGGGTTGAAGAGGCAGCAGTCATGGGGAAAAGAGGGAGAAGGCAGCAACAACAAAGCCCAGCCACGTTGAGATGCTTGTGGTCATTGCATTCTGCCCTGGCTGCAGGCCAGGAACTCCCCACGGTTTTGGAATGTAGTACACCAGGGATAGATGTTCACCGTTGTACGGGGAGGAGCCGTCACACTTTAATACCAGAACTTTACACTGATTAATGCTTGCACCCACCATGGACTACAGCCTGCGGGGAACAAAGCAAAGGAGCAGGGAGACAAAGGACTGGGGAGTGCTAAGCTGCGTGAAACAGCCGAATAGCAGCTGTGTTTTACGGCAGGGTGAGGAGGAGCTGCCCACACGCATTGCCCTGCCACCCTGCAGCAGGCTCTCCTGGGCCAAGTATCCCACCCGTGACAGACAGACTAGAAGCAGCTGTTCCTCAGAGCACACTGCGGGAGCCAGCCAGTGAGGCACAGCGCATCTATCCCGGCAGAATTCTGCCCGCAGCTAACAGCATGGCACAGGGATACAGTTGAGTTTGGTAGGAACTCTCCTGTCTGTCTGCAGGTTGCTTCGACTGGGTAGGAAAAACACCTCAGCGATTGCCTTGTAAAGAGAAGTGCTGAGCCGGGGACCTGCCGAGCTCCCAACTTCGCACCTCTTAGGAAAGGAGAAGAAAGACAGCGACAGCTGATGAAAAGCAAAGGCTAAAACGAGACAGTGTAATGGGGAACGCTTACAGGAGTATGCTAAAGAAATACAGATGAGTGTAATTTAATTTGGGAAACAGTAGTGAAGGACTTAAATTTCCATCTGTGCCTTCTCAGAGGGGAAAGCAGGGTGCGGGCGGCTCACAGGCTGCTTTCACCCCCTAACGTTCAGCGTCCACTCTGCCGCCTCTTGCTCCAGTCTCACGAAGAAGGAAATGCACTCAGCGCCGGCTCCAGCGTCCCGCTGCTCACTCAGCTGCAGTCCCTCTGCAGATCAAAAACTTCCTTGCGGTGGCCAGTTGGAGAAAACAGCTCCGAGGGCAGGTAAAGCAACTCCGAGGGCAGGTAAAGCAACTCCGAGGGCAGGTAAAGCGCCGCCGCACTCCGCTGCTAGCCTCAGGCACCACTGCAACGGTCACATTCACTCGGGTGGTACAGCCCTGGTGCTCCCAGCGCCGGCAGAGCCTGGCCGCAGGGGTCTGCCGCAGGCTTCCCGGCCCCGCCACTGTCGTTCCTTGGCCGCGGCAGCGCCTAGGGCCGCCTGCCCGCGGCGGAACCTGCGCGCCGGCCTCGGGTTCCCTCCGGGCCTCAGCGCGGGTGCGCGCCGGCCNGGGGCGGCTTGCCGTGAGGACGGCGGCTGTGGCGCGCCGGTGCCCCTTGGGGTGTGCAGACGGTGCGAGGAGCGAGCGGTCCCGGTGCGCGGGGACGCCGTGCGGGTGTAGCCCCGGGCACCTCGGTAACGCGCTCCGTGCCGGCTGCCGGGGTGCGCGGACGGGCGGCGCGGGGAGCGGCTGCCCGCATCGCGGCGTGGGTCGGGTCGGCGGATGCAGTGTGAATGTGTGCTGAGGAGAGCTCCGGCGGCTCTTGGGGTTCGCTCCGGGCTGCTGAGAGCCTGGCTTAAGGCGAGGGTTCTGAACGCGTGAAGCTGTTGCGGTTTCACACAGCCACTTAACCTTTACGCACATGCTCGGTTTTTTTGCCGTGCTGCTTTAGTTAGCTATTTACTCTGTTGTTTATTTACCTAAGCCTTGCAGGCTGAGACAGGTTTGAGGTTGTTGCTGAGCTGAGATCGGCACGGCCGAAAGTTGGGCAGCGTCTGTAATGTGAGTTTACAGGAGGCAGGGTAGCATCCCGTACGGCACCGGCACACTGCAGGCCCCGTTTGTGCTCTTCCAAGGCTCGCTGGTAAAGGCTTCCACACATCTCTCTTGTGTTGAGCTGCAGCCTCCTGTGCTGCAGCTTCCATCCACTGCTCCTTGTCCTGTCGCAGGGAGCAAGTGAGCAGAGCCTGTCCCCCTCCTCCTGACCCCCAGTCCTCAGATATTTGTAAACATTTGTTAGATCCCCTCTCAGTCCTCTCCTCTCCAGACTGAAAAGGCTCAGCTCCCTCAGTCTCATAAGGTACTGTCTGTATATGTCAATATTTTCTGTAGCACATTATCGAGGACAGCAGGAACTTGCCACTTAGCCTCTGTATTCATGTGCTGAGTGTGATATGGCTTTAGGATGCCATCGTTTTGGGTTAATCACATTCCTTAGACTTCTGAACTCAGAAAGAGAGCCCAGTTCCAGCGATGAGCCTGCCTTCCTGCCTGCTGGTGTTGTGGCTTCAGCAGCACACATGCTGACCTGGCTTTTAACTGCTTTTAGGCCCTCAAAAATGGGGAACACAAGCAGCGAGCGAGCTGGGCTGGAGCGTCACGGCCATAAGGCAGCCCGAGGGGACAGCTCGGGAGGAGCCATCAGTACCAAAGAGGGTGACAGACCAAAGATCTTAATGGACAGCCCTGAAGATGCAGACTTGTTCCATTCAGAGGAAATGAAGGTATGGCTGCTTGGTTCTCCTGGTTGTTGGAAGTCGGAAATGTTGTCCAGTTGGGGTGCTGGTGGCAGCTTGCAGTAGTTCTGTCACTGAAGTTAGGCAGAAAGCCACCTCCCTGCTTCCCAGGCCTAGGAGAGGTTCAGCCTGGAGAAGAGATGGCTTCAATGAGACCTTGTAGTAGCCTTCCAGTATCTGAAGGGGCCTACAGGAAGGCTGGGTTGACAGGAAGGTTGACAAGGTCCTGTGTGTTGGTTTGAGCTAATTGGAGAATTTGTGTGAAAAATTAGACTGCTGCCTGAGAGTGAGAAATTAAACACTATGTCCCTTCACCCAGTTTTGAATGAGAGAGAAGAAAGAAGGTTGTTTTAGAATGTTCCCAAAACATCCAGATAAGGCAGTGTGCTTGCGCAGTTCAGTCGGCTCTGGGTCCCAGGCAGGCTTCACCAGCTTCTTTCCTTTGTTTCTCTGCCTTTGAACTAATTCAGAGTAAAATCACTAAAACCATTCATTCCTTCCTGCCACTAATCTTTCTGACTGATCTTCAGCTTATCTGCAGCATCATCAAGCGGTGAGATAAAGCTGGGGGGAGGAGGGAGAGGTGGTACAGGGGGGTTTGGTTTCCCTCTCTTGGGGATTTTGGTCTCCAGGAGGGGTGTGGTGTCTGTATTTCTATTTTACTGTATATTTCTGTAAATATCTGTTATATCTTGTAAATATTTGCTTGTATATTTGCATTGCTGTAAATATAAGCTTCATTTATTAACTTCCAGTGTGTTTATCTGAGTTTTAGCCGGGGTTCTAAAAGGTGGGGGGGGCAGGTCACTGCAAACCCATTACATCCTGTAATGACAGGATGAGGAGGAATGGGTTTAAATTGGAAGAGGGGAGATTGAAACTAGATGTTAGGAAGTAGCTCTTTGCAGTGAGGGTGGTGAGACACTGGCACAGGTTGCCCAGGGAGGTTGTGTCTGCTCCCTCCCTGGAGGTGTTCAAGGCCAGGTTGGATGAGGCCTTGAGCAACCTGTTCTAGTGGGAGGTGTCCCTATTTTGGGCTGGAGGGGTTCTCAAGTCGATTTCTCTTGGCCTGGGAGGGTTTATTTTGCCTCCCACTCTTTTTGCGACTTTAGAGGACTCCAACATCTTTGCAGAATTTGTCTAAATGGACTCGTGAGCAGCACCTAGAAAGGCACAGTTTCTGATCTCCACCTGACAAAAACTGTTTCTAGACTTGTGTCATGCCTGAGCTCAAAAAATGTCTTCAGTGTAATAAAGGTTAAGTTTGCCAGGAAAGAATTCCTTTTGAATTGTGCTTGTAGGTTCCCTTGGAGAAGGAAGAATTTCTAGCCTGGCAGCAAGACCTGGAAGTGAATGATAAAACCCCGACTCAGGCTCGACCAACAGTCTTTCGCTGGACTGGAGGAGGAAAAGAAGTTTATTTGTCTGGGTCCTTCAACAACTGGAGTAAAATTCCTCTGACAAGGAGGTAATAAACTGCTGCTGCTCTGCTGGGAGTATTCCCCATGGACTGGGAACGGTTAGGGCAGTGAGGAAGGTGGGCAGCTGGGGGATTGGTGTCATGCCTGGGTTTACCACTGTCTTGCTGCCCTCCTCAGGGACTTTTTTGATGCTTGGACAGCACAGAAAGAAAACTGAGCTGTGTGTCAGTTTTGAGGGGGGGGGGACTTGTTCACTGGGCACCATGACTAGAAACAATCTTCCTGCAGAGTCGGGGCTAGAGTGAGGGTATGTAAGGTGAAGCTGGTTTTAAGCAGAGTGTCTATGACAGCCTGTGTACTTTATTGCCATTATCATTGGCTTTTGCCCACCTCAGAGTCCAAATTCTGCTTAGGAAATTGAGCCTGGGATGCCTGCTGGTAAACTACATGAATGAGGAAACAGATCTGTGCTAAGGTACCAACTGTTTCTTCCTGCCAGAAAGCTCTAGGGCTGTGTTAATGTTGCCCCTGCGTAAGTGTTTTATTTAGACCAATGCTTTCCAAAAAGTCAAGACTTAACGGATGGCAGAGTCTGAACTTTGCTGTTGCCCTGAGACCTGCTCTCTGTCAGCAATGACATACCCACAAGAGATTGGTCTCCTGCCAGTTTCTGGTGTTTGTCAGCTCAGTGAGTGGCTGCCTGCACTGTCATTGTTGCAGAAGTGTCTTCATTTCTTAGGAAACTGGAGGGAGTGACTTGGTGGCCTGGGGAAGGGGCATGGGAGAGTGGTTGTGTGCATGAACAATGTGAAATAAATTATTGAGGCTGGAGCTGGTAAAAAGGCCAGTGAAGCTTCAGTGTATCACTGTCATACTCTGAGTAGAAAGCCTGGGAGATGGGAAATGATGCAATCAATCTGGAAGCAGGACAAAAATGTCTCTTTGCCAAGAAATAAAAAAGGAAAAAAAAAAAGGACAGGTCTGTCTCTTGTCAGAGTGGATATGCTGGGAAAGGAGCTGCTTGGACTCCTTAGAGACTGGAGAAAATTGTGTATGCCTAAGTTGAAAAGCTCATTATTCCAACCTGAAGTTTGGAACCCAGGTCCATGGTAGCATGCTTGTGCTTCTTTCCTGAGAGGAAGTAAAGAGACACTCAGAGATTCACTGCTGTATTGTGGCCCTTTGGAACTGCTCACACAGCATCAGCCCTTTCTCAGCTGCTTTGAGATGCTGGTAAGGACTTCACAGGAAGTTCAGAGCAGTATCAGAATTACCAAACAGCAGCTACTCAGACCCAAAGTGTCTTGGGAGTATTGAGTTGCAGCTTTCATCCTCTAGCCATTGTTCATTTGTTTATCAGCATTTGGGAAATGCAATTTCTGATGGCAAGGAGAAGGGAGTAAGCTGATCTGGTTCCATTAACAGGAGCCTCACAGGTCAAATGGGTGAACATGAAGATGTGAGGCTGACTTTACAAAAGCTCACTTGCTAATTCCTTGATATCAGGAGTGTGGATGAGAGTTTTGAATGTGTGGGGACTTACTGTGACAGAAGATGACCACTGACAGTAACCTTAACTTGACTTTTCACCTTTAGTTTGCATGAGAATCCCTGGAATTCTTTTTACAAGTTTCTGCATGCTAAGAAGGCCTTTGCATTCTGTGGCACAGTGTTTGTCACAGCCCATCAGCTCCTCAGACTGTTTCAGGGCTGATTGTTTGTCTTCAATTCCAGTCACAACAACTTTGTGGCCATCCTGGACCTGCCAGAAGGAGAGCACCAGTACAAGTTCTTTGTGGATGGGCAGTGGACACACGATCCTTCTGAGGTAATATTTTGCTCCACTCCCTCTGTGTGTGCTCATTGAGGCATCTGAAAAGCAGGAGCTGGCCTTTCTCTGCCAGTAGCTGGCCTTTCAGAGAGGAGTTCACAACAGCAACTGGCTGGTGTGGCTGGTAGGAGAGACATTTCTGGTCGTTGCTGGCCTAGGTGTCAGGCTGATGGCCTCAAAGGGCAGGAGGGCATGGAACAAACAGGTGACAAAGTCTCCCAGGTATTGTCTTCTCAGAGGCAGTGAACTTTCCTTGTCTAGCACCAAAGTGTCTTTTAAAGGCCTGTGACATTGCTGACAGCCCAGATCACTGAGCTGTGCTTGCTGTCTGTGCCAGAATGAAACTGGTGCTGCTCTAGATATTTTTGTGGTCCAGTAATGGTGCCAAAATCTACCAGACCTTTTCTTTCTCCTCTGCTATAAAAGGGGCTTTAACCACAGCCTGCCCAGCAGTCCCTGTCTGCTTCAGCAGTCCTCACAGCTGCTGGTTCCAGTCTCCTTGGCAAGCCTTGCAGAATCTCACAGAACTTTCCCTGCAGTAAATTGAGCTTTTGGAACCCCTTGTCTTGGACTCCAGTTTTTGGTTTGGTAGTAGACCAGCAATAGCAACCACACCTGGCCCTACAGCAGCCTGTGCAAGTCTTAGCCTGGCTCTGAAAGCCCTGCAGAAGCCACAAGTAAATCTTAGCCCCTTGTGTCATCACTGTCAGCTTTACCCAGACCTGATCCCAAGACACTGAGTGCTGCTCCCACTGCCATGCACCCCCAGCCCTGCACTTGCTCTTAATCTGACAGCAGCAGTCAGCTCTTTTCCTATCCAGTGCTAGCATGCTTTAAAAGCAAACAGCATTCCTGCTAGTGCTGATGGGGTTTTGAGAGTCCAATAGCCCTGCAAGGCTTTTTATTCTGACTTCTGCCTCTTGTTTCTTCCCAGCCAGTAGTAACCAGCCAGCTGGGGACTGTCAACAACATCATACAGGTGAAGAAAACGGACTTTGAAGTATTTGACGCTTTGATGGTGGACTCCCAGAAATGTTCAGACATGTCTGGTATGAGCTTACTGCTAATGCCAACACCTTGCAGAGCTGTCACAAATGCCATCTTCTTTTTAAACTGGACTTAAAGCTCTAGTACACTTGAATCCCTGCTTTTGTCAGGCCCCTGGGCATGTGCAGGAACCACAAATGCAGAAAGGAAAAACGTGGAATGCATAAAGGGGAAGGTTCAGAGACCTGAGAGAGAGAGCAACACAGGTAGCTGGAGATCTGATGAGGACGAAGCTGTGGGGGCTTAACGGCTGTTTGGTTGCCTGGTTTGAGGTAGCTGGATTTGGTAATTCAGTTGTGGTTCAGTCTCTGCCTTACAAGTTCAAATCAATGCTGACAGCCTTTTTCTGTTGAGGAAATCAGAAGCTGCACGTTAAGAGGCAGAAATTAGACACATCTTGGCAGTGCTACACAGGCTCAGGGAGGTGTCACAGCCTCTCACTTACCAAAATGACAGTTTTGCCTTAAGTTTCATATTGTAGTGTAACAGCAGAGAGGTAAGGTTAAGCCTGATTGAGCTTTGAATCTGAGGCAGAGGTTGGGTTTTGCATTTTGTGTACATGGGTGTTGTGTGTTTAGTGCTCCCTTTGGAAGTTTACTATGAAGTGTTTGCTGGAGAAGTGCTGGGCAGTGATGACAGTGAAGTCCTGGGATGCAGCAGGGTCCTCAGAACTTCCACCTCCCCCACCTTCCTAGCTAGTCTCCAGTCAGACAGACCTTGGGCATCTTAAATCACCTCCTGGGCAGTGACTGATCCTCTGGCTCTGCATCAGCTGCTGCGGGTCTTGTACTTAGATGCCATTAACTTCTTTTGGTCTTGCATTTCTGGATGTGAAAATCCACTTGGAGTACTGATGACAGCATAGCTATAGAGAGCAGATGTTCTTGCAGGCTGTCTAAGAATAAATATTTCACATCTTTCTGGCAGAGCTGTCAAGCTCACCTCCAGGACCATACCACCAGGAGCCCTACGTGTGTAAGGCAGAGGAGCGCTTTAAGTCACCACCAATTCTTCCTCCTCACCTGCTGCAGGTCATCCTGAACAAGGACACAGGCATTTCTGTGAGTACCTTCCTTTGTTTTGCTGAGTAGCAGCCTTGAGGGGCAAATCTAGTTACAAACTGGGGGCAGGCAAAGGAAAACTTTGGAGTAGTTACTGTATTGGTACTTTCCTTAATGCACCTGCCCAGAGGACTGGAGCTGTCTGATTCAAAGTACAAAACTTGCTGGCGGCTTTATTCCCAGCAGCCCTCCTCTTCCCCCTGCAGCACTGTTAAGATGTCAGCAGCACATTAGAAATCACTGAGGCCTGTTTCAGGATGCCAGTGAGGCTGCAGAGGGGTTCACCCTGGTCTGTTTGTAGAGGAGCTCAGCAGGAGCGGCAGTGTGATGCACCCAAGGGCATGGCTAGTTACAGAGGGTGTTTATCACCCATCAGCTGGGTGAGCAGGCTGAGAGCTCTGCTGCTTTCACACAGTCTCCCTTTCTCCCTTTTCCAGTGCGATCCTGCTCTGCTCCCTGAACCCAACCACGTCATGCTGAACCACCTCTACGCGCTTTCTATCAAGGTGAGAGGCCAGGGCATGCTCTTCACACCTGTAGCTTTTAGATAACCCTGTCAAATGCTCACTTGTTTCCCATCTCCTGTAGGATGGAGTGATGGTGCTTAGTGCTACACATCGCTACAAGAAGAAGTATGTGACTACTTTGCTCTACAAGCCAATATGAGCGCCAGAGTAGCTGGGGACCAATCGCTCCGGGCCAGTGCAGTCTCAGAAAAAAATCCTTCTCTTAACCAAATGTACTTCTGCTCTGTGCTGTAGCAAAGGAACTCCAATTTCACATTGTTTCTGAGACTTCCTGGTTCTCCCAGATTTGCCTTATTTTCCCAGTTCTTGGAGATGGCAGCTTTATGGCAACTAGACAGGTGGCAAAGGCATCAGTGCCTGTTGTCAGCTCAGGTGGAAAGCCACCAGTTCGATTAGGCTGAAAAGCGTGAGGGCAGCAACGGAGTAAAGACCTGCAGCTGCAAGTGACCAGCGAGGCAGCCCAGAGTCTAGGAAGTTCAGGATTCTTGTGGAATCTTGAGCTCAACACTCAGCAAAAGCCAACCTGCCACTGCTTTCCTAACTCATCAAGCACAATTATTTCAGTAGCAAGCTCCAAACCCGGGGCACTGAAATAACTGTGACCATTGATGATCCTTTCGTAGCAGCCTTTGCGAGGCAAAATCAGCGACACAATCACCCACAAGCTCGTTTGTGTGTTACAGTAGCCTGGGTGCACTGTTTGTGCTGTGAACAGCTCTGTAGTTATTTCTCTTCATGAGAACTGAAACACAACTTTTTCCTCTGTGGAATTTCTGGTAAAGACAATTGTTCTAGTGGCTGGGGGCTCTGTACATCACAGCTGTGTCTGGCAGTAATCTGCTTTTTGAAACCAGCGTCTCCTGTTGTTCCTTAAGCTGGGCTCAGTAGCTGCAAGGAAACCAAAGTGCTCAATTTAGGGATTAGTTCTTCAGTAACAGCCTGCAGGTGACCAAGTCACCTGTGTCCCAGTGGCCAACTTGCCCCTTGGCATGAGCAGCAGCACTGTGCTGGACACAGCAGTGCAGCACCCTCCTGCACTCCAGGGCTGGAGCTGAGCCTGGCTCCAGGCTGCAGGTGTACAGCACCTGGTGCCCCTGCAGCCAGGGCTGTGAGGATCTGCCGTTTCCTGTTCTCTTTGTATTTGCTAAGAAATAGTACTTGGTACTCACAGCCTGTTTTAGCCCAAAACAAATGCAACGTTAATGCAAAACCGCTGCCAGCTTGCCTCGGGCCTGCCCTGGCAGAACCAGCTCCGGAGGTGACACAGAGTCCCTCCTTTTTTTTTTGGTGCCTAAGAGTGCCAGTGACTGTGCCAATGACAACCAGCACCCCCTGACTGTGGGGAAAAGCAGCAGGTTGGACAAACCAGGGGGGAGTCTGAGCAGGGAGAACTGCGGCAGGCAGCGGTCAGTGGGACCAGCCCCAGTGGAAGGGTGGTTTGCCATCCTCACATCTGTTCACCAGCCCTGTTGCAATACCCTCAGTAGCTGCGTAGATCTGGGTCTAGTGCAATGGTTTTCTCTGAAAACTCTTTCTTCATTCTGTGCTATGGATAGGATTTGGTATTCTGAGATACAGAATCGCTTTTGTTTGCAGCCTCTTTAGAAACAAATAAAAGGTTTTCAAGAAAAGTCACTGACTTGCTCTGTTATTGCCCTGCCAGCTTCGGTGACCTCTGCTTCCTCAAGTTGTTTCCTGTTTCTAACTGTGCTTGTCTGATTGTGGTTTTTTTCCTGCCTTGATGCATTTAATTCCCAGATGAAAGCTTATCGGTCATTGATGCAGCTTGCAACACTTTGTCAGCTTGTGGTTAGTCGCTAAAGAAGAGAAGGGAGGCATTGAGTGTCTTTCTGGTGTGAAATTTACAGGCGGGAGTGCTCACAAGCTCCAGCCATCAGTTCCTTGGGGCTGAAAAGCTTGGCATGGGCCTTAAGCCTCTTTTGAGCCTTTCTCCTGTGCAATGTAGTTGGGTGTGGCTGTGTGTGGTGTCAGGGTGGAGCAGGCTGTACAGTGTTAGCAACTGAAAATGCTGGCTGGGGAGGAAGGTGGGAAAGAGGCTCAATGCTGGTCCCTGCAGGAACTCTGTGTGCTTTGCCGGGGGGGGGGGGGGGTGT
>VWZI01021176.1:801294-892039 GCA_013396835.1 Psilopogon haemacephalus | reverse complement strand
GGCTGGTGGTTTTTTTTTTTTTTTTTTTTTTTTTCCCTGTGGGGTGAGTTGAGGGGTACTGGGTGGGGGGATCTTTTTGTCTTATATTTTGCTAGGCTGCTTCTTGCTAGAGAGGTGAATGAATTGGATTAATTAGGCTGTGTTTCCTTAGAGTAAGGGGATGAATCAAATCCCTCCAAAGGCAAAAGCTGGATCAAGAGTTGGATTTATTAGCTCACTTACATTCCCCACCCACAGCTCACAGTCTGTGCTGTTATGTTTATTCCTGGCTGTTGCTAGGAGCACACTTTTTTTTTCTTTAAGGTAGAGGCAGAGACTTTTGTTAGAGCCACTCTGGGGCTTCTGAGTAAGCTTTTAGCTTCTGCATCTACAGCAGAGCTAAGAGGTGCTCCCTGCTCTCCCTGAACTCCCACAGTGTGTGGTGGTCAGGCCAAGAGTGGATTTCTGCAGGGCTCTTGGGAATCAAAAGGCTCAATAAATGCTTCTTTTTCTTTTCTTTTGTTTTTTTTTTTTTTTTTTTTTTTTTACTCCATCAGTTTCTGGATTATTTTAGTTTTGTTACAATTCTGATCATGCATCATAGGACTGCAACAATGAGCTTAAGTATTCTTTGTGCACAGTAAAAGAGAAATAAAGGAACATTGAACAAGTTAGCATTTCATCATATACATCAGATAGTAGGCACAAGAGATAAGCAGCTTGGGTTTCATGTAGAGCATTTCATGAGGAATGTCATGTAGACCAAAATGTAAGAGGAGCTATTAGTAACCCACCCCCACAGCCTCCAACAAGCCCTTAATTGGGGGTAAGGGGGTGGGTGTGTGCACAGAACCAAAAACACTCAACAGTAGGAGGACAAATTAAGTTACTGTAGGCAGCAGTGTGAATATTAAAAACCTCTTCCTGTGAAAGAATACTTCAGACCCTGTAAAAACTGGTTCAGTTAAAAATAGATGTATTTACATTTAAGTCTGATCTAGCAAGTTTTCCCAGCAGGTGTAAGAAAGATGTACAGGAACTCTGCAGGTTGTACTGGATCTGGCTGGGTTTGTCACTGTTGGTTTTCATAGTTGCAGCTATCAGGCCTTAATTAAAAGCACCAGCATGTTACAGCAATGGGATGGGTCACTGGCTCTGGGCCACTCAGCCACCAGGCCACTGCTGGGGTAAATCCCAAACCTGTCCTTAGATCACACGAGTGTTAATCAAGGTGTTTGTTTTTTCCAGCTCCAGCTGTGTGGGTCATTTACCAGGGTGAGATTGCTGTCCCAGATACTATCACCTCCCATCTCACTAGTTGGGTACAGGAGGGCAGAAGTTAGCTGTAGGTGTTAGCAGCTAACTGCTGCTCTGGTAGAGTGCTTGGACAAATGCACCTGTTGTAGTCCACGTGTACATGCTTTGTTCCCCTGCAGCCACTTAGGGTACTTGTTGAGGGCATAGCAACTAGCGAATGCTAAATACCATCAGGGTTGGCTCTTTGGTAGGCCCTGACACCTCGAGATTAAGCAGCCTCTCCCTAACGCTGGGGCTGGAGGGATGGCTCAGGGTTACTCTTAAGAGAAGGAAGCGTCCATGTCACCATGCCAGTCAAGATAGGTATTTGTTTTATTTGGTTATTGTTCAACAACAAAGTTCAATACTTTCCAGGTGGAGCTTTGAACTGTCCCTCTCATTCCCTCCCTTGTCAATAATAAAAAGGTAATGAAGAAAAATCCTGTACTTTTAGAGACCTAAAACCTCATTTATGCTAACAAGCTTCAGTTGCAATTTAATGTTACAATATTTCTTCATGGGAGCAAGGAGGACTAAGCTGAGGCCCCTCCAGTGTCTGAAGATGGCTGTCCACAACCACCATTAAACCAAAAAAGCTAAGTGTTGAAAAACGCACAGTTTACAATAAAAAAGTAGAAACCAATTCAATTCCCTTTTGTTACGAATATAAAGATTCTTGTAAATATGTACAGTCCTTTGAGCTATTTCTATAGCAGGAAGCATTTCACAAACAAGACACAAGAGAGAGAGAGAGACACTTCCAGGACTCAACAAGCCCATTGCTGAGGTCTTGAAGATCTTCCATGAGATGCAAAGATTTTAAAGACTTCATCTCAAGTGACCTTTCGAAATAATTCAGACCAGGAGACAAAACACTTTCAGTGAGTTTCCTGCCAGATCATCTGACCTAAACCAACCCAACAACAGACAAGAGAAGGGAATAGGCTACTCATGAAACTCGCCGAAGGACACCGACAAGGCATTGGAGTGGTGATGGGTTTCTAGGACAGGTTAGCACAGGCTGGCGAGGGACTAGCAGAAGTTTTAAGTGTTGCCAAGGGAAGATTGGATGCAGTTTTGCTCTTTCAGTTGTAAAGAACGTGGTTGTTCGCTTGGTTGCTATTGCAGACTGAATGGTCAAAACCTGCTTTGAAAATCGATTGCTCTCTGCCTCATGTTCACAGCAAAAGAGAATAGGAAGCGAGAAAAGGCTGGAGGTCAGGCAGGCAGTAGCAAGGCGAAGGTGGCAGCACCCGCAGAAGCTGGTCACTGAGTGTCCTCTAGTGCCATGGCACCTGGTGCTTATTGTAGGACAGGTTACAGACCACAGGAAGGGCCTGCTCTGGCCCGCTCCTCTGCCAGGACCGTGGTCAGTGCTGAGAGGAGAACACAATCCTGGCTGTAACTCTTGTCATAGAATAAGGCTCCTTAACTCTTCCTTGCCAATTTTCCAGAGTAATTAACAGTTATTTTGCGGCGTAATCTAAAGGTTTCAGTTAATTTACAAGTGAGGTACAATACACTACTCAGCAAAGCAACCTAAAAGGAGAGAGCAGCCAGTGATGGTGCAGCAGCATGCAGTGAACTGTCATGCAGAAGACCTGGATAAAGTCTTACACCCCAGCAGCTTTATAGGTAATGCACTTTGTCTCGGGGCTGGGCACATGGGCTCATTTAAAGCAGGGTTCTTCCCTCCCCATCAGAGCTGCTCTAGAGCAATTTGAGTGAGAACGAAATAACATTTCAGAAGTGGCAGGTGAACAGACTAATCAGAAGTAATTTTTCTTGTGTTCTGTAGAGAACATCCACTCACACCTTCTATCGAGACTCACTCACCTTGGCCCTTCTCTTTCCAGGCCACGAGGGATTCCCAGCACATCTCACAACTATGATCTGCTAAGGGGTGCTAACCACAGAGAAGACCTGGGGTGGGACTCCAGTCCCGCTTAATTTCCTTGATGAACTACTAGGGACTAAAGTGAATACAAAAAGTTCATGAACTGCTTGAAAGAGTAACAGTAGTACAAAGTGCAAAAACAGGAGTGCAGGAAAGTGCAGAGAAATTAACTGAGATGCCAACAATCTTCAGAAGCATCACCCTCCCGCCGCAAAGCGAGCTTTGGCCCAGCAGTGCTGTGTTGGTAGCTGGGCAGCAGGCATGGGGAGTGCATATAACTCAGTGTATTTCCTTTTTTTTTTCCTGCAGGTCAAGATGAGTAACTTTGTCTAGCTGAGACTTACACTGAAGACTGGTCCCAGACCTGGCAGGGAAATAAAACAAGAGTTACACATTGCATGTATTTTTCTCACACATGTAGAGGTGCCAGCAGCACTGCTGCTGCTGAGCCAGCACCCTTTGCCTGCCCATTTGTAGGGCAGAACTCTTACACCACGAGGCAAGGCAAGCACAAGCAGCATCATTCCCAGCACAGCAGGCTCCCAGCTTCCTTTCTCCAGATATTGCCAACCTGCAAACCCTCACTGACTTGATTTCTGCTGGTAAAGGCACCTTTGCTTTCAGAGCTGGAGGACTTGATGCTGTTCCAGAGCAAAGCTGCTTTTTGCAGTTGCAGAACCAGCACAAGGGAAGGTGTAGCAGGGCCAGTGAGCTATACCCTTCACAGAGGTCTGTAGGAGGCAGAGAGGTCCTGTGCTGGTGTTCTCCTTACTGTTGGATACACCCTTAAAATTGTCATGGTTTCCTTAGAGGAGCTTCATTAGCATGCAGAAGACAATACAAAGAATTATCCTTTCCAAACTGAGGGGCAGGATAGATTGCCTTTGCTCTTATCCTTTACATAGAATCAGAATGGTTGAGGTTGGGAGGGACCTCAAAGCTCATCCAGTTCCAACCCCCCACACCATAGGCAGGGACATCTCCCACAAGAACAGGTTGCTCAAGGCCTTATCCAACCTGGCCTTGAACACCTCCAGGGAGGGAGCAGACACAACCTCCCCGGGCAACCTGTTCCAGTGCCTCACCACCCTCCCTGTAAAGAACTTCTTCCTAACATCTAGTTTTAATCTCCCCTCTGCCACTTTAAACCAGCAGAACAGAAAAAGCTCTCCAGACTCCTGCCTTACCTTATTGACTTGAGCAATAGGAGTTCTAGCCCCGCTCCCAGGCATTCGGCCTCGGCTGCTCTCGTCGAAGAGTCTTCCAGGGGACCTCTCTCTGCGGGTGCTCAGAAGGCGGCCTGGAGACTTCTCCCTCTCCAGAGGTCGCCCAGGTGACTTGTCCCTCCGCAGCTCCGTCCTGCCCTCGCGGTACCGGTGTGGTGTGCTTGGTTCTCGAGGGTGGCTTGGGCCTTCTGGTGGTCCTGGGCTGGATGCTACCCGCTTGGTTATGTGCTCGTTGTATGTGGGGGGACCTCTCTTGTTAGGGCTGCTGTCATTCAAAAATAATTGACGCGAACCGCTGAGTGACAAAAACCTCATGTTACATTTTCTGCTACAGAAATGTAACTGCCCCAAACACCCAGCAGTGTTCAGGTGAAAAGCATCAGACCTCCCCGAGCCAAGGTGGAAAGAGCAAAGGTGCACTGGTAGCAGAGTGTTTCTCACATCAGCCACACCAGCCAAGTGCCTCGGTCAGTCACTGGCTAAGGCTCTGTAAGAGCAGGCAGCTGCTCGCTGTCACACTCCAGCAGTACTGCCCCCTGTACACTAAGACCTGGTGTGTGCCTTCTCACACACACAGACTCTTCAGCAGCTCCAGGGTGCTCAGGGCCAGGTTAGGATGAGCTATGACCCTCAGTTTCTCCATTTCCAGAATTGATTGAGCTGTCTGAAGTAACACTGCTCTGCTGATCAGAGCAAGAGCATTTCATCCCTCCCCAATGCCAACTCCCTAAGGCATGCTCAGAATTTAAAAGGAAGAGGCTTTTGCTTTAGAAATTATTTTAGTCAATCCATGTTGAGTATTCTACCAACAGTGCCTAAGGACACCCAGCTTTGAAGTCACAGCTACACCACACTGTAAAGGCAAACCAGCTAAAGGCCACAAAGCATTTGTGGAGGAGACTACCCAGACATTCCTTCAGAGTGAATGTTTCTTTCCCTTTGGCTTTTGATGCACCAGTGACTCTGCTCTTTGCCCCATTACAGCAACCAGCTGATGCCAGCATCCATCTTCAAGAATGGACCAAGGGCATCCCACAACATGGAGGGAAAAGCCATTTGACACCAAGTTTGTTTATGAAGCACACAGGACCCATAAGGCACTGAATTCACCATACCTGCGTGTAGCAGAGGACCCTCTGTGGTGCTGCTGCTGCTCATTGTTGGTCTCCTTCACTAGATTGCCCTTACAGCAGATCACCCTTAATTTGTCTTGGTAGGAGGAGGCCAAGTAGATCGCTCCAGAAGAAATTGCAGGCCCTAGGTACCGCGGATTTGGTATCTCCAAGTGGGCTCGTGCAGGAGTTCTGGGTAAAATTGCAGAACAAGCCTTTACCATGACCACACAGTACCTTTCCCTGGCAAGGACACAACTCCAGCACACACTCTTCAAAGCAATCAAAAGAGAACAACTCACCCTAGAGAAGCTCGTGCCTGAATCTCAATGACTTCCAGAGAATTAAAGTGTGTCACAAACAGATACGGCTCCCTGTAGGCTGGAGGAGCACCACAAAGGCAGGAAAAAAACACAACATAAATTTCTCTGTTAAAAACTTCTGAAAAACTCCAGGGAGCAGCACAGAGCCTCACAGCCCCAGGGGGAAACGGAGGGAACATATTTTCTACAGTAAGGCACAGACATTGGAACTAGGAGGGAAATAGAAGCTTAAAAAAAAAATTTGTTGCTTTGAAATTGTATCTCAAGAATTTGACTAACCAAAGTATCACAAAAAAGGCATTAAAAGCTGACTGTTCATTTAACAGAATCCCATTAGGCTGTGGGAAAGGCCTGTGGGAACCACACTGACATTAGAAATTCTTGACTACTTCAGAAACCTCCAAACATCATTAAAAATTCCTCTGGCCAGTTCAGTCACTGCCAACCTGGGAAACATTATAGAAATAAAACTGGGCTTTCGTTTTCCTCAGCTGTTCAGTTTTCTTCAGCACTTCCAAAGGTTTTCCATTTCCTTTTATTATTTACACCTTAAACCATGGGGAAATCTCCACAATTTCTGAGAGAGTCAGAAGAGGGAAAAGGAAATGGAAGTGCTGAGTGAAGAATATTTGTCCCACAGGAGTGCTTCCTACTTTCAGTAACTGCCATAACCCAAGCGAATTTGCCTCAGCACCTACCAAAAGCTAAGGGCAGGCGATTCCACTTCAGGTCGTCTGTCCTACTGCGTCTCCCATAGGAATCCACAAAGACACCAAACTCTGCCAAGGAAAGTCATGTCATGAGCACGCAGCTGAATTTCATTTGTTTGGTTTTGAAAGGACAAAAGGCAACTTGGGCTCATTAGCAGCAACAGGGGGCTCAGTGTGCTGCAAACCCCTGACTGCCATGGATTATTTTAATTGATGTGGAATTGGGTAGATGTGGGAGTGCCTTCTGGAACAAGAGCTCCTGCAGTTCTAGGTCTCTGTAGCTGTTCAGGTGAAGAATAAATAATCTATAGCTGGGAAGACTACAGGAATCCTGCTACTACTCATCCAACACTACTGTTAGTGAGCTTTTGAAGTCTCTCTGCCATTTCCCTGATGCTATCCCAGAGGGCCAACAAAAGCGGCTAAATGAAAAACTCACACCCTCGTATGTCATCACAAGATGAAAAGGTCTCATCTGTCTGGAAGCCAGACAAGAAAGCTGAAGACTGGAAACCCTGAAGGTTTTGTCAGGATAATCCAGCACCTGTTGGCACAGCCATTGCAATCCCTTCCCTCCGGGCACAGACGCCTACGCCTCGCAACTGAGCCACAGGCTCAGAAAGCTTTTAAGCCAGGAGTGAGCTGACCAAAGACTCTTCAGCAGGCAAGATCAGAAAGTGCTATTTTAGTGCCACTGTCCTCTGCATCTGCTGCTCAAGCCAGCAGCCACAACTCTTCAGGGCTTTTAGATTCACCGGCTCCCACAACTCTGTTACAGGAACTAGAAAGTCACCTCTGTTCAGTTCTCCTTTAAAACAAACAGTACTTGGGTACTGTTCTGCTGGTTCGTGGAGCAGAGAGAGCACTTGCAACACAACTCTAACAACCATACCACACACCTACCATGGAAACACAGCAGATACTCCTCCCTCTGCCCTGCTGGGTTCACCTGGATGATACTGACTGGAAAACTGTTGGTGGAAGCAGCAAACACAGCAGAGGCCAAAGTGTGGTCATTTTTATCCAGAAACTCTGCAAGGAGAATGGAGAACAACAGCTCCATCAGCACCAACCTGTTTTCCTACACTGCTCTAGAAAAGCCCCACCAAAGCAATCTGTGGAGCCACACAGTGTGTTCCTCAGGAGATGTCTCCTACCCTCCAGCGTGTACTGCTTCATCTCAATCTCATAGAACTTGTTGGTTCCGATGATGATGCTGTAAGTGGTCAGATGGATGCAGCTGCAAGGCTCAGAGGTTTCAATCTCCTGGAAAAGAGGAAAGTACAGGCCAAGATCAGTTCCTTGTAACAGCTGACAGCTTTTACCTATTCTGAAGGGTTATATATTGCCACACTTGCCTGTACACAAGGGAGACATGACAAGGTCAAAGTCACTA
This sequence comes from Psilopogon haemacephalus, assembly GCA_013396835.1. Lineage (NCBI taxonomy): Eukaryota > Metazoa > Chordata > Aves > Piciformes > Megalaimidae > Psilopogon > Psilopogon haemacephalus. The sequence goes on along the minus strand of VWZI01021176.1, from coordinate 884,100 downwards.
GCAGTCTCCCTAAAGTACATGGAAAAGTACTTCTGATAGAAGAAAAAGATTTGTTGTGATGAAGTAATACCTTCTTGAAATATAGAGCTGCCTACCAACTCATCTCCAAGCGTGAACCCTAGGAAAAACCTCCTGCAGCTCAGGGGTTTCTGGAGCAACAGAGTGGGCTCCTCATGCCATGTCACAGCCACACCAATGACTGCTTCTCTGAACAGTGTCTGGAGAGGACACTGGCCAGGACTGAGCAGTTAAATGACAGACTTGTCACAAGGAAGTCAAACAGTCTAAACTGCTCCAGCATCAAAGCAGCTGTGCTAGAGCAATCACAACCTAGCCTGCACATCACCAGGAACCAGGGCAGCTGCTAGAAAGACAAAGAGATGACTTAAGAGAGCAGGATTGAGCCCAGTCAAGCACCAAACTCTTTATAACCCACAGAACAAAACTCTTGTCAGCAGGTATGTCTGACATTGTGATTGTTCAGCAACAGTCTGCTCTCTAAAGCAGTTCTGCTTTTAACATGCTTCATAAATTAGCTTGATGGCTCCTTAAGCAAAAAGAATTATAATCTTCTTCCTTCTCTGTGCAATGTAACACAAAGATGTTATCCAAGATCTGCACTGTGACTGAACACGGAGGATAGCTCTGCACGTTAGCTTGACACCACACAGATCCCCAGATCTTCTGAGGACAAGATTCCTTGCATAATTCCTAGTTTATCTGGAAATTTAGTTGGCAGAATGGAAGAGCACATTCTGGGCTTGCTGCCATCTTGTCAGGATCTAAATTGAGTTGTCTGGATCAGTGCAGATAAGGAAAATCTGCTTCTGGAACAAGCCTTTGCATGTTTGCATGTAAGCCCTTGTCAAGGCACTCAGCACCAGGCTTGTGAGTGGCAGCACAAGCAGCGGACAGCAGCTGCCTGTCTCCAGTGCCTCCTACCAGGCTGCAGCTCCATTGCGGGCAAGAGCTGCTATCAGCTAAATGCTCAGTGGAGCTCCAGGTTTGTGGCATCCACATTGTTTGTGCCAAGATCTCCATCAAACACATCTTTACTTCCAAGGAGGCCAGCACCTGAATCACTGTGCTGACTGCTTCAGCAATCAGCAGAGATAAACCGAGGCAGTGCCTCCAAGGCAGCCTGCAGAAGCTCACAGAGATAGGTAGTTTGGCCTGAACAACCCTTAATTTGAGAACTGGACAGGACATGAGTTTCTGGATATCACTCCACTCAAAAGTGTGCAGTATTCTCTTTGTTCTGAGGAGATCTCCCTGTTACTTTACCACTTAAGTTTTTTTTTTCTGTGGGTGAGCATGTAGCATCTATTTGTGAGAAAATGGACTTGTTCTTGAGAAGAGCAGAGTGTGAGGTGCTCAGACTATTATCTGTCTGCAGCTGGCTCTCTGAAGATCTGCAGTAGTTCTGCTTTTCGTACCTACACATGGCAGGAGGAAGCAGTCCAGTACAGGTGCTGGGGATAGGCAGGGTTACCTATAGAGAAGCTGTACACAAGACCCAGATCTCACTGCCTTGTTTGCTGGCCAGGAGAAAGTACACATCTGTCAGCAGAACTATAGGAAACAGCTGCCTAATCCTGGGCTGGAGTAATACCAAACACCCTCCACTTCCTCTGGTGCAGTAAACAAATTCAGACACCCTTTTATTCCTTAATTGCATAAAAGAGAGAAGTCACCTGTTAGGAGTTTCTCCAAAGACAACAGAGGTAAGGGAACGCTTAAGAAGTGCTCAAGAAGTAAATAAGCGAGGGTAGGCTTACAGCTGAGTCCAGTATCTCTAAAATCACTGCAGTTCTGTTCTGCATCTCCCCAAATATGCCACCTCTCATTGAAGGAAATTGCTGCCCACTCCAGTTTTAGTCAGCACAAGCTGCAATTTGTTACCATTTTATCTGGCAAACAAACGTTCTTAGGTGTGCAAGAAGGTTAAGATGTTTGCTCCACAGCCAAGCCTTAGAGCAGTGTGTGAATTCCCTTAGTTACCGAAGGGCATAGCCAAGCTTACCTTTCTGATACAGAACTTGCTCAAGCTCTCATTGTAGCGCAGAACAACCACTTTGTTAGGCATGGCTGCACAGATACAAAGACTGTTCTCAACCTGAAAGGAAGATCACAGCAGAGTGACACAGAGAATTCTAATGCTGAGCCTGTGGAGCAGAGCTGAGTACCTTGTGCCACAAAAAGAACTCTGCAGATAAGTACCTTTTTAATAGGGTAGTTACTGTGAATTAGTGAAATAATGAAAAGCCTCTTCACATTCTCAAAAAAGAATGCAAATTTGAACTGCTTTTGTGATTTCTTTTATGCTTGAAAGAAGTTAATAAAAAATTATAAGGTTTTCCACAGAAAAATGTTTCATTAAAAGGGGTAAGGATTTCAAATGGATTAGGTCCACATTTTAACCCCTGAAATGGTTATCTCAAACCATTGCTTCAAAATGAATGGTGTTCAGTTTGTTATCAAAGCAGTCTATGGAAGTAATTGTTAATGAGAATTTTTACTTTGGCTTAACTGTTCCACACTGGAACTGGCAATTCATGTAAATATCAGGAGTTACCAAGTGAGGCAAACACTTCAGTAGATTTACCATCCTGGAAACTGTTACATATGACATTCAAAAGCAAAGAGTGGATGGAATTCACTGATTATAAATCTCCAACTGCAAGTCAGCTGTGAGGAAGCAGTCAGCCATGCTATGCTGTACTTCTTGGCATGTAGCAGTTTAGACCATCATCATCTCATCCTGACTAGATTTATGCATATTAGCAGTAGCTCCTCCATACTGTGCCCAGCTCAGCCTCTCCTCTTTCCATTTGAAGGTTAAACCAAGAATACAGACCTTTTATTTGTTGCCATTGAAATGGAGACGCTGATTTGATTCATGTTATACTCAGTGCAGTCTAAAGGACGGTCTGGGGACACGAGGGAGCTGTATCCTACCTTGCCAGCAGCAAAAAGGTGACATCCTTTGACAGCCTCAAAAACATTCGGTGTGACATCAGGCTGGGCTGGGAGGTGAGACTGAGCTAGAGATTGCTTCACTTTCTTTACATCAACAAGACACAGAGCCCTTTCTTCTCCTGGAAATAAAAATGGTTACATCTTGTCAAGGGAAAACTCCCTATTCTCTACAAAGGTCTGTTCTGTTACCTAAGCAGCAGCTTATCATGACAGGCTGTTGCTGTGGTAACAGTCACAAGGTACCATCTAGAATCTATTCCATATCATTCCTATTAAAAGTCAAATTGAAAACTTACAAAACCCCAACCACACAACAGGCAGTAAAAACCCAATGGCAGAACAACCGTTTTCTCCATGCATTATTAGTGTTTCTAAGGTCTAGCAGATCTCAAGAAGAGTGGCCTCATTAGGACACTATTCATAATCAGGCAGGAAGTTTTATTTTACCCTTCAAAACTTGTTGAAGTAAAACCTGCCTCCAAACTCTCTGTGCCAGCAGAACCAGCAAAGAATTTCCAAGAGGTGTCCTAATAAATTGCATTACAGATCCAGCCCAATTCCCCTCAGAAGTTTTGTGATACAGCCACAACCTGCTCCTAATTTTGTGTGAGATTTTCTTTTTCCGATTGCTTTTTTCTCTACCACCCTGAAACTAACAAAGCATGGGCAAAGCTTAAATTTTAGCAAGGGGAAAAATGCAGAACAAATAGAAAAAGATACAGAGTTTGTTTTCCACTCCCTACAAATGTCATACAGGCACTTGATAATTTGGGCTTTCAGATGAAGATACACCCTAATGTTCCGCATGCCTACATTAGTGTGGGAAGGAGCATCTCTGGAAAACCACAGATGGAGAGACTAAAGCTGGTTTGTTGCTCAAAAGGGAATCAAACCACAAAAGAAGTCCCAATTGTGTTACATGGATTAGTGTTTAGAGCAATAGAGAGGTTAAGAGTTGTTGTCCCTAGGCCATAGTGATCACATTGTGGTCCCCAAATGGTTAACTACATTAATAAAGAAGTCACAGTGATTAGGGAGAGAAATTTTCGTTGATCAGCTCAACACTTTTTAAACTGACAACAAACCCCTAAGCTGGAAATCACTGAAGGTTTGACCAAGTTTCCATTCATATATTTATTTACAAGAGAGCCTCAGACAACACCCTGCAAACCATAGTCAGCTGCTCCCTGACATCATGCTGATAAGAGAGAAAAGCCCATCATGAATCCAGAGGGAAGCACAGCTCTCCGTCACATCGGCAGTCCTAGCAGTACAGAACAATTACCACACTCCTGCTGCCACACAACACTAACACCTTCCCCTACCTGCTATCATGAGCAGCTTCTCCAGATCCTTGATGAGGTGAATTTGGAAGACAGCTCCCATTCCTGGGATGTGCGTTAAGGAATTCTTCAGTACATTCAGGGCGTAGAGGCCTTCTTCTGCACCCACCAGTACTACCTACAGTGACAACAGGGGAACAGCAGCACTGCATGAGGAGAACAAGGAATGCTCCTACAGCAATCGTGCGCATTACTGTTTACCAGCAAAGAGGAGAACCAAACCAATGTACCAGCAGGTAACTACACCTGCTGCCATACAGACGCCATTCCCATGAATGAAGCACCCAGTACCCTGAGAGGCCCAGCAGAACATTATCTCTACCTGGTCACTGAAGGGCATTGTGCAATTTATATCCAGACGGTCTTCACCCTCCAGCTTCAGCAGGGAGTTTCCAAGCAACTTCTGCAAATGATAAGAAGATATTTTGTTTGTTGAGTTAATCTTTTATCTCTCTCTTTATTAGTATTTTAACAATGTAAGGTCATCATTTAAAACAGGCAAAAAAGTTGGCACAGACTTTCTCAGAAAGTGAAGAGTTGCAGGGATACCTCCTACAAAACAATCAGTGCACTTTTCTCTATCTGCAACAGTCAGGCAAACCAATCAGCATTACCCTAAACTCAGAGAGAACCTACTGTCCTTACCCCTTCCCCTTCCCCATATATATCTCTTGCCAATGGAGCACTGAAATTTTCCCAGAGAAAGGATTAAAAACAGTCCAAGGGTAGGTGGGAGCATGTATTTTTTCTCAGAGACAAAAAGAATGCTAGCATGAGAAAAGAGATGATTTCCTGCCAGTACTCCCTACCTCCAGAGCTAACAGTAATACACAATGCCATAGAACCAAATCTCACTTTGTCAGAAAATAGGGCAAATATGATGAAAGAGGCTATCCAAAACCAAACCAAATCTGTTCAAACTTATAAAGAATAAAACTTAAACTAAAAAGAAAAAAACAAAAACCCTACACAGCCTCCCCCAAAGAAACAAAAGCTCCAGCTCTTTAAGAATGGGAGAGGAGAGAGATTTTTGCTTGTTTGTTTCTTTCTTTTGAGGTTTGCCCATTCCACATGGTAGGTACATTGTAAGATTGGACTTGAACCATGTCCTAACTACTCTTTCTTCCTTTTCTGTTTGCTGCAACTACAAAGATATAATTTTGGGATCATCTTGCTGCACTCCCCAAGTCCAAAGAGGGTACTGCAATATAAAGCATCAGTCTCAAAATAAAGTCATTCCTGGAACTCATATCACACCTCACAAGGCAGAAGTAACAACTTACCTCCAGTTACACCTCTGTATTTCAATTACCGAAAACATATTTTTCACAATTCTGCTCCCTCCCAGAATATTTTATTATTAAATGAAACTTTTATACTCACAGCATCAGCCTCAGCTTTTTCTCTGGAAACTCTCCCACCTGCCACTACTGATTCCAGTGCTGTGACCCAGCGCTGTTTGTCAGGGAAGCTGGGTGCTAACAGGTAGAGTGTTCTACCAGGCCAGCAAGTGGTGTGTGGATGAGACTCCAATTTTAGGATATATGGCACATCTGAGATGTTATATAGATAGAATAAGACTTAGATTAGTTTTTGGTATATTGTCAGTGGATTTAACATCAACACCTTTCAGCCTCATTGGAGAGAAGTTGTATTTATCATGATGTGATACCATGGCAATTTCTACATAGGCTGCTCCTTTACAGATCCTGCCCAGGCTAGCTACTTTCAGCTAAATATTAGCTGGATGTATGCAATCCATACAGACAATGCAGTCTTTACTAAAGAAAAATTATTTCCTGCCTTTTAACTACAAGAGAAAGAAATTTCATTGTGGAAAAAAAGTACAAGAACAGCCACTTGACTAAGGTTTTCCCTGTACTGTTCAAGAAAAATAAAACCATCTGTAAAAACTGGTTATGGAAACCTTTGTTTTTAGCAATCTGCATCCTTTAATGTTGAAGTCAAGACATACATCATCTTTCATCAGTTCTATTCATTACATACAAGTCAAAACATCAACATTTTTTTTCATAGTAAGAGACTGTACACACCCCACAGTATTTCTAAGTTAATGATTTTCTGCTTAGAGCACAATGGTGGCATGAATGATGACACTTCACACTTGATAGAGCAGAAAGATTTAAATAGCCCGAGTGCTTTTAAGTGTGTTACAGAGCTCTTCCCGTTTACTTCCATTTGGCTCGATGATTAGATAATTCGCAGCTCAGCTACCACGACAGAAGCAAAGCCTGTGTGTAACCAGATCTAGATGACTACTGTTCACCTAATTCAAATAGAGGTAACCTCGAGATTACACAGTTACAGAGTGACAGTTAAAAGGGAGAAAAATCTGTTCAAACAGAATGCCACTGACAGCCAGATGAAATCCACTTCACCTCATCTATGTAAGATTCTCACCTGTCTTTGCTGTATTCGTAAGCTCAGTAGCTCCTACAGCTCCATGAACAGTTACATCGCCATCAGGAAGGCAAAGCTCAAACTCCTCCAGAGGACGCTGTCCAGCTGTAGGGAGAGTGGGGAGATGGATTAAAAAAAGCAAAACAAACAAGTAGCAAGAAAGTAACTGTGATAGCTAAGTGGAGTGGCTACACACTGGATGTTTCACAGCTGGGTTGTTAGGACACACCAGCTAATACAATTGTCAAGGATCTAGAAAAACAATGTTGCCTTATTACAGAATATTTGGCTAAATTTGGTACAGCCACAGCAAGCAGTAACAGTCTCTAAGCCTCTTAAATCACCAAAACGTAGCTGAAGATTTTTAAAAAACTAGAAAGACTTCTTCCTAGAAATGCTAAGGTACCTTCTCTTGCTTCTGCATCATAAATGAGCACTTTGGTTCCTTCCAGGACAATATACTTCCTGTCCCAGCCCTGCTGCCCACGTTTATTATTCCTGAGGAAAATAAGCACAAAGCCATGTTGGATCTTCTGCTTGGATTCAGAATAAATGAAGCAATGCAAATCCTAGAAAGACAAACTTCAGTGACAATAGTTTCAATGGGCATGTCCTGATTATCACCGAGTAAGAGCCAGGACAATACAAGGAACTATTCCAAACATTTCAGCACCCGACAGAGCACCATGATTTGTGATTATACCTTGGCACCTTCATCCATCCCTCAAGACGCAGACTGCTGCTTGGCTCCTTCAGCTGCAGACCAGGAGAATTCATCTTATCCCGGCAGAATGCTTCGGAGAAGTGTGTGGCATATTCTGCTGGCAGTCCACAAGTAGCTGGCAAGCAAGTTGAGCATTTTGGGTGACACATCACCTGGCACTCTGACAAGAGGACAGAGAAAAATATTCTGTTAAATGACAAAACATTCATGACACAGCTGCCTCAACTTCTAACACACAACCCCCTCCAGCTCTTCCAAGAATCTCCTTCCAGTCCAAGCCATCAGGCGTTTTCTAGTGTAGAACATCTGCACCAACTAGCTTCAAAGCCTTCATACTTGGACCTTTCTTCAGCTTTCGCTGAATATCTGTTCTAGATGGCTGATGCTCTGTTGTTCCACCTGCCAGTGACACCTGATGCACACCCTCTGCTCTCACCGAGACACTTGGAGGCTTGGCGGCCGAAGTGCACAGTGTCCAGGCACACAGCACACTTGGTTGCCCTCATGTTCAGCCCCACGTTGAAGCGGTGTGGGATATTGTGGTGCATTCGCTCCTTCAGGCGTCGACTGTACTCTGGAAGGCACAGAATTCATTGTCAGGATGACAACTGTGATAGGGATGAAAATCATAGCGGGGTTTGGCATTTTAAGGACAAGGTAATAAAAACTGACTCCTTCTCTCTGTTAAAGCCTGGCTGAACACAGGCACTGTTTTCCTTTGCAGTCTGCAAACCTTAAGCTACATCGTTACCACTTCAGTAATTGCCTTATACAGATGCACAGAATGTGCTGCTTGAGAGCAGACTGTGGAACCGAAATGGCAAATGTTTGGTGTAGCAAGAGTATGTCAATCAAACCATCTCGAGTTCCACTCTGCATTCAGCTCCAGTTCTTACCATGTGCTAAACTGATCTCCCAATTTTGCTTATAGCTAACAAACCCTTCAACACCTTTACTGCTGCAATCAATACACAGCAGGCCTTCTTCTCACAGCCTTCCTGCTAACTATCAGCACCAGCATATCGTAGAGCACACCAAAAATCTTAGTGGATCTACACTGAGCAAACTTCATCCTTCCAGGTATGGTCTTCTGTTGAGGAACTGGATTCTCTTCCCTGTTCATGATCTGCTTCTGAGGACATCTCCTCATGCCAATGGTACCCATCCTCACAGCACCCTGTGCCACCCCAGCCATCTGTGATGGCTGAACCAGTTTGTGGGTTCTAGTTTTTGCCAGCTAAAGGCCAGAGGTTTTAGTTTCAGTCTCAGGGTCCAACACTCAGGGTCCAACACTCACTCTGGAATACTGGTTACCTAAGAATAAATGAACAGGGTGCTCAAGCCTTGAATGTTTTTCTGATGATACTCTCACAGATAAGGAAGGATAATCCCTTTTTCTAGCTAATAGCATGTTCTCATCATCTTTGGCCTAGTATCTTCCCTTCATGACTAACCAAAGTTTTTCCCTTTTACAAAAGTCTTGCTAGAATCTTTCTGCCCAGCAGAACAAATCTGCAGTTCAAATACATGACAATGTTAACTGCTAAGGAAACAGCCATAAATCACTTTAGTCAATGCATAGAGTAGTACAGAAAACATATTCCTTTGAAAAAAACATGCTCTTAAAATAGCTCAGACTAAAAATTATTTTATTGCTGAAGTTTTCAGAGATTAATTCTCTCATGCAAACAGAGGGTTTTAAAATAAAAACAAAAGCAAAACTACCCATCTAATATTCTTATAAAGGGAAAAAAAAAAACAGAATCAAAATATTTAACATTGCAATAGTAGACAGAGAAGTTCACCAAGAACTTACCCTCTGGTGTGGAGGTTTCCTTCCTGCGACTGGAGGGTGGAGCTAGCAAACTGATAGGAGTAGGCTGATGCTCCGGTGAGCGGACTATGGCAGACATGATGATCTGCTGCCTGGCTGTGGCTGGAGTAGATGGATGAGGGTGGTCTGCTATTTTCCGATGGGCAGCTATAGATGAGATAAATGCCACTTGTTAACATTGCCAGCACGAAACACAAGTGCGTAGCAGTGGTTCTGTGTAACCACTCAGTGGTTACCACCCGCAGGAAAAGGTGTAGCTTTATAGCACCTTCAAAGCAGCAGGTAAGAATTAAACAAGGTGTTACTGCTACGGTGGCACACAATTAAAGGCATGTTTATAGACCAAGGACTTGTGTCTCCTTCCAGATTCACCTTTTCTGTTAACCCCTACCTTCTTCACGAGCAGATCTGAGTTCAATGCGTGTTTTCTGTAGAGCCTCCTCCAGCTCAGCAGAACGAGCCTTCTCCTTCTCCAGTGCCACTTTCAGCTCATTGTATTGCAGGGGAACCTGTGTGGGTAAAGAAGGGTCCTCTTTCCGCCGACTAAACAGGCCCTAGCAACAGAAACACACAGACAACTCCTAACTCCTAGTAAAAGATGGCTTAAACTAGGCAAAGTGAAACTAGCTAGTGGCAGTCCGGCCAGAGGGCCTAATGGCAATTCTGACATGGATGGATTTTTAGTTCACATTGGCACTGGAGAGAAAAAAAAAATGTTGAGAAATGGATTAAAGAGGGACGTACATTACCTGGCAGTACTCACACCTTGAGTTTCCAAAAGCATCTAAACAGAGGATCTCAAAATAGGTGGTTAAAAATTAAGTTACTTAATTCAAAATGACAGATTGGCTTAAGAAGATGTGACACAAGTCACATTGCCTGCCTAATCAGTCCTATGCTGCAACTACAAGACAGCCACAGTATGTCCATACACACAGACATACTTACCATTAAAAAGCCAAAAAAGCACAGTTAAAACTCTGTATTCCTACAGCCTGACTGAGGTTTAATTACTGGGTCATAACCTAAGTATGGTATGAATAACAAAATACTGGGAAAGCCACAAAAAAAAATATTCTGCCTAGTGAAGTTTGTGTTTAGCAACTCAAAAAGCTTAAATGAGGACACAAAGAAAGATAAAACAGAATATTATGAATACACAGCACGTAACTAATCACAAAACCAGCATTTCATTCCATGCCTCTCAAACCTTTTTCACCCACCTTTTTCTTTTTCGCTGGTTGGTCCATCTTTGCCTGCAGGAAATCAATGAGTTTGGTTTGCTGAGAAATAGTGCCCTCCATTTTCACTTTTTCATGGGAATAGAGAACCTGTGAACCACACACATTAGAAATTCCATCTTACTCAACAGTGAAACAGGGCTAAAGCGATAGCATAAGTAAAGTGTCACCCAGAAACAGCAGATCTCATCCTATAGCCTCACAGGGAGCTGAGTTTTAAGATGAGGAGCATGGAGTCCTGCCCACTGTTTCCTCACCTGAATGTTTTCCAGCTGATATTCCAGGTCACTTCTTTCAGTCTTCAGAAGATCTGCTCGATCTAGAGCCTCTTGCAGACCTTGAGTTAGGCGGAAGATGTGATTCTTCTGTAGATCCATTTGCTGCTGCAGCTTTGCCTGCTGTTAACAGGAAAACAAAGGCCAGTGTTTTGGCTTTGCTGTTTGCTTGGTTTTAAAGAAAGGCTATTAAATGCCATTGTTCTTAGTAAAATAAGCATCATTGCACAACTTAGAAGTGAACAGTTTTTTAAAAGCTGGAAAATTACAATATTCTAGAAGCTTTCCCTCCTTCTAGAACACATCATGACTAAACAAGCATTTCTGAGTAGTGTGGTGTTGTTTTTTTTTTTCCTTTAAGTATTAAAAAACCTGTAATTTTTAATTACTGCATATAGCTGAAGAATTTCTTGATTCCATTTGCTCAAGCTCTCTACACAATCACCAGAAGCCATCTCAGTAGTTTGTTTAGAAAAAAAAAAAAAAATAATTCTTTCCTATAAACCAGGATAAACTTCTTCCTTTATAGTCACGTCAGGTAAGCAAAATTGTATCTAATTGTTTATATCTTTGTCTCCAACATAACAGAAAAGGGTACATGACAAACTACTCCTAGTTCAGGTTTCATATTTTCTTGATGAGAAAGTCCTTGAGTGTGAAAACCATGAACACTCCTGTGTTACAAAGCAAGAGCCAGAAATCCTTCACTGTGATGCATAATAGACTTCTTGGCTCCACGATAACTTGTCAGTACCCCAAGTGCACCACAAAGACTCTAACTGCCCTTTCTAATTGTCTGTAAGCATCCCTCCCATTAAATTCTTCTCTGCAACCTATGCCCCACTACCCAGATTTGGCTGCTCGTAATTGGTGAATCAGTGTCTCACTGCTAGGGTGCAGGTGTGTAACCTTGGCCTGTTATGGAAAAAGGGCTGGGAGAAGCCTTGCTTGTGGCCTCCATCCATGCCTCCTTGGCACACTAACCCCAGAGTTGGCTTTAAGCTCTAAGTCCTTGCACATGGTCTGGTCAGAACAATGTTGTAAGAATGTTGTGCCTGGGCACAGACCTTGCTTTGCAGATCTGACCTACAAAGTGTCTCATCACTACAGGCTTCTGTAATGGTCACTGTAGCCTTCTATATGGATGAACCTGATTACCTTTACCAAACCTACTCTGCTCTTCTCATTCACGGTACTGTGTCCACTGGTTGCAAGGTCCCTGTCTTTGCCTGAGTTGCTGTCACTAGCTCACCTTCCCTTGAGGAGCAGTTTATTTTTACTGCTCTCTGACATGGCTGCATACTTCACAAAGCTTTAAGGAAGATTGTGACCTCCATAGATCTCCCCAGTTACATAGAAGAGAGATGGATGTGTAACACTGCTTATCACACAACTTCCCCCTCTCAAGATGTGGATTCTTCTTCTGAAGTTATAACAGGAATTTCCAAGGTTACCTCCTCCAGAAGCCTCTGCTTTAGCTCCCTTTCTGTCTCGAGCTTCTGTTGTAAACTGCGTGCATTCATCTCCAACATAGCATGCTTCTTCTCCAGGTCATTGAGCTAGGCAGGAGGGATAGATGGTCAGAATGACATTGAACACTAAGAAATACAGTGTTGCACAAGCATAAAAACCAACATCCAAGCACAGGCTAAAGAAAAATTGCGCAATTATCCTTTACATACAATATGGAGGAAAACCAACCAAGCAACATTTTTGGTATGCTATTGCTCAAAAGCAGATATCAAGTTATTGAAGGACCTCACTGTACACTTCAGGCATCAGAGACTGCTTTCTGCTTTAGTCTTTTTCAAAAGGAAATCCAGGGTCTTTGGCTCGAAGACAGAATTCTATTCTGTGACCTCCAGCCTTTTTAATTTTCTGTAACATCTTCACAAAGCTGATCAAGACGACATTTCTACAAGCAGTAGCTCTAAAAAAGCATCTTATCTTATTATGAGAGTCTAGGGTTGAACGTCACCTACCTTATCAGAAAGGCTCTCAGCTTTGAGTTTTTGTTCCTTTAGTGCTTGCTGGAGGGCTAGAATCTCTGCCTTGTGTTCTTTGACAGCTAGTTCTACCACCTGGCGAGATTCAGTAATACGCTGATCTGCTCTCACTCTGCATTAAAATGGAAGATAATGTTATCTCACCCTTTTCTGGGCTTGACCTCTTCCCTAGCATGCTGTGGCATCAGTAACTCTTTCAGGGGTTTGCCTCAAATTCAAGATGTTACTTTACAAAGCCAGACTGTTTGCTGCAACACTTTTCTATTACATAACCCTGTTTCTGCCCCTGCTAGAACTGTGGCCTCAAAATTTCAAGACCCCACAGGAACAGTTAGGAGCAAAGACTAATCTTCTATATAACAAAGCAGAAGACACTAAATCAAGACATTTCTAAGTTACAATGATAAATACCACTCCCCATGAATCGCTCACTCGAAAGTAGCAAAAGGAACAATATCACTGCTGAATGACTATTAACTAATAAACCATTTTTAGAACTACCTCACAAGAATTTATATTTAGTTTCAACTCCCATATCCTATTCTAAATATATTTTTTTTGTACTAGCTTCTATTGAGCATTTCCATAAAAGTTAATAAAATAAGGAGGGGGGAAGAGACCTGCTCTGTTTCTCAGTATCCAGCATCCTCTGCAACTCTCTAACTCGACATTCAAACTGGGACTTCTCATCCCCTAGAACATTTCTCCATGCTTCCCACTGACGCTCTTTCTCCAAGAGTTCATCATTCAGGGCCTCCAAGTCCATTACTTGCTCTTCCAGCATCGTACATGTTGTCTTCAAGGCCTCCATAGTCTAAAAATAAATCCTCCTATCAATTCTCACATCCCACATCAAGCGTGCACTTTAAGCTTCAGCCTTACCATTTAAATTACAGTACATGCAAATTGGCAGCAAACATAAGCTGGTAAATCACAACCCATTTATTTCAAGGCTCCCATACATTCACTTGTGATTGCTTTTAATGTCAGTTCTAGCTCATTATGAAAATTTTTAAATTTCCAGGGTCACAACGTTAAAGTGATTAATTCTAAATTACAGGATCTTCAGAGTGCAGAATTTCTAAATGAAACTGCATGAAAACACAATGGGAAACACCAAAACTGCCCATTCACTCTGTTGCTCTGGGAAGAAAGGCTTAATTGAAAAATGGCTTAAGCTGTTGCCCCTGGAAGCATTTTCTCTCCTTAGGGGTTACCAGGTTAAAAAGAATTTCTGCTTTTCAGATAATTAGCCAGCTACCACAAAGAGACTGCCATCCACACTCTCAAAGCCTTACCTGTTTCTGACTGGTAAGCTGCATCTCTCTCTCAGTGATCTCCCGACGGAGATGGTCAACCTCGCTCCGCAACTGAACCACCTCATCATTGGCCCCTGAGGCCTCATCGAGTTGTTTGGACAGGAAGAAATTCTGATTGTTCAGTTCTGCATTGTCTTCAGTAAGCTGGTTCAGCTGCTCTTCCAAATCCGTAATCACCTAGGAAGAAAAATAAATTAAATTACATGTCAGTGAGTACAGGCATTTGAAGAAGTGCTCTTCTCTCACAGAGCCTCTTATTGCCAAGCAAGGAGACAACCTGGCTTTTAGTTTTCCAAATTTAAACAAAGTAATATGGTAGATTTTATGCACAGGAGTGTCCTTCAGTTAGGAACAGAGTTTTGTTTCTTAATGAAAACGACTTGACTTTTTTGATTTGGTTTAGAGTGTACATATGCTGCAAGGCAGTTTATTGTCCGAGAGAGAACTGTCACATCTAAAGCAGTGGAATGGGAGCCAGGAGTTCTGGTTGTGTCCTCAGACCTGCTGCTGACTCAGTGTGCCTCTGCCAAAGGCACTTTACCTTTTTTTGACGGAAGTTCCCCTTAAGTGGAATGAGGCTAATACCCCAGGGGGGCTTTCAAAGCTGACATTAAAGAACACTGAACAGGAGGTGCAATGGAGGCAGTAGAGACTGGGGAATCTGCCTACCAGTTGTTTATTATTGCTGTACGTAACACTGTATGCAACCAGGGAAAGGAGAAAAATGTTAAGAGATACATTCTATCAAAGTAACAGCCTTACAGATGACAGCACAGGATACATGAAGAAAGAGAAAAGTGTGGCAACAACAGACTACCAGAAAAAAAAATATCAGTGAAAAGCAAAGACTCAGCAAGGACAACAGCTTGGCCTTTAATGAAGTGGAAGCATCCATTTGTCCCATCAGAAGAACATCATACTGTGTCTACTATCATTATACTGTACTACTACTATACTGCTTTAAACTACATTCTGCCTCAATGTAAAGAAAATATGAATGGTGGGTGGGCCATTTCCACAGTCCCATCTGATTTTTATGAATGAAAGGCCATGAACACTGGATGAATGAATGCACAAATACCTGTAACTCCACCTAGCTCAAAGCCAACATCATCACAACAGAAGAAACCTGAGCATAATCTTGAAATAACCTTCCTCAAAAGAATTTCAGGAACTGATAAACTCTGTACAATCCGTATTCAACTTTTACAGGCATTTTTGCCTAGATGCTAAAGAAAAGTGAATAAGATACTTCACTAAATGGGAAGAATTTAAATCCCAGAGCACATTTGGCATCCCATTCGAATTTAAATGTTCCAATTTCCCACACAAGCCAAGGACTTAAATATCTAAAGCAGCAGAGCATAGAGCTCTTCTCAGCTATCTGGAAAGATGACAACCATTCCTTTTTGAAGCATCTGAAGCGCGCATTTTGGCAGCCTTTTGCCACCCCTCTCTCCTCCATCTAAATTAACAGTGCTTGATTTTTAAACCGTCAGCAGAAAAAAGTCCAACTGACATTACACCCTGCTGGGTGAAGGGGAGTTCCTGCTTCCCATATGCTCGAGGTCAAAATGATTCATGCTTGAAAACACAACATTTCTAATGAAAACCTGACTGGGCGGTGGCGTTTCTCCAGCGCTCTCATTGCCCTGTTCAAAACACACATTGCACTGTGTGCGGTATTAAGGTCAAGGTTTCAAGCAGCACAGACTCTACCCTAAGTATGTGTTGGTGTCTGTATTGCTGTGGGGAGAAGAACTTAGGCATGTATTTACACAAACAAACAGGAACAAAAGAACATTTGTTTTCACACTGTTTTACCCACCACTCTCACCAGTAGCATCTGAAAGTCTGCTGCCAGATAGAGGAAATAATCTCTATTTTTCTTCCATTTGTCTTCAGCAGGTTTAAGTTGCATTTTATACATCAATGGTCTATGCCACATTGAATTTTCTTTATTAATACAAGCACTTTCTATCAAAATTACAAAACTAGTTTTGAAATACAAGAAAGCAGAAATGGGGGGAACACAAATGGATAAGGAGACATGCAAAGCTACATATCAAACTACTTTATTTGTTTTAAAACTGGCTGCATTTCGAGTTGATTTTATCCCTCAAGGACTAGAACTTCAGCTCCCATTTGCCTTTATTCTATGTTCTGAGATTTTTTTACTTCTTTCCTTCAATATAACTAAAATTAAACCGAACCATTTTATATTTCATCGTTACATATCATCTAGGAGGATATTTCTGGAACACTTGAGGCAAATAACAAAGCAGTTAAGAAAGAAGGGTTCCAGAAGAAATGACATGATCTCTTTTCTTGAATATTTTCCTGCCAGTATATTTATTGACAAAGCCAAAATGGCTTGGATTCCAGATACATTATACATTTATGTATTATAAATCTCTTTTAAAAAACAGATAAAATCAGTTCTTCTCTGTACAATTTTCCTTCTTCATAGGGAAAGGGGAAATTTGTCAACAAGGTCAATATTTTTTGCTCTTTGTAGCTATGTCTAACCCAACAGGGTTAGAGAGTTTGGAAACACTATAAAGCCTAAACAGTAATGGGAAACACTGGCACAGGACAGTGGGACATGGTAGAATATCAACATGTGTCCTGGGAACCAAGAAGAAAGAAAACACAAATCAAAAACACATTTTAAAGGAGATGTTGTCTCAGGCATACATACATACAGCCTATGCCAGAATCCTGTACCTGAAGAGAGTTAAGAGCTTCTGGTATTTTTATTTTCAGTTAAGGAAATCTCCAGGCAAAAAAAAAAAAAATTAAAAAATCCAAATAAACCAATGAACCAACACTGAGCTATTCTGGAGCTAAATCAGAAGTATATTAAAGGGAAATCTGTAAGAAAATAGATTTTATCTTTCAGAAACCCATAACATAACTCCAAAAAACCTTCAAATTCAAACCTTATAAAATAAGCAAACACTTGAAAGATTAGAAAAGCAATTCCAGACAATCTAGGCAGCCACTGCACCATCACTCAGAGCAACTGGAATTTTCTCTTCAGCCTGTGCACATCTTCATCAAACCAATCCATAAAACTGATACCATCTAAGCCCACAGCACTGATCTTGGCAGATTGTTCACACCTCACACCATGTCTAAATGCTCAACTTATCTTTATAGTGATACAGAAGACCATATCTCATTTTTAAATATTATGGAGCAACCCAAGCACAACCCTTCAGCAAAAGTGACCAGATCCAGCACAATTCCCTCCCCATTGCAGAGTTTCAGAAAAGCAAAGAGTTTCTGTTGTGAGATCAGGCAGATTCTGAGCTATTATACCTGGCCCTGCAAATTTTCCAGGCACAGATCACAGACTGAGTATCACAAGTTCAGGGCCAGGAGGCTTAGGTTTGCAAAATGTACAAAATTTAATCCATATGCTCCACTTACCAAAACCACAAGGAAAATAATAAGGAAAAGGAGAAAAGGAAGCAGTTCGAAAATACCATTAACTGCAGCTTGCAAACTACTCCATAACTTTATTCATTCACAAAGATGTCTCAGTTCTCAGATGTCCCCTACGAACATGCAGGGAAATGGTAGGACACAGCAAGGTAAACTGCTGCTGTCTGCAGCATGCTTTTAAGAGTTAAAGCAATTTCTGGTACAACCTTAAATCAGAACTTCCAGACCAAAGCTCAGTTTCACTCTATCCATTTCCACTCCTCCCCACTCCCATTAATCTTCACTAGAGAGCTTGCTGTCAGAACTAACTAGGAAAAAAAGAAAAATGTCTCTCTCAGTCCCAAATTATTGGTGAGGAGGAAGCAAAAGCAGGCATCAGACTTGCTTCATCTTAACCCACTCACATTTAGAACCAAGAGACAAAGCTTTCCTAGCCCAGAAAGCCCAGGCACTGCAGTGGTGCAGAATGCCAAGTCTCTTAAAAAACACAGCCGCAGCCAGGTACCAGCCTTCTATCTCCACCTGTCTGATCAATACAGAACAATGAACTCCTCACTTTCTTCTCCTGTTCACACCTGTGACTTGAACAGAGCTCTCAGTCTCCAAAAACTCATCATGGCTTAGCTTGAGGGCCATTGCTCTTGTCAGTAGCTGCAGAGTAGTAGGATACTGCAGCCTGCATTCCTCCGCTTCCCACACCAGTCCCTTGTTAAAACAGTCTCCTGCACTCCTCTATCCTAGTTCCCAGAAGATGGAGCTGCCTCAAATGATAGCATCATCCACAGCAAATGTCCCATTAGCCTCCTTCATAGGAACACCTCATCAACATTCTAGAAGACACAGATTTTTTTCCTCAGGCTACATAAACTACAGAGCTCCATATCTGCCTATAACCAACATCTACCATCACATTTTCTGTCACATGAGAATTGTGAATAATTCCTCCCACCCAGCAGCCATTTTGTGGTTCTGCTGCTGTTTTTTTCCCCTTTTTTGACAAATTAAATAATGCCACATGGAAGTTTTTGCCTGGGTATTAGCCTTGTTACAGTGGGCAAGATTCCTTTACTCTGAAACATAACTTTAGCATCTAAGTATGCAACCTCTGTAGACCTAGTTTTGGAACTTCTCAAGAACACAGATTATTCTTGTATGCTAACTCATTGAGTCAATGTGGAAGCAGGATTTTAAAACTGAAGTCAGCAGGACTTCATCCATGACTGAAATTATACATGTGCCTAAAGGCCTTACAGATTTAATGTCTCAATATCCAATCTCATAGTCAAGTGCAGAATCAGGCCTGTTAATGATTAAGACAGGAATACAAGATGATGACAAAAGGACCTGAAGGAAAGAAGATAAACCTTGTTTTATTGGAGACATCTTGAATAAACATCCAATCGGTATTAAGAAATGTCCCTCTGCTTGCTAGAGTAAAAGCAACAGCCTGTACCTGAAAGAAACTAAAGGATTCAAGTGGTGGTTCTCTGGACTAGCAGAAGTATTTTTATAAGCTGACTGCAAACACTTGATAAGATTCTTTACCACTCTCTTCCTGAACGTTTTCTTCTGGGGACAATTCTACTATTTAGACAAGTCAGTTGCATATTTAACTTCAAATATATTGATGCTCCAACAACAAGCCACAATTGATAAGCAGTTGGAAACAACTGACAAGCACATACATTTTCCTCATTTAGAAAATTACTTTTATTTCTGGATCTTCTTCTGATTGCCCAGAAAATATTTTTAGAACTCAAATGGATTATATTTTTGATAGTGTAATTCTTTAAATACAGGGAGCAACAGATTTGCTGGATCAGCTTAACACTGTGATAAGATTGTAACAGAATACTGCTCCTCATGTGTGCCCACATGCTTCTGTGTGTGCATACAGCAATTGCAATTTACAGGGTTTATTGTTAATTATGTGTTCTGTTATTTTTTGTACAACTGAGAGACTGAGAAAGTAAAAGCCAGCATCTCCCCTTTGACCCCCCAGTAGTAAAACACAGATGTCACAAGATGAAACAAGGCAGAGCTATCAGAGCAACGGAAGATAAAGTCACAAACAAGGCATAAATTACAACCGACAAGATAGCGATGGGCTCTATGTATGCACCCCAAAACACAGACAAACAGGAGAACAAAGAGGAGAAGCTAAAAAATGTCTACTTAAGAGACCTCAGCAAAAGGAAGGACAAGAGTGCAATGAGGGTACAAGGAAAGCAGACACATACTTGAGGTGTAAGCCTTCCCTACAATTGGAAGCTGTGTACTTTGTGAATCTAAAGAAACAGAAGAAATACCAAAGAAAGCAGATTCATTATTTATCTTTTGAGTACTATGGAAGTACTGAAGTAATTCAATCTTCCAAGTATTTTTTTCCCCCTCTACTAATCTTATTTTCATAATTCTTATGCTGGTTTGGGCTGCTCAATAAGATTAAACAAAAAATAATTCCAAGGTTTTCCAAGCTAGTTCAAGGAGTTTGTTCCAGCTTAAAAAGGATATCTTTTGAAAACTTGCTGAGAGAATAACCCCACTCATTGTCATGCTCCACACATAGCAGCATATTACAATTATTCCCTTGAAGTGTTATCTTATTTTAAAAGGCATATGAATCCTATTCACCTTCAAGAAGAATCACATGGTCACCAAAAAGCAAAGCCTGCATCGCACTGGCCACAAGCAGATAAAAATGAGGCTGAAGCATCTGGTGAAGGCACCATAATAAACAGTCCCTGGATCCCTCAGTGTCAATAGAAGATATAGAATTATACAATGGTTGGAGTTGGAAGGGACCTCCAGAGATTGAGTCCAACTGCCGTGCCAAAGCAGGATCACCTAGGGCAGGTCAAGCAGGAATAAATCCAGATGGATCTTGAAAATCTCAAGGCTCCACAACCTCTCTGAGCAGCCTGCTCGAGCTCTGGCACACTCACAGTAAAGAAGTTTTTCCTCATGTTGAGGTTCCAGTTTGGATCTGTCACCCCTCATCCTATGACAGGACACCACTGAAAAGACACTGGCCCCTTCTTGACATCCACCCTTCAAATATTTCTAGACATTACTAAGATACTCTCTCAGCCTTCTCTTCTCCAGACTAAGCAGTCCCAAGTCTCCCAGCCTTTCTTCATAGGACAGATGTTCTAGTCCCTAGGATTGTCTTTTCCCTCAGTGCTCTTCAGTAGACAGGATGGACAGCTAGAATTACTTGTAACAGAGAACAAGAAAGTTTCTGCCCATGGTCAACTGAACTACACATTATCCTGGGCTAGAAAGAGAATGTATGAATGTGTATTATTCATTTAGTAACTATTTAATTAATTTCTTGTTGATGAGGATGTCCTATCTCACTTACTCCACTAAAGAGCCCTGCAGTGCACGACACTGAAATCCTTTCATGCAGAACCTTCAAAACTCTCAACATTCTTGAGATGTTGTGGGTCACTCTTCACACTGCTGGAGGTTGTTTACCACAGTTGCAGTGCTGAAGTGCTACTACACGATGAGTTGCAACCTCTGAAAGGCAGCTTACCAGGCAGTGAAAAGGAAGCTACAGATTTTCCACAGCTGTTTTTGCCTGCATGGAGCTCAGATCAGCATTTCCACAGAAAGCTGTGGTTCTGTACAAAGGGCAAGATGGAGCAAAACAAGACAGCTATGGATGCAAGATAGATGATAGCCTATATGGAGCTAGAGGATCAATCTAAATATATAAAAGAAGGGAACAAAAAGTAGAGTTTCTTGAGCAGGATTTCTTTTTAGATAGACATGAACACACTTTGGCAAGCTCTGCTTACCAAACAGAACAGAGGAATCCCCTAGCTTTGTGCTAAACAGCAACTCAGGAAAACAGAATTCTCTTTCATCATAAAATTTTTTTGAGAGAAGAAAATTTATATATTAGGCACAGTCCTACAGGATGAAAAAAATTAAGTGTGATGAAATCATTGGAATTGGGGAAACAAATAAGATTTAAAAAGCAGCAATTAAGCCCTAATTAGAGGGTGAGTTAAAGGAGAAAAAGCCTAGAAAGATCAGCAATCAATGCTGATATAAAGGATTCTGGTCCTTTTGTAATTCGTGTCAGTGGGAGAGAGATGCTCTCTGCCAAGCATAAGCCTGAAGGTAGTGGTAATCTGCAAGAATCCTTACTGATTGACAAACCTTTGGACACCTGTCCTGGACTGATGAAAGCTGTCTAAAAACACATCAAAAGATCTCAAGCAACAGAAGGTGCAGACTAAGATCCTGGAGTCCTCTCTACTCCTTGAGCAGATGACTATGTGTCAATTATTTGGAACGACACTTCTTGCCTTTTCAAACACTGATGAAGTCCTCCTTAAAATGCAGAGATTCATGAAGGCTCTTCCACTCTGGCCTAGACCTACAATGCAGCTCAGGATCTGGACAGGTAGATCTTTCCTCCTTAAGAGCAGAAAAGACCTTTGCCTACAGTCAATTTTTGCAGCTGCTACACCATTCTTACTAGCTGCACTGCAATGAGATATTTTAATTTACTTTCTTCTCCAAAAAGAAGAATAGCATTAATTTCATGATCGGACTAAAACCTCAAAACTGAGGTTTACCTGAAACCTAAAAGAAATCAAATCCAATCAGTCTAGCTCCTACTAACACCTTGAAGCCAAAAGTCCACATTAGGAACTAGTGCCATCAAGGATTAAATAAGTGAATAGTTTGATTCCTTAATTTCAAAATAATTCAATGATCTGTATTTAATACTCACTGTGCAGCTATTACGAAGGGCTTCAAATTTACGCTGGATTTCATCTCTATGTGCCTAAAGGAGGTAAGAAGTTAATCATCAATTTTTCATACATTAGAATTCGAATCCAACAGCTGTTGCTAAACAAACTGCAGAACAATCTACCAGCAAGCAAAGTTTGGAAGGCAGATGCTGCAGGCTATGAAAGCGCTCTGTAGTGGCAAAGAACTGATTAGCAAAAGTCACATCCTACTTAATCAAAATGCACTCACACTCCCAGTTCTGAACTGCTTTAGACAAATGTACAAACTCAAGAACTGAATGATGTTAAAGGTTCCATCTGAAATGGTCACCAGAAGACATGGATTCTATGTCAAGTTTGTACATTCTCAACATTTAAAATTTGAGTTGGCTTTACCTCCATATCCGGATTGATTATTTCCAATAAAATAAATACTGCATACAATTTATTGCTTGCAAAGAAAAGCTGTAACAAAGTATTATGCAAGCTATCCCAAACAGCTCTGCCAATCTACCTGAAAGCCTACCAGAAAGTACCATTTAATCCTGAGCCTCTCTAAAATGCAGTGATGAAACATAACAATCAATTCTTTGGAAGACAGCATCCGAAGTATGGAAAAGTGCAAACACTCATTTTAAAGAATGCAGTATTGCATGCACCATTTTACCTCCTCATTTACAAGCAAAGCATGACAAAGCAAAAGTTCTTGTTTCAGCCTCATGGCCCCTCTCAAAATTCATCAAACTGATTTAGCAAGTTTCTCATGTCATATGCTGTCTGAAAATTTAACAATTGAAAGGTTAATGCTCTAGCCCATCCTTTTTCATTCAGGATATTCTCCTTAGAGCCAAGAGACTAAACAGGAAAAATACCGTTCAGCAGAAGTCAAACATGAGAGCTAAAAAGCTATCTTACCACAACAGGCAATGTGACAAATAAAAAACAGTATATTAAAAAGTCAGAAATACTCCCAAGCCCACCAAACTGGACTGTCTTAACACCAGCTGGTCCAAAAGCACTACTACTTTACCAGGTTGGCTGAAGCAACAACTGAATGAACACAGGTCGTAAATATTTACTTATTTCACTGGTGGCACAGGGTAAAGATAGCAAGCATATCACCATCCCATTGGTAGTGATATTAGTTGTTAGGCAAATCTTGCAGCTGGGAGGGGACTGCCTCAGTTTTGAGCAAAAAATGAAACTGATGCCACGTTCTATTCAGTTATTCTTAAGCCTTGATGTTGTTGCTGTACTCTCCCAGCATGTACCCACCTCAGAAAACTCTGAGTGGGTGGTTCTCCTATTCACCTACCCAAAGCAGCAACATCATACAAGCACCTATCTGAGCTTAGGCCACCATCCCTTCCCAAATATAACAATGGTAAGACATACTCAGAACAGTTCTTTAATCAAATGCCACTGGAGCAGGAGAATGCACATTTTCAGCACTTTAAAGTAACTGGATTTGAAGGTCATTAAAGACTGATGTGGCAGCAGGTCATATACTTCTCCACTCTCTTCCCCCCACAGCCCTGGGCATCTTTTGTGAAGGAAATATTTCTCAGAACCAAGCAGTCTGAAGGCTTCTTTTTGTACTCAAGAGACAGCAACCAGCAGCATATAATTTAGAATTCCATTTACTGAGGGGAGGGGAAGAGGAGGGGGAGGGATGAGGCAGGAATTGAACTTTTTTCTTTTGTACCACTCGCACCTCACCAGATACTGCAAGACACATGTGAGAAGTTCTAATGAAATAAGCATTGGAATAAAATTATGTGCTAACAACACTATTTTCCTAGGAATTTGTTTGGGTGTTTTTTTTTCTCCCTGAATAAGTTCTCTTCAAAGCAGGATAACTGATAGAAAAAAAAAATATCAGAAAAGTCATGATCACCAAGTAGTTTCCAACTCATAAGGTGTTATTTAAAGAAGTAACTCACAAGAGTAAAACTCTTAACAACAATAATTTCATATGCAACTTTTGCCTCATTGAAAAAGTAAGAATGCTCTGACAAGCAATCAGTTTTGGCAGCAATGAAACAATACTAGGAAGCATTCATCTGGTTAAAGATAACAAGACAGACAACATTTGACATTTTAGCCACTCCTCCCAGTATCACAATTCATATTCTGTTCTAAAAAATAAAAAATAAGATTTTATCAATTCATGAAGACCTGATGATGAGACATGCACCTACATAATTCTGCTCTGTGTACATAGCTCACTATGAATTTTAGGGCTCACCGTGAGAGCTTGAATCTCCTCCTCTGCTTCAGCTGTGGTCTCCTCTAGTTCAGTTTTGGCTTCCCGGAGCTGATTCTCCAGGGCTGTCCGTGCAGCCTGCAGCCCAGTAATTTGAGATTCCCGTTCCTGAAGTGTCAGCTGCAATTCTGTCAACTGCCTTTTGAGTTCCAGCTTTTGTTCCTCATGCTCTAGACTAACCTGAAGAAATCAAAAAGTATCATTCAAATGTAAGTTACTAATAAAGAAAATACAGGCAGCGATCTCGTTTCAGAGCTCACTTAAAGATGCCATTGTCATATCTATCCCAAAAATCATATCTTGACAGATTGCTTAAGTCATTGAGAATGCAGGGTTTTGTCTACTACCTAAAACACTACTCATTTGCTTTGACAAAGGTTAAGAGCAACCTGGCATTTTGAAACAAGTTTCAAAACAACAGTTCTAGCTGTGACTCTGATATCACATCTCAAACGTCAATATAAAAAGTACAGAAGTTGAAGTAGTTTGGGATGAACTTTCTTCAATGATGTTAAAAACCTTTAAGAATCCTTATTTGGGAAACTTTTGGCATAAACATCAATACTAATCTTTCTGAGTATGCAAACATTACCTTTTCCAATTGACTTTTATTTCCCCTCCAGATTCTTTTCAAAGAAACAAACCAAATCAGCTGGCTCTGGGATTGTTTGAATGACATCTGTTGAAGGTTTTCTTGAGGCATAGTCAGGGATAAACATGCCATTTCCAGAAATGGATGAGGAATGAACACACCTTGGTGCTCAAAATCAGTTTCAAACCTTAGCACCTTCTTGAGGCTGCCTGCCACCCCAGGGAAATCCATCTGTTGTGCTGTAGATGGGTGATCAGCCTGCCTGAAATCTTACCCTGGTCCCAAACAACCTTTGGTCGAACAAGGATATGTGTTGGTCATCCAACCCTCTTAGCTAAAGACAAGATTTCAGTCTTAGCTGAAAATTAATGGAGTGAGACTGGAGAAGGTAAGAGAAGATCTGAAGTGGATCCAAACTAGCTGATACAAAACTAAAAATTAAGCACAGCTCACAAGCCATTTAAAATGCATATTTTCATGTATCTGCTGGGTTTCTTTTGCAGAAAACTTCTGCAAAGAGCATGTGAAGGAACAGTTCTCCTGTTTCCTTACAGCAATTCTGTTCTGTCCTTTGCTTTCCATTCTGTAAACTGTAAGATTTTGCTAAAGCTGGTCATTGTACAAACTAAGCTTTTCCTCTGTACTCTATACCCAGTATAGCTGGGTAATATTAAAAGGATATTGTGCAAGAGAACATAAAAATGATTTTGAGAAAGCAAGCTGAATTAAAAGCTCAGATTCAGTTAGATCTAAGAATGTCAAACCTTTCATACTTCCTTTTCTAATGAGCAAATTTTTTTTATTTTTTTTTACTCCTAGGGAAAAAAGTACTGCCAGACCAAACAAAATTAATACACCTTAAAATATCCTTTTTTTTTTTTTTTTCATATAATGACACGTGGAACTAAAATAATTTAATTCTACTTCTCACTGTAACACTCAAAACAGAGTACATTCCAGTACATTTGTTTGGAGGGATTAAACCCAAGCTTTCACCTCTCGCAGCCTAGTCTCTAGCTCCAGCAGGCGGTTCTTGTCAGTGTGATCTTGGTGACTCATCTTTTCCAATTGTTCTTCTAATTTTCGGTTCTGGGCCTCTAACTTTCCAGCTTGTGTTTCCAAGTAGAACTTCTGTTGCCTGAGCTCTGAAATCATCTCCTCTTGGGCTTTCCTAGAAAGAGATAAAATGCAAAATGACAATCCCAAAATGTCCTTAACAGGTGGCCTTCCACTGGGGTGAAGGAAGAAACTAGAAGTTTCCTATTAAGCAGGATAGTTAGGCTCACAGCTACATCTCAACAAAACAAATCCCAAACAAATGAAAACTTTTTTTTTTTTTTAAAAAACCACCCCCAAAAGTCAGCTTTTTACTCCCATGGACTAGCATGTGCCCAGAGGGCTAGAAGCCTGTTTGCAAATAGCACAGTATTAATCCTGGACAGAGTAATCCACAACATTTAAGATACAGTTTATTCTTCTCATTTCACCAATCTCTTGTTAAATATTTTGTCTACAGGAAAAATAAATGCTAAGAAAGATGTTTTCACATAACATATTTCCATGAGGTAAGAGAAACTCTGAGAGTCAGGGTTTGGGGAAGGGGAGGGGGATATTGTGTTGTGGGTCGTTTTGTTGGGGTTTAAGCTGTAAGGGACCTAGAACTTGACCTACACTTTAGGAGAAGCTTTGTTGTCTCTGATTAAAGGCTTAAGCTACAACGTGAACAAAAATAATTACTTGTGCTCATAAGAATTTTGAGAGCTGACAACAATCATTAGCATAAAAATTTTTAATTGATCTTGTAACAAAAAAACAATCTGGGAAAAAAGGGGGAAAAAAATCTTTTTACATTATTTACAATTCCTGGAATCATTTTATCATGCATTGGAAAATTCTGCCTCATAGTGTGCATTCTACTTAGAAGTCTCACAAAGCTCTACATATATTAATGAATTAATATTTTAAGAGGTTTGCTGTGAGATAAGCTGTTATTAATCCTATCCCAGAGAAATTATGTGGGTTGCTCAAGATCAAATAGGAAGACTTAACAAAATTAAAAATAGAACTTCAGTCTTCTGACTCACATTTCTGTGCATTGCATGCAAACCCACCCTTTCACCCTTTCTCTTTTCTTATTACCTCTACAGCTTACTGCCAGCCAGAACTGTCAAATGGTGTTACTGCACTTCCTGCTGTTTACTGGGCTATCTTCTCTGGAGCCTGATAATCACTGCTTTCCTCAGATACTGATGGAACAAAAGCTAGCAGAGTTCCCCTCTCCTCTGAAGGATTTAATCACTAGCTCTCCTCTTCAAACATGCTCAGATTAGCTGTAGCTTTTGTGGCTTCAAAATACAGCCCAACAACAGATTAATACATTTTCAGCACCACAATTCACAAAATAAGTACAAATTCATCAGCCATGTGCATGCATAATAAAGCAATTTTCTCCTAAAATGCTGGTAATTCTGTAGCATCTTCTACCAATCCTGCAAAATTACAGTTCTTGAAGATAAGTCTCTCAATAATCTATTCTAAATCCTATATTAAAATATTATTATGGCTGTTTTTCATGTTCCATATGGATTTCCAGTCAAGTGTCCTGCTCTCAGAAGGTGCATCTAGCTCAGTTAAGTTCTCACACTCATTTCAGCACTGAAGACTGACACTAGACCTTGTATATGCTTCTCAGGTACAGTCAAGACAATATTTTTGGTTTATTTCAGACTAAAGGCAAATTCTGGCTTTTGCTGCCTCAGCAAACTTCTTGAGTGATTAACCGGATGCCATCTGGAGCATAAAGCAACACAATTTTTTCTGTTATTTCTGTGAATATTTTTGGTTAATCAGGCTAAAATAACTTGCCAGATATTTGAAATACAGCAAAAATTGGAACCATTACATATCTGGAGGCATAATCATGACTGAACAGGGGAAAAAAGCAAACCAGCTCTTTGCCAAAATTCACCCTTGCTTGATTCTGTTCAATGTTACAGATTAATCTATCCAGAGACACTGCCTGACATTGCACCCAGCAGCTGACAGGCACTGAAAACCTTTCTGCAGACAGTCAATCTCTTAGCCCAAGAAGAGCATATTCTACTTTAGCCCTACTTTGCAGGACATAAGCAATTCAGGATTTTAACTTTACTTGAAGCAGAATGGCTACAAGCCATTTATGATGGAAAAAACATCATTACTAAGACAAGGAATCTCAGTTAAAATCCAAAAAAAGGAGAGCAAGTTCAGACAGACAAAAAGATCTGACATAGAAGACTTCTCTGTTTAACAAATAAGGCTTCACAAAGCGAGTTACTGATTACACAGTGATTCAGGATGACATTGGATCTCGACCAGTAGTATACTCCCAAAATACTAAACTATGATATTGGTCATTGGCTTGAAATCAAGAGAGGCTGAAGCAAAGAAGACAATACAGATATATGCAGCAAGTGCTCTCTGGAAGCAGCATTTTGAAGCTGGGATATCTCCTACTTCACATTAGTTCTGCCCAGAATAATCTCACTCTTGCAATCAGCAATTCAAAAACATGCTGAAAACTTCTTGGCTTAAAAATCTAGTTTTCTTACTTGTCTTCTTCCCCATCAAGGCAGGATGGAATGTTTAATGTTTAAAAAGGTGTTTATAAAGATATCTAATGTTTTCAATTTTAAACGTCATGTGACTGTCATGGGAATCGAGGACAATTTAAATCTAGTAGCAATATTTCTGTTCCAAAAAGGAATAACAGCCTTCTCCAGAGGCGTTTCAGACATTCAAATCATTGGTATTCATTTAACATGTTTGAAAAGACCTGTACAAAGCACCATCCACAAGGAAGGCTCCAAAGTAAACACTGCAAAGCAAACCAATTTTCCTAGTCGTGTCTGAGGAAACGTGAGCTGAGCAGTGAACCACAGCTATGTGAAGAACAAGTGTTATTTTTTTCATCACTGAGAAACAAGCAGGGAGCACACAGCAGGCCTGCAAAAGAAGAAGGACTTTTCCATTAAGAGAACAGATCTTACTGCAAACTGTTCAGTAGTGACCAGTAGGAGAGCAGCTGCTCTACTTACATGTTCCTCTGGGTAAAAAGGCTGCTGTTTGCTGCCAGTTTATTGGCCTCAGACAATTCCACTATTCTCTGCTCCAGTGACCTAATCTTCGAATCCATTGCATTGATCATCTGAAACAAAGCAATGTGCCTTTCAGACTGCACAATGGAAGTGATTATGTAAACAATGTCTAATAAAGAAAAGATTTCACTTTTTTTTTCCAGAAACAGGAAGTGGTAAAACTGATCACATGGCCAAAAGTGCATCACAGATATAATTACTGGAGCTACTTACAGCTGCATTAAAATTAGCAGAAAGCAACCATTATATTATCAGTGCACATTGGTACACAGCAAGCTATGTGGCTACTTTGAAGGAGATATTCTTGAAGACACTTTGAATTTAAAAAAAAAAAAAAAAAGATCAAATACCAATTTAAAAAGACACATTCCTTCAAAACAGCTCAGCAGCACCACAAAATTTCAAAGAAAATTATCTTGCTTGAAATCAGAATTGAGGAAAGCTACTCTTGAAAGACTTTGATTTCCAGTTCAGCTAAACATACCGCCTTCTGTTCAGCCAAGACTTTGCACTTCTCACGTGCTTCCTCTTCATGTCTTCTGAGCATATTCTCAAGTGCTTCCTTATCTGCAAGATCTTTCTTCATCTGATTTTCCAACACCTAAATTAAGACATTTCTTTTGTCTAAATTATATGTGTTTCACTGGGCAAAGGACAAGCAGAAAGAAAACCATCAAGAAAGACAGAAATGTTTTTTTAAGTAATTGATCATATCTCAAGCAAAATTAAACCCAAGATGTAATTGCATGAAATCCATGGAAGAGCAAACTTCAAAAATGAGCACTCCCTCAGTTACCTCTGAAGACTGAATTTAATGATGGGATTTTATCAAGATATGGTGATACTACAGTTTTGGGGTTTTTTTACTACTTTTTCAAGTCATATAAACTGTGTTGAAGAAATACTCCAGATTAAGGTAACACAGAACAGAAAACCTCTCAACCTCAACATATATGATAGAGGAAGTAAGGAAGTGCACATCCTTTGGCTGCTCTACCAATATGGCTCAGGAAGTAATTAGTATGTTCTGGAAGTATGCATAAGAACAGAGACTCCATGAATTCTTCAACTCAGAGACACCAAATGAAGAAGTTAAATAAAAGACTTCTCTTTGTATTTATTAGGAACAGGACTAAAGTAATTAATTAGGACCTTTTCTTTTTTCAGAGGAACACAGGTTGTGTCCAAAGCCTCAAATCAGTTGTTGAACTGGAGGCCATTTCCTTCAAAGAAAGTTTTCAAAGGCACAAAGTCTGGATACCACGGGTTATTTTTTACTGTTCCAGTTACACACATCCCATGTATTCTTTCATGTCTTTCAGTCTCTCACCTGGCTTCCTGATTCCTCCTACTAAGCCCTGTATATGTTTCCATAATACACTAGCTCTCTTTTTAATTATGTCTTCCAATCCCTGTCCTCTTTTGCAGTTTTTATGCCACCATTCTTTTCCCAACACTATCTTTGGCTTCCCCCTTTCTACCACTACCTTCCCATTACTGATTACCAATGCTCTGGTATGCCAGGAAATCTTACTTCTCTTTTGTCCTTTGTATTTCTCCCACAGAAATTTCTTTTCTCCTCTTAAACACTACACCCTCTCATATTTAAAAAGAAATATGGAATTAAAGTCTGAGGTAAATGCACCAGATAAAGACTGATGATAACAAAATGTCTTGTAGAAACAAAGATTCTTATAAAACGCATTTACTAGCTGATGCATTGCAGGTTCTTCAGAACAATCCTTAACCACTGCCTAGACACCTATTTCCCACTTTGTTTTTCCTAATGTTAGATGGTGTCTATGATTCTGTTTGTTAAAGTTTCATGTTACCCTGGAAAAGACAAAAACAAAGTGGGTGGTTTCTGTGGCTCCTTGGCAGATGTTACAGCTCCAAGAGGATGGAATTTCAGAAGCACTCTAGTATTTGCTGAATTTAAACCTTGCAGGTAGGCTGTGTGAATACTCATGGAAAATCATCAGTAGCAACTGAAAGCTTTTTCGGGATGTGAGATCCAATAGCATTACATATCTTTTAGCCAGCAGTAGTCACGTTAACAGTCAACAACTGCCTTCCTATAGTTCTGACTTCAAATGGCATCTGTTTTAAGGCAGTGCTAAAGACAATTAAGGTCCAATGGCATGGACTAAAAGAACAACTTATTGATTTCACTGAGCTCTCGGAGCATTTCAGCAGTGGTAAAAAAGAAGATAACTCATAGAGCCTAAAGGAACTCATTCTAACCACAAAAAGCTTGTAGGAAGATGATAAGATATTTTTACTTTGAGTTTTTCCTCATAGAATTGTTCCTTCTGTTTCAGCTGCAACTCCAGATGTTGTGCTGCGATCTGAGCCTCACGATGCTTTTCTTCCAGCTCCTAAAACCAGCAGAGATTCATATTCAGAGACAAAAAAATAGTAGGTGTTGTGTCTGTGTTCCACAGGTCTCAAACATACATTCATTTATTCATTCATTCTCTTTTTTAAGGCCTCACACTATAAAAATCCCAAGACCAGGGCTATTGCAGTAAAACCACAATAGGAGAGCTTTACATTATCTGTTTTAAGCCTCGCATACTGCTGCTGACCCATCCACTGCAGAGCTGATATAGGGCTACAGATAAAGAACTCTGCTTCCACAATAGGAATCGTCATTTCCCTCTAAAACATTCCCAAAGATGGGCCAAGGACGTTTTGTGAAAACAAGCAATTATAAACACTTCATAGCTGCAGTGGCATCACAGGAAATTCAGATCTATTTTTACCAAGGTCTCTCACTTGTTTTCTCACAGAAGACCTCAATAATGGGGCACTGCTGTCTATGCTTTTCATTCTACATTCATGGAATGGGAATAGTATTTACTTGGTTACATTTCTCAAATGAACATTGTCAGAATAACTATTTATAAGTTGCTTGGAAAAATACAGGATGCCATATATATAGTAGAACATATCAGGGTATTTTTAACTTCTTCACTTCACATCCAATAGCTTGAGCCATGCACAGTAAGGACTTGGATAATTCTATACTTCTTAAGGTAGCTATTTCTGCTGTCTGACTATAGGATTTAGGATCCATCTATAATCACCTTCCAAGAGGACACCTTGCAAGAGTTGAGCTTACAATTTCATGTTCATTCACTGTCATATTTGCCATTTCAACAACTTCCTTAGAACAGGCAGATCCAGCTCTGTCATTCGCTATTACTGAGCTACCTTCCAACCCCTAACTTCCTGTGATCCTGTCACCTGCATAGACAAGTTCAGGTTTTGGGATGCACCAAGTTCTTATGTCTGCCTTCATTACTGCAGAGGAAGCAAAGCTTCCTGATACCTCTGTTCTGATCCTCCTCATCTTGAAAACATAGACTTTTGTGCTCCGGTAATTGCAATAGATCTCTTTTTCCAAATCAAAGAAGAGGTTCACTAAAAGTAGGTCATCTACAGTGCCTAGCACTCGACACTTCTGCAAGGAATGGAGATTGCTGCTTTTTGCAATTGAAATATGTCTCCCAGCAACGAGAGGGACAACTCACCTCCCCCAGAAGCCCACACGTTTCAGGTCCTGGCAGAGAATCAGACAACCAGATCAGCAGCAGCTTCAAAGCTACCAGTATCAGACTGCTCATATTGTAGCAGAAACTTTACCAGCTTCTGCAGTGGCACTTAACAGGCAGTATGGGCTTAAAAAGGTAATTTCTTACCATTCCAGATCTCACCATTCTCTATGTAGCAATAACTTTGTTACTGACATCATAGCAATGATCTACAAGTTCAAGCAGTCGTATCTTCTCTAACTTGTCTCTTACTTCTGAAATACCTGCTGATCTGCCTGTAGAGAACTGATTCTCAGGCAGAGATGCGAGATGAGCATAGGAAAGCCAGCTTCCACCTTATTCTATGCAATTCCATATCTTCAGCTCCTTTCCTACCTTTCTATATTTCCTGTGCCATGAAAAGTCAAAAGCATTTGAAGATATCAACTTGAGGGAACAAACAGGGTAGAAGAGAAGAAAAAAAAGAAAACTGTGCTCCCAGATCAGAGCTGCAAGGCAGTAGTGAAGACTCTGTAAGATTATTTCTTCAGTGCCTATTTGACTTTTTTATAAAAATACTTTTGTGTCTCTCCAGCATTCTGTCAGAACTCCATGGAAACTATCTATAAGAGGAGCTAAACATGGTGTAAAACAATTAGTTGGTATTTCTGCATTCCCTTCCAATTTATCGTCCACAATGTAATCCAAACCAAGCAACAAACCCTAAATATACACAAGAGGCTTATGAAACAATGTGAAGTTTTACAGTATTTCTAAACATAAAGCTGGCTCTGTGCCCAGCAGAACCATAGTCTCCCACTTACCATGCACTCATGTTATCAAAACAGTTTGAAAGAAAAAAGCACTACTAAAGAACTGATTCTGCCTTTTCTTGGGAATGCTCAGGCATTCTGATGATGAAGTCCATGTAGCAGTCAAGGACTTGTCAGTGTTAGGCTAAAAATTGGACTCAGTGATCTTAAAGACCTTTTTCCAGTCTAGGCAATTGCACATTTCTGTGACACTGAACTGTTAGCCAAAACAAGTATGGGTCATCTGCTGACTTCAAATACAGTTATTTATGTACTTCTATTTGGCCTTCCTCATGTGTGCCTATGCCCAGGATTGCTACCAATATAAAATGCAATTTTTTTCCCTTGTCAAATTGGCAACACGGAAACAGAATCCACGAGAAATGTAAAATTAATTTAATCATTCCACTATAAAACTATGTTTCCTGTCCCAGGAAGCAAAAGTATTAAAAACACCCTCGTCTTAGGTCACTACAGGCTGACGTACTCACTAGAAAGTTTTGTTTAATAAGGAGAGAAACAAGAAATTGTCAACAGAGAAGGTATGTGGGTGAAAATGGATTCCTGACAAATAGTATCTTTGGAGACAAACAGTTTAGATGACTAATTTCCCCCTGCTTCAAAACGTAAGCATTCCAAGCACATACGACCTCTCAATTCCTTTGCAATTTAGCTTAAAAGCTAAATATTAAACTTTTTTTCTTGTTGCAGCATTCTGTGCTGAGAATGTTTTACTTCTGAAAATATACTTAGGCAAATAAATATTACCGACTTGACTTGAAAGTGCTCCCACTGAGACAACTAGGATTTTAAAGCAGTATTAAGACTAAAAGGTACAAGAGTGTTTGTAACGACAGTTTCCAATAGCACTCCAGCACTTAAGTCTTCTCCAGTATTACTGGCACAAGAAACAAATCCCTTTATTCAAGCATTTCCACCTTATTCAATGCAATTCTATGTCTTCTGTTCCTTTCCTACCCCTTCCTTGCAAACTCTTACCCTTTATCTTTCATTTTCACCTCTGCTCACCAGAATTTTTTCTGCCATCTGTTGAATCTGTTGAGATTTGGTTTGAATATCTTCCTTCAGGCGGTTTTCTCTCCGTTCCACAGTCTCTAATCTCTTCACTTGGTTCTCCAGAGAATGGCGCCGTTCCTGTAAAGCAATCATTAATTGCTGTTAGGCTTAAGCAGCTCTGCATTAGCACAAAGCCATGCGTAGTGTCTAGAAAAAGTCAGCTGAAGAAGTCAATATATGGTTGTTTCTCGTATTTTAAATCCTCATCAGGCCTCAAATCTCTTAAGCTGAGTAAAGAATGTGCTTACATGTCCTTATTGACTTCTTGCTGGAAAGAAAAACCTTCTCTGTTTTCTTGAAAGAAACAGAAGCTTTTTAACTAAAAACAGATTAATATTAACATCAGTTTCCCATGACTAGTGACTACAGGAATACAGGCTGTACACAGCTCTCCAGAGGAGGCATTCTAAACAGAGACACATTCCAACAACTGATTTCCTCTAGACATGCATTCTTCACTCACCTCTGCTTCAAGCAATTTCTTCTTCATGCTTTCATTAGAATCCTCCCGATTCTGCAGTTTCTCTAACTCCTTCTCGGCTCTCTCCTTCGCTTGACGGATATTCTGAAGAAGTTCAGTTGCCTCTGAGCTAGCTTTCACAGCCTAGGGGGTAATACAACACCACATACACAAAAACCTGCTATGTGAAAAGTTCATCACCTTGAGATGGTCAACATTCTGAGTAAAACTGCTACACAACTTTGGCCTAGAAGTCTAAACTTAAGCCAACTTACAAATACGTGCAGGAATTCCAATTCTACCTTCTGTTAAATATTTTCTGTTTCACAAAAAAAAAAAAAATCCAGGAGGTCTAAAAGTTTGTCTTACAATCATAGGATGGTTTAGATTGGAAGAGACCTCAAAGATCAGCCAGTTCCAACCCCCCTGTGCCATTGGCAGGGACACCTCCCACTCGAACAGGTTGCTCAAGGCCTTGTCTAGCCTGGCCTTGAACACCTCCAGAGAGGGAGCAGCCACAACCTCCCTGGGCAACCTGTGCCAGTGTCTCACCACCTTCCCTGTGAAGAACTTCCTCCTAACATCCAGCCTTTATCTCTCTCTGCCAGTTTAAACCCATTCCTCCTCATCCTATCATTAGAAGACCTTGTGAATAGTCCCTCCTGTAGGCCCCCTTCAGATATTGGAAGGCTACTATAAGGTCTCCTCGAAGACTTCTCTTCTCCAGGCTGAAAAGCCCCAACTCTCTCAGCCTGTCCTCATAGCAGTGGTGCTCCAGCCCTCTGACCATCTTCGTGGCGCTCCTCTGGACTCTCTCCAACAGTTCCATGTCCTTCTTGTGGTGTCTTGCTGTACTGCAAGTTACTAATTGTCTCTATGCACTGAAAGGAAAGTCTAACCCCAAATTCAGCTCTTGGAAATAACTCACAAAATACTGAAAGACTGAAAGGAGAAAAGGGGAGGGGAGATTAAAGCATGACTGGTTTGAAATATTAGTAGCACTATTCCCACAGAGCTTTGGCCTCCTATTAATGTTCTAGATCACTAACCCTTGAAAAAGGTCTCAAGTTTGAAAATCTCTTTTAGTGAATTATTACAACCCCTTTCTTTGCTGCTGGCAGATCCCAGTAAGAGTTTTCCTACTGCTCTTTCTGTGCCTTAAGTCACAGACTGACCACAACTGCAAACACCAGATGTTATGTACTGCCTTCAGCTT
The DNA here is from genome assembly GCA_013396835.1 of Psilopogon haemacephalus. Lineage (NCBI taxonomy): Eukaryota > Metazoa > Chordata > Aves > Piciformes > Megalaimidae > Psilopogon > Psilopogon haemacephalus. The sequence goes on along the minus strand of VWZI01021176.1, from coordinate 847,659 downwards.
CCACTGCTAAGATATTTTAGTTCTGTTGAGAAATCTCAGCATTCAACCTTTTTACTGTGGAATACTGAACTGGAAAGCAATTCTGAAGTTAAAACAGAATATACTGAGAGATTAACCTAAGGCCAAGACACGTTTTACCAACGAGCTAAAAATACCAGAACCCTGTCTACAGAAGGAAGGGCCCCATGCACTGCACAGGGCATACCCAAACTGACCTTTTAAATTAGGGTTTCTCTACACTACTCCAGTTCTGACTCAGCTCCATTTGTAAAAATAAACACTGTTGACATGCCTCAAGAGCTGAAAGCATACCGAGTACACCAATGATTTCAGATACCAGTTCCCACCCCTTTTTCCTTATCATCCCCCATGCTATGACTAATGCTATTTTTGAGGATAAAACAAAGTGCATTCCCTCCTTTGCATTCAGGTTTCACTGGAAAATCTTGTGGAAAATTCACTTTCACTACCCAGACAGTACCTTCGTCAGCTTTTCCTGCAGCTCCTGGATTTTGGCCTGCTGCTCCGTGTTGATCTATAGTTAAATAAAAAAGTGAAGGGAAAGAGTGTTGTAAAACCAGAACAGAAAAAAAATGCTCTCTGCCTATGACATCATATTTATTTTAATTCACGGGCTCACAGACTTAATCAGGTTGGAAAAGACCTTTGAGATCATCAAGTCATACCTATCACTCAACACCATCTAAATTCACTTCCTCAAAATTTGTGTTTCTCTCCTATAAATTGCAACAAACCAAAATGCTCCTTGGCAAATCTACACCCATTTTACTAACTTCTGGTCAAGAATACTCAGAATTCTTTTTTATTTTTTCATTTGCTATTTACTTATCAAAGAAAACTCTTATGTATCACTAATTTAATTCCAAACTAAGATTACACATACCTGTCATTGCCTAACTTCTGAACACAAAGCATTAAGAATGAGATATCCAGAGACAGCTTTATATCAAATTAGTGAATTGCACCAGGAAAATAATGTTTTAAAAATAAAACAAAACAGGGAAGGATGTGAGACTGTGCATGATACTGCCTAGTCAAAGACACCTTTAGTTTCTGCACATAGCATTAAAGACCCAGGAAGGAAACTCCAGAACACTGAAGGAGCCTACCTTCTCCAATTTGGAATACAACTCTCCTGCTTCATTTTTTCCTTGATCTTTTACCTGTAACTTAAATATAAAATATATAAAAGTCTCAGGAAAAGTTACAGCATGCTGGTCTTTTATCCAGTCATCACTCATGCAATTTAAACACAAGCAGTTCCACACATGATAAATCTACATTACTTCGAGGGTACAGCCAAAAGGCATTTTGCATCAATTGTACAAACCAGGCTAATCATTGGAGGACACACACACAACCTGTCAGTGCAAAACAGCAGTAGACATTCCAGCAAGCAGTAATCCCCCCTTCTCATGAAGCCTAAACTACCTTTTGCAATTTGTTGTGACATTCAGCAGCTTTACGTTTGAATTCTTCAGCTGCCAGTCGGGACTCTCTCAACTCCGATTCATAAAGATCGCTCCGCCTGCGAGCTGATATAAGATCCTCTTCCAATTGATTCATCATCAACCTCATTTCTTCTACTTGAGCTTGATATTCCTACAGTTGTGGTGCAAGGGAAGGAGAAGGCACTGCATTTTAGAGGCAACACGGGAAACACTTGGAGCAGCAGATCCCAGAATACTGATTACAGCAAGAGGCACATTAAGAATATGTGGAAGAGAAGTACAAAATAGAATAGTAAGAGCTAAATAAAATAACACATCCATGGTGTTTTGGTTTGAGTCTTGCCATTTTCAAGTCAATACTTCATAAGTCAAAACACTTTTTTTTTTTGAGAGTTGCTTCACTGCAGAAACACATACATATATCTACACACAAATGATAAATACTACTTACATTTCTAATTTCTGAATCAGAAATGTGTCTTTGAGCTGATGTCTCTACTAAATGCCCAGATGCTCCCTCAAGATATATTTTCTCAGGTTGGTAACATGACAATTACCACAGATCTGCACAGCTTGGGTAAAAGGAAAGAAGGAGAAGCAGAAGGGTAGCATACTGTGGCTTCTAGCCATCAGTTACTTTCTCTTGACAGAGTTAAAAAGAATCATATTGCTCTATATGGGAGACAATCTAAAATCAAATACTAACTTAGAAAACCTGTCTATAGAAGATATTTGCCTGTAAAGGCCCAAATAATGATTCCCCATGCAGGTCAATAAAGGTAGGGATTTGGATGCGGAAGGTGGAAGGAGAAAAGAACATTTGAGTTGCTTATCTCACTGAGACTGAGTAAACAGAGACTAGTTCACAAGATTACTTCTTGTATCTTCCCTGGAAAAACAATTTAATTATGCTTATTTACCATTTACTAAGTTCTGTAAATATACACTTTATAAAATTACTCAAAAGAAGAAAACAAACAAACCCCAAACCAAAACCACCAACAAAAAAACCACAAAACCCAAAATCAAGGTGGCTTTTTTTTTTTTTATGAAGCAGAGAAGAACTAGAAAACATGTAGAGCAAAGATAAAAGATTATGAAGGACTGACAGTGGGGGAGTCTGTCTTTCTTTCCATTTTAATATCTTACACCACGCCAAACTACCCCCATATTCAAAAGAGTAACTGTCTCGTGACAAAGTCAGCTTTGTCATCACTCCCTCCAGGCAGGCAGCTGTCTTTAGTTTGACAAGTGACTGCACAAACACTGACCCTAATGTCAGCAACAGGGAGAGTTTATACAGACACTTAGAGAAGCTGGGCCTCCAACAGATTTCTTTGGTAACCATTATGGGGAGTATGGCAGACTGGCTCTGTGGTTTGCAATTCCCAAATTGGCTCTCCAGCCTGGAAGGCAGATAGGGGACCTCTCTTTTCACTTAGTCTCTGTGTGGATGATCTTATTTTCTTGCTGGAGAGAATTAGAGTGTTCTTATAAAATGTGAGCATACATTAACTCAAATATTCATTTCATACAAATATATTTGTGAAGAAAAAAGGCAGAACTCTTTGAAGGAATGCAAGCTGTGCCCAGAAATCATAATTAGCCAAGATTCCTTAAAATATTTGGTTTCTATGTCAGCAAACACTTGACCAAAGAATTACAGGTATAACTATGGCAGCCACTGTGAAAACAAGTGTTTGGGAAGGGAAGAGAATGGGGAGGGAGAAAAGAAGAAAGAAGAGGAGATCATTAGTAATATTTCAGATTTTGTCGTTTCTTCACATTTGCAAGAGTATCCTTGGATAAATCTCATGGTCAGGCCAGAGGAACGAGCCACATAACTCAAGGCAGCACAGAACATTACCTCTTGCATATGCATTGCTCAGCTTAAGAACTATCAAGATGTACTTAAGCACATATTAATGAACAGGCAAAGCTCAGGGCATATACACCTGCAGCAAATCACATCAGGGTAGCTATATACAAATAAGTGGACCTCCCAAAAAATATGGATTCTGATTTGTTGCAAGTTCATCCATTCATATGGGTCTTCATCAAGGAAGGATCAGAATGCAGGCTTAGTTAGAACTAAACAAAACCAAACAGAAAACACATAGGCAACAAAACAAAAATACCACCCCACCCCCCCCGAAAAACCCCCAAACCAAAACCCAAACAAACATAAACCCAGCATGCTCTTCTATTCAAATACCTGGGGTTAAGTTGCACCTACAGTCTTGCCCTGAAAATACCAAATGCCTAATTATTAGGATTTGAAAGTTCTGATTTCTTGTTAATTTCATTTCTTCTCTCTCATGCTTCAGGTTTTCAACAGCAAAACTCTAAGGAACTCTTCCATCCCTCCTCCCAGTTCCCCCTGACTTAGAAGTAATGATCCAAGTCTTTCATGGCTAAGATCCACCTGCTGGTATGAGTCAGCAAAACTATCTCTGCACATTCTGTTGTGGTGTTCTTCCACATGGGTTTCAAATAGCTTGAAAACCACCCCAGATACGAAAGTCTGCAGGATGTTCCAGATCCATTTGTTGACCTAAGCAGCAATTTTACGCCATCATGAATCTTCACAAGCCAAATTAAGAGATTCTGGGACAAAATGCTTGATTAAAAATTACGTCTCCCTCTATTACATGCATCTGCACTTCCTAAGAATCTATCAGTGTTTAGCATTGCTGAAAATCTTCCACATTTCAGCATTTAAAGTCACATTGCTAAGAAAGCACCAGAACACAGAGAAATGAGCTTTGAATCCCTTGTATTACATAAAACAACCATTCAGAAGAATGCTGTAGAGGTCTATGGAGGCCTGCTACATCCAGAGGGTTGTTTTTGCATTTCATTACTTTTTACATAAGAGCTGCTCATGTCTGGAGAATTATTACCAAGGTTTCTGGGCTTCCTTGTCTCAAACGCTATGAAATTAGTCAGTTAATGTTTGTGAAGTGCTTTTGAAGATGAACAACAATAGATAATTGCAAATAATTGTTTAAATGCCATAGCAAAATTCAATTTCTTTTTCTCAGTACAATATGTTCCTATTAATTCATAAAACTAAATGGGTTCTGTCTTGTAAATCATTTTAAATCCTAAAAATGTCTACATTTGTCACCATATTTTCATTTCATTTTGATTTTTTTCCCCCCTTATGAACAACTGTATGGATTAATGAATTTTCAATGTTCTGGTACAAAAAAAAAAGAATTATGAATACCTACTTTGTAAATAGACTAAATGAGAACAATATCAGTTAGGCAACAAAGATTCTGTTTTAAAAGACTATTAGGCATTTCAAATGGCCTGATAAGATGAAGAAAGAAAGAAAAAACACCACACAAACCAAAATTAAGGCTAAGTCCTCTCCAGGTGAAGGTGCATTAACTTACTGTGACATCTGTACAACTTGTCCATTTAAAATGGATAGTCAATTTCTAATAGAGCATATTACTGAAGTATTGGAGCTTTCTCCCAAGCTGACTTTATAGACAAAGTACTTTCAAAACTGGGAAAAGAAAAACTTCAGGTTTGGAGTTGGTGCTTACTTGCAATATACACTGAAAGTGCAAATTTCCTGCTTTCCATGTTGCTTAAGAAACCAAGTGAAAACATACAGCCTGGAAGTCACCACAGCCTACCACTGTGAAACGTAATCCTGGCAACAGAGCTAGAATATGCCAAGAATGTCTGTGCGTAGCCACTCTGCTCCCCACAGAAGCAGGTATACCTGTTCTTTGATCTCTTGCAGTTTTCGGCTTTGCTCTCTGATATCATGAAGTAGCTGTAGTGCCTTATCATCTTCCTGAGACACCTCCATCCGTGCCTGCTCCAGGCTTCGCTTTAAGCTCTGCAGAAAGCAAAATGTTCAATACACAGTCTTTGGTTTTTCAGATGGCTGTATAATAAAGATCTTTAGCTATGCAAATGCCTGCTTGGTGGCAGTGGAGCATCGAAAAAAACCCCAAGGCACCAGTGATGGAACCCTAAAGAACTTCATGGCCAGTGCTGCTTCTGTCTGGATAGAGGCAGCCCATTTTACAAACAGCTTACTACACGTAAATCTTAGTTCAGATCTCTACTTCCTCACACCAGCTTCACAGACAAAAACCAAACAGAGATGACAAAAGGTATCTATTATTGACAGCATTTATCTATATTTTATCTAGCACTATTAAATTCACAACCTAGATACAATCCTTCAATTTCATGTTACTAGCAAGCCTATTCATTTTCCTTGTTGCTGTTGAGTAAGCTAAATCCTGTAATCATCACTAAACTTCTACAAAAAACAGAAGAGCTGCTTCTGTATGTGAACACAAACCTTACCTGCAAATTCTGACAGACCAGTGGTCCTCCTATCAAGTGCATATTACTCTTCCACAGAAAGATACAAATTGAGCTTTCTTTATTTAGCTAGCATCATTTGGTATAGGGAAATCACTCAGTTGCATTTTAAGATCTGCTTCCCAACAAACCAACCCCTCAGAAATGCTTTTCGATCCTCAGAATATTATCTGGAGTCTTGCTCTCAGTACAAGTAAGGAAACAGAATATTAACATCCAACTGAAAATACAGAGACTATCAACTAGAAATATCCTCACTGGAATCTTACAAGGACAATTGGGCAGACATGCCAGCTCCCATGGAAAATCTCAAATGGTCTTTGAAAATGTGAGTTTTAAGGCCTCATTTTCATATTCTACCTGAAAAATAGCACCTGCTCTAGCATCATCTCTGCATTATGCTGGGGAGAACTAGATCAGTCTGGACTCCGAATACCACAGATGGAGGCAACATTATTGTTTCCCCATCTTATTTGTCCTTAAGATTTCTGTCTAGGTACTGATTAGGCCCCATCCTCTTCTGGCTAAGAAACCTGGAAGAAGTCAAACCCAAGCATGTTCTAGCACAGCCAGTAAGACAAACATCACAAATAGCTTCAGCAAGACCAGGACAGTAGTTACTCCTGTATGTTCTAAGCACATGACCACGAAACAAAGTTTGAATAGAACTATCAAGCAAGCCTCTGCAAACAATTCAGGGCTCCACATTCAACAGATATCCTCTCACAATGACTTTTCTCTCCATCAAGTACCCCACTGAAACCATGATGGAAGAGAAAGGCAAAGACCACCAGACTTCAGGCCTTCAGAGCTGAAAGGACTGGTGTAGGGGCTCACACTGCATTCTGTGATATAGGTGGCCAGGTCCTGCTCCAGGAGGGATCGCTGGGTTTCAGAGGCTTTCAGTTCCACCTCCTTTTGGCTAAGTACAGCCTCCACCTCTGACACTCTCCGGTGCAACCGCGTCATTTCCTGCTCCATCTGCAATAAATATTAAGAGGTTATAAAGGGGGCTTCAAAAGTTTCGTTAACTGCTACTTTCAGAGCTCTGTTTGTAAGGAATTTGTCTCCAAGAGACTTTTATCTATGTTTCTCCAAATGGTGTTTAAATTCCAATACCATTGTCTCTGCTCCAGGAATGCACAGTTCTTCTTAAGGACAAGTAGTAAGTCTAAGTCACCCCATTCATTCAAGCTGCTTGTTCATATTCAGTCATTCTTCGAACCCCAGTTAGCAAAGAAGACACAATCATTTTTCACCTGACTTGCAGAGATGGGTCACTTTAACCTTATCCCAAATCCATGCTGGGCCAGAAGATGGTTTCCCCCCATCTCCTTGTCAGGAGTAAATGGTCAAATCCAGAACAGAGCAGGGAGAAAAGTAACCGAACTCTCATAAAAGTCTCAAACAAGTAGTAAGTTTTAAAAGACTCCACTGGGTTCCCGTTATTGGAGCACAGCGACTGTTACGAGATGTTCACCATAACCAGTGATGCGACAACAGTTACATTAGTAGAAGCTGATGAGTTAGGAAGAGAACCTCAGAACAGTACTGCTGTAATTGTGCGTATGATGAAGAGGTTCGGCCTGCAGGAAGAAGCAGTCGTCTGTGTCACGCTGAGGACTGTTTAAAATCCAAAGCCGCTTCTTGTTAAGATAAAAGTATCTAGAGCAACAGGAGAGCCTACATTCATCTCCCTTTGTATTGGACAGGAAGCCACCTCACTGAAGGAAAAGCTCTTTGCCCACCACGAGTCTGGATGATCAGCAGCATCTGACAGATCCCTGGACATAGAGTGGTTGCAGATTCCTGGAGCAATGGAGACGGCCAATCGCATAAATAAATACCTTGTGACACTTGTCCTGAACTTCTTGGAGTTCTTTGCTCTTGAGAAGAAGTTTCTTTTCCATGGAGCTGACCTTGGCTGGAGAATCCAAACTTGAAAAAACAGATCTAAAAGGGCAAAGCCAAAAAGCACATGAATATAGGCAAGAGGTAGAAAAATCTGCATTTATGTAACCTTGGTAAACTCAATGGGTGCTTACTTATACCAGGATGAAAGAAAGGTGCAGCAATTACAGTCTAACAGCCATCATTTCAGATCAAACATAACACAAGACCTGATGACAGCATAACCTTATTAAATAATCCATGTATACTTCAAGTTACAACATTCATGTTTTCCATCAGTGCCTTTCATGTCAGAGTGCAAAACAACACATCACAGCAGCATTTTTGCATAGCTTGTAGGGATTTATAAGTGGAACAAAAAGAAAGCATAAGGTAGCCATTTGGAAAGAGAAGTTTTCAGATAATTGCTTTTTATTCTGTACTTTAAACAGGTTTTGAAATTATCATTAAAGTATAAAAGCCCTAAAAAACTTTAACTTGTCAGAATCTGCACCACAGGAAAAACAATTTCACATCCTTAGTCACCTTTCGTGAATCAAAATTGAACAGATACTTTCCTAACCCAATTCATATGATCCCTACAAACTCAATCAATACCAATATGATTAGTCACACTGCAGAACTTCAGAATCTCACTTGTAAGTAATTTTTTCACAAAACACAATTAAACTCTACTACTGAAAACAATCTGACTCCAGAAACTTGGGGAAAATATTTACATTCTCTTTAGCTTTTTATCTAATTGGGACTCAGCATTTAAGGAGTTCACCATTTCTGCCAGTCTGAATTCTTTCTAGAAAAGGATAAGAAGTCACTCAATGTTATGGAGCATATTTTTAGTGCTTTGCAGTCTTAAATATGTAATTTGCAACCAAAAATATTAAAGTACACACATCAAAACACCATTTTAAAACTCACATTCTCCCTCGCATAAAATGATTCAAAGTAGATATTTAAGCAGTTAATGATGGAACCAGTCTTAAGTGATAGATGAAAACACAGCAGTACAATGAAGGTGCTAATAAAAGATCATACAGTCTGCCCACACATAGCTCTCTGCTTCTCCTGGCCACAGTTTGGTATGCAGCCAGTTATCCCCATGGAGAGAAATGAGCTTTGAGCAGCTCTCTGCATATAGCCATACACCCACACACAGCAGCACAGTCTCTTCTTAACACCAAGGAAAGTTTGATTTCACCACCACCATTTTCTGAGAAAAATCTACTCTTTAATTCANCCTTTTTTTTTTTTAATTACAGTGCTGCACAGCAACCTATCTGCACCAAAAAAGATCTTCACCTTAAGCAATCGGTAGGAAACACTGCTGTGGTATTAGCAAGCAAACAGAACAAACTCTACCAACTGTGCCACTTCAGAAGTTTGATGTGGAAAAATCCAGAAGAAAGAATTCTGCATGTCAACAATACAGATAACATCAGGACTTAATTAAAGAAAGAAAAAATTCTGTAAAAGTGAATGCTTCTGTAAAACATTCCTTTTAGTCCTGGTCCAATCAATCTGATCCATCAGATCATAGCATCTGAAAATCAATTTATAAAGCGTGTCTGCACTCCTACAGAGAAAAGGCAACCATCTGAGAAAGCTGCATACTAAATCCCATAACAGCTGGGTGTACAAACAAGGCTAAAAATGAATAGTTGAGAAAAGCAGTCTAAAAATACAAATTAAAGCTCGCATTAACTAAAAAAGACACTAAGGAATCTGCTTTAAAATGTTAATCAAATATATGTAAATAGCTGCAAATGTGTGCTGAGACAAGTCTGAAAAATCTTTTTATAATAAACATTAAGCTTCACAGGCTGAACTGTACTGGCTAAAGCAGGTTTTTTATTAAAGTTTCAGCACCAGCCATCATCTTTTTTTACCTTTACTCTTTTCGAATCTGAGGAAACTAAGCCCAGTTCTCACAGATCTGGTTTTATGTGCTCCTTCTAGTTCACCTTCCTACATGGGTTAATTTTATTTGGCAGTTTTTCTTATTTATTTTATTTGCCATTACAAGAATGGGAGCCTAATGATATTGGCACCATTTTGCATTTGAAAAACTTCTCCTGGCAAGCCTTAATACATCCATAGGCACGGCAACACAAGGGGTAACAGGGCAGATTCAGGCCACAATACACAGAGCTGTGCAAAGACAGGGGTGATGGGATGGGACAGGGCACAGAAGGCTCAGATGGATGGAAGTTTGAATTTCCTTAGGTGACTGTAGAGGGAGCTGCTCCTCAGAGTTGGTGTCAGTTTTGTGAGGAAGGAGAAGGATACAAACTAGAATTACAAGCTTTCTTCCTCAACCCTATCCAAAGGGAGAAATAAGTTCCTTAAAAATAAATGTCCTCATGACACGAGGGATTTCCTCCCATGGAAACAGTACATCTTATCCCCAGGTGAAGCTGATTTCAGTCAGCACAGGACACACAGTTTTTAAGAGACATCCTTTCCCCAGCAGTTCTTGGCTGCGTACAAATTATATTAGAACAACTTCATGAGCATACATCAACCTTCAAAGTATCAGAAAGGGGGCAGAGAGAGGAAATCAAGAGAAATGGAATACTGGCTAATCTAATAAGCCTTGTCATGGTGATATAAGCTCTCAACACAGCATGACAAGGTAGAAAATGCCCACGTTTGCTGGGGCACTTATATTCTTCCTCAGTCAGCATCATCTCAGAAATTAAACACATACAATCCAACATCAAAAGCCATGATGTGAAGCGATCATTCAGGTTGGTACCATCTTTGAAGATGTCATTTAATTAACTGCTACATCTGGATCAATTCTCTCAGCTCAACAGAACTGTTTTTGCTGTCTCCTCTAAAGCATGAAAAAAAAAAAAAAAGATTAACAAAAGATAACCAGCATACATCATCAAGAAAATTGCAATAAAGGATTAAAAACCCCCAAAGTCAGGTCTGTAGTACTAAGCACTGATAGCACTGTTCCAATTTACTTTCCTAAGCAGCACTGGCTGCGTGACTAACAAATAAGTTAACTTACAGCTGACTATCTAGTGATTTCACAGCTAGATCAGCAACAGCCTCAACCAACAGAACTAGCAGAAGTGGTGCTAGCTGTGTAAAAGCTCCTCCAATCTTAGCATGGCTGAGATGAAGAAGAAAAAAAACAATTTGGACGGGAAAAGCTGTAAGATGGTTGTGGGGTGCTGAAGCACTCATGCATCACACCTCATACCTTCTTTTGTCCTTCTGGGCCACTCTCACAAACCCCCAACTCACCTGCACTTCTTCCTTCTCACAACGATTGACACCATCTGTCCTAATCCCAGCCCACACACAACATGCCTATAATCTCATCCCCCATCCCTCATGCTCTATTGCTTTTAGAATTATACTCATCTGTACTTTCCACCCCCTCGTAAATGCTTGCTCAGGCCTAAAAAAAAACACCAACCAAAAACAAACAGTGATACCATCAATCTGTGAATAGAGCTAGCTGAAGCAAAGCGTATTTTTGGTACGCTCATCCTGTGCTTCCTCTTGAATCTATCTTTGGTGAAACAGTTTACCAGAATTCAACAAGCCTTGGGAAGAAACCAATAGTCCTTCTTTTTGGAAGACAGACCCAGTTTAACTCATAATGTTTTATAGAATCATAAAAGACCTGCAAGATTATCATGCCCAACCACTGATCCAACACCACCATGGTCATTACACCATGTCCTGAACTGCCACGTCCACACATTTTTTTAAACACCTCCAAAGACAGTGACTCCACCACTGCCCTGGGGAACCTGTTCCAATGCCTGACCATTCTTGAAAGAATTTTTTTTCTCAATCTCCAACTTAAACCTCAGAAACCCAGATAATTTTTTTTTTTTTAAGGTATCTTGAAAAATACCACAAAGGAACTGACAGGAAAGATCTGGACCATCTATCAAAGCTTCGCACATCACAATTCAAGAGTTACTAGGATTGCATTTTATATTTTGATAGGTAATTAAGTTAAAATAAACCCCTGTATCAACAACTGGGATTAGATACTAGTTCCACTGTCAGCTTTGACTGTGGATATCTCTCTAGGTTCTAGCCTTAACCTAAATTTTGTATCATAAGTAGAGTCAGGCCCTTTTAGCTTCTTACTCCCGTCTAAGAGGACAGAGGCACTAATTTTTTAATTAGGTATTAATTTTTTATTAGATATTTTGTTATATTTTATTAGACATTTATTTTTATTCATCATTGTGGTATATTTGGGTAGCCTTGGATTTATAATGCATCTTACGCCTTAGGGCTTCTGCTAGTCCCATGCAGAGGACAAAAACAATGTACTTTCACCACTTGATGAATATTTCTGGCATCTAAGGGTTTTTCTCACTTGTCCTAAGCACTGGAGATCAGCCATAGCTAGGGACAGAAAGTAAGATAGGGCTGGCTTTTAGTGGAATTAAACCCTCAGTTGCCTGTTATCTTGTCACAGTCACACGTTCACAGCCAAACCAGCAGCCAGATTTCTAGTCAGAGAGGAATTTCTCCTTCAAATTGAGAATTCAGAGGCCATGATGGGAGAAGGAGTTAGCTGGTCTTCTCTGAAGCCTGATCCCAATTCTTAGAATCATATAGGAGATTTATTTAACAATCAGTTTGCTAGCACAGGAACGTATGACATAAGCAATGCCCTTGATTTCTCCTGATTGCTCCCTATGACACATTATTGTCAAACCTTTTGCTGTCCTGTTAAATATTACATTTCTTATAGGGTACCAAATCCTTCCCAAAACTCATGGTATGGAGCAACACTTCAATTCAATGGACCACTCTGAACTACACACTAACTACATAATTTCTGGCAACAGGTCTAAGTGACTTAGGTGAACCCTTCTAAATCCAAGTGGCTGTATGCACAATTTTTTTTTTTTAATGCCTTTTCTCTGACATATTTGAAATTCCTACCTCAGCTATGGCTTCCTAGTGTCCAATGAACAAGGGCAGGAGTGGAAGTCTATACTTCACAGCTTGACAGCCCGTGGATTAAAAGCAATGCAAGTTTCAAGGACCTTGTTAACAGCACTCTGCAGCTGCCTGGGCTAACTGTGAACAGCACTAGAGCCATTAGAGCTCTCATGCTGCAGACACAGGAAAACAGATCTGCATCACTTAGCAACCATAAGGGTTAGACTTTGGGAGAAAAGATTTTAAGAAGAAAAATTCTTGACTCATAAACTTAATGACTTAGGACCTTGCAGAGGAGACACCTCAAGATTCACAACAGATAAGCTGCCCCAAATCTGCTCTTCTCTTCCCCATCTAGAATTTTATATTCAAGCTAGTGTGGACAGAAACAGCACTTTGCTTCTGCAAGTAAAACAGACACCACACAATATTTCATAAGTAAGAAGTTAGCTTTATAATCTAGTGTTGCAGTGATACTGGGAATAAACTATTCATTGCATTATTTAAATACAGATATTTTCAACTCTCCATACACTCCCTGTCATATTTAAATCACCTTCTTAGAACAAAATGCTCCTGCTAAAAATATCAATGTGCATTTATCATCATCTCATAAAAAAAAAAAAAAAAAGAAACTGTATTATTTGGGGAAAAATTAAGGATATGATGTCTTTCTGTTCCAGCTCAGGAAAAAAAAAAAATCAGGCCATGCCAAGTAGAAATTTTACTTCAGTCAGAATTTCTCCAGAGCACGTTAATCTCTATTTTTTTTTGCTATAGCCCTTCACAGCCATTACCAAAATTCAAATATCACTTCAATATGCATTTTCAGTACTAGCTCCACAAAGCAAGCAGATCAGTGCTTCTGTTCCATTTATACTGCTTTTCAGCTTTCAGCCTCCAGCAGTTACACCTCTGCTCCTCAGACTTTACCTCATGCTCCTCTCCAATTCTAACCCCGGGCCCTGATTACATATACATTTTTACCATACATGTACAGTCACTGTTGAGCCTCTTCTGACTGTTACATGAGCAGTCATGTAGCCTTGATCAGTGGGCTGCAGTCCCCCAGGCATAAAAGATAACATCCTAAGTTATTCCACTTTTAAATCAAGATAGATTTTAACCCGGGTATCTACAGATATAACATTTCATTTTTCTAATTCCATCATGTCACCCAAAGAAAGCTTTTTTTTTCCAGTTGTTGGGTCCTTTGCTTTCCTTCCCCTTTCATCATAAAAGCAACTCTGCTAATGAGGGGCGGTCAAAGACTCCCTTTTTATTACTGGCATAACCATCATATAACCTTGATTCAGAGCGTGGGCAAGATCAAAGATGTCAACAGTATCACCAGATTTGGTTACACACCTACTGCAGAGCAACTATCACAACCAATATGACAAAGAAATGAAAACTTGATTAAGACAGGCTGACAACGAAGTCCCTGAAGGGAACCAACCAGCAGCAGTGAACGATGGTTGACACAAAAACACAGTGCCTTAGTGCATCGAGTCACTAACCCAGCTAAAGCCATTGCATTCCTGAGAGGCCTCATGATCCTGGGGTAAGGACTTCTCAACTTAATGTACTATACTAATACTTTTTCAATAGCTCTGTCATAAGAAACTAAGCATCCTCCACAACAAATGGTTTATACCACACCATTTATGCTCTTCTTTTTCTCCGTCTCCAGTCCCTCAAAAAGCATGTTTTCTTTCCACTGAATATCATTTTTTCTAGATCTTTACTGCCCTCCACAACCACACACCCTGCATACTTCATCTGAATCCCCAGGCTCTTAACACTCAATACAGCAATGTCCAGTCTTCATATTTAACTTGACCCAATGGCACACAGTCAGCTGCCATGAAGCTCCTTCTCATGTTCACTGACCCATCACATTCTGCACATTCCCAGATTAGTGGAGCCCCATTTCTGTTGGCCACCAATTAAGCCTCACACATTCCCAGCACTTGGTGCCCACTCTCTGACCCAGTAAAATAACGCCCCCCTCTCCTCCATCTCCAAACTCCTCAGCATTCCCTGGTTCAGACATCTGCAATACCCAAAATGCAATCACCTACTGCTTGTCAATTAACAGTAACAACTTATTCAAAGTAATCGAACTACAATTTTAACAACAACTGGTTTAGAATCAATCTTTCTATCATCTTCCCTCCTTCTTATCCCAGAAATAATCACAGAATGGTAGGACATGCACAAGCCACAGCAGCAACAGATAAAGCTAGAATCTGGCAGCTTCCCTAAAGCAGAGTACTGGGCAGTTAAAACAGCTTTTCTCCACACTCCTTCCCCACTGTAACAAACCTTCATGTTTTCCAGCGATCTTATCCACCTAAGCAGCAATTCCTACTTACTCTGATCTGAGGATCCCTAATGCCTTGATGAATGAAAACCCCACAAACGGCAAATCTTCACCAGAGAAACCTGCTGGGTTCAGCTGCCGCGGAGAGGATAAAACCCGCAAATTCTTCTCTGGTTCATCAAAATTTGAGGTGTCATCATCAGACTTGAGAGTAGGAACGAAGGGGGGAGGAGCTGGTGGAAAAAGCAAGAAGAAAAGACAAAATTCAGCTACGGTTCACTCTGCAACAGTCCCACTCATTCAGTGCTTGCAATGGCACTGCAGCTCCTGCTTTTAATCTTGCTAACACAAGCAGACTGAGCTGCTGCTCTCAAATCGTATTACAGCAACAAGAGATTAACCCTTCAGCTACCAACATGGCTACCACTCTGCAGGCAGAATGTCTCCCACACTGATTAAACTGAGGTTTAGGTTGGTGATTTGAGACTGCCGTTTTCTGGAGGGATTTTTTTTCAGGTTAGAGTGAAGGTTTTTCTAAAACACATACATTGAGGCAAATCCAAGCACCAGACTAAGATAATCATTATTGAAATATAATTTAAAATAATTCAATTCTGATTCGTCTAGCAAATGTCTCCAACCTATCCAACTAGTGACACTATATGAGATTGTAGCCTGATCCTTTGCTAGTCAGCTAAGGGATATATCTACCCTTTAAATATTACCAAGAATATTCCCAGTATGGGCTTCTAATCAACTGCATCAGGTCTTTATCACTGAATATTGTAATAAAGTATAGCTACTATTAGCTAAATGGTCTTTAGGTAAGGAAGAAATATCAGCAAGATTTTATTTCTCTAAACGGGCTTGCAAAAGATCTGGAACTCTTGTCGGGACACCACTGCAGTCTGGCTCTGATACAATCAGCTCTGGAGAGGGGTATAAATAGCAGGAATTACAATGTATTTCTCACTATAATTTCTAAATTGGTACCACTTAACTTGTTAGGCAGTTGTTCAATTTCAGCTGATTTTCTCTTGTTTGCTTCAGTTTAATTAACCAAGAGAACAAAAGAACAAGTTCTTCTCAATGATGTGCAGCACCCGAGCTACCTGCTGGCTTGGCTACGTGTGCACAAGGAATGAATGCAGAAGCCTGCTGTGCAATCCCTACCTCATTAAATCACGTTTTCTGAGAAGGGGGCGTTATTTATTTATTTCATCACTCAGGTCCTTGCTCACCACAAATCCACTATCATTTCCCCCCCACCCACTCTATAAAGGTAAAAGCTCTTCAGTCGGCAACTAGAACACAGCCCACTGTCACAAGCTGATGGAAGTGTAGTGTGCTAAAACCGTTACCATGGATCCAGCATAGGTCTCTCATAGCTGAAGGGCTGATGAGGATTGAAGAAGGGGGAACAAACATTACAACCCCTGCAGTGCAGGCTCACTGCTCCTCACTCTCTGCATGCTCGGGGTTTAACCCTACCTGCCTGCATTCGTGACAGATGCTGATGCTTATCTGACTGACACGGGCAGAATGAGTCACGGCTGGAGCTTGCTAGCTCCCTCTAGGTTGCCAAAGCCTTTGTCAGCCTGCTTTTTAACTCTTCATTCTCAAGGCAAACGTATGCTTAAACTACCCACCAGACCAGCGTTAACAGCCAAAAAAAAAAAAAAGTAATGTCTGTGTAAACTGCCAAATCACAACTACACACAGAGGTTTTGTTAGCAGCTCCCCAAGGAGATGTTCTGACGCTGCTCCCAAGCAGAGAAGTGAGGAGAAATTCCATGAAGATAGGATGCTGCTCACGTACAGTTCCAAATACGTTAGAATGAGATAAATGGTGAAAATGTACTAATTAAATAGGTTCTGTAGTAAGCAGTTTTACTTACTGGCTCCAGAATATTTCCTATCAATATCAGGAACTTATTAACTTCTGATATTTTATTGGTTATAATTTCAATTCAATATAACGCTGACATTCATGTACTGTAAACATAATTTTGGAATACAGATTGACTGATCTGTTTGTTGGGTTGTTGTTTTTTTTTTTGCAATCACTTAATGTTAGCATAATGTCCAGTTGCACTTCTATATGCTCTTAATGATTAAAAACAGAGAAACTGCAGAAAGCAGTTTATATTCCTCAGTGCAAATATAAACCCAAAGATAAAGTTAATTCATACCACAAGAGAATAAGTTCGGGAAATAACACATTTTGGGTTAGGACCTCTACTGAAAGAACTTTGCACATTATCTTAAAGGAAAGGGTTGCTGTGGGGTTTTTTAATTGTCTTGCAAGACAGAGTCTGTCTATGAGGTAAAACAATACAGAAAACAGAAAACTGTTCTGTCTGGGGAAGTCTAGAATCTTTCTTAAAGAGGTAACAAAAAAATAGCTCTGTTAGATGGTCCTCAGAGTGACAGATAACTTCATCTTTGAAAGAGAGATCTAGTGCCTGACTTCTAACTAGAAAGTAGCTAAGATCTTAAGAGTCATCTTCAAGACCTTTCAATTAAAAAGTCATTCCCCTACCAACAATAAGAATTCCTAGACTAACCACATGCATAAAAGACAATATAATCTGAATATGCCTAAGATCAGCATGGACATAAAAAGATGAAAAGCATTCAATAGGGGAACAATGGATGCAAAAAAAGATAAAAAACAAATGTGAGACAGAGCAAACCTTTGGGGCTGGTGGGAAACTAGTTTAAAGAGCACTGTTTTACACTAGTTTCCTCTAATGCTTAATAAAAGATGCAAACAAAGAGGAGAAATTGTGAACACTGGATTAAAAGACAATGAAAAATATAATTTGCCCTCTGTTTTGTGTGCATCGAAAATCCATAACTAACAGACCAAATACTCTTGCAACTTTGCAGTATAACCTTATTACAATCTTTGTTTCAAGAAATAGTAGCAACTAAAAAGAAAACTTGGGAACAACAACCATTCAACATAACACCTCTAGATGTAAGTAGTTCTGAACTGTCAAGAGTGACTGAAAATGAGAAGCAGAACTTCTGCAGAAATTTAAGGACACTTCCTTAGGAGTAAGTGGGAGTATCTTTAAGGAAAAAATAAACAACAAAAAAAGCCAGACCCAGTATGTCTGATTTTATAAGTTACTTAGTAGCCTCTGTATAGTCCTTTTGTTCCTAAAATTAAGGACTCCTTTGTCCAATGTCCAAAATATCTACAGACTAAACAGTCCTGTAAAAGCAAGCTGAAAGAGACAAGAGTGTTTCAGATGGTGACATAATCTCTGGTTAAATTATCATTTTCTTCCTTAAAATCAGAAGCCTGTCACACAACTAGAGTATTTCCAGAACAGATGAAGACTGGTGAATGCAAATACATTGACATGCTTATCAATTGCTTCTTTAAAGGGAAGAATCCTTCAGTGGAGGTCAAGATAAGCCTCTGGGAGCTACCTGTTAAAACCATGTCATCACATCTGACAAGGGGAAAAATTTTACACTCTTTTCAGGCTCACCCAAAAGGCTGGCAAAGCTTTTAGTCCAAAAGACAGTAAACCCAAAGCTCCCACTAGTACAAACTGGTCGGGTATAGAGACCTCATTGTGCCTCCTATATGCTACAAACCAACGTATGTGCTCTGTTTAGCATGTACAGTATCTTGCAGAGAGCTGCATGTTTTAAAAAAGCCAATTGCTTGCCTAGATACCTCCCCACTTGGGGAAGCATGTAACCCTCTTCCATCTGTTGCAAAGAATGACTTTTAGAGGAAAAGGGGGTGTNAAAAAGATAAGACCAAAGCCACCACACAAACCCTGCAATTCTTGAACCAGTTTATCCTTAAGATTAGATACAGACTAGATGTCTCATGGAAAGAAGGTGTGTGGTTTTTCTTCTTTTTGAACTGTGCATTAATGTTTATGAGTAGGTCAAGGAACACTGCCTTAATTGGGTCTTTCCAGCCTTTCCAAATAGTTTTATGCAAATTCATAGAAGAGATACTGCATTTCCCTTGGGATGGTGAAAGACTAAACCAAAATGGGAAATTTACATGGAATACAGAACATTTAAGAACAAGGATCTGTCTCTTCTTGATCTATAAAGTGATCTATATATACTTTGTGAGGAAAAGCATCCACACAGCCTTTCTAAGTAGGTTAGGCACTACTCTTCCTCAAGTTTAGAAGGTCTGTTTGAGCAAAGTGCTATGGCAGAGATTTAGAGAAGCCCAATTAACGTAATTTAAGGATGTTTTCTCTATGATGACTTTTGTAAAAGGCATGATATGAGTTCTCAGCAAGCTAGACAATATTATCTTAACACCTTTATGGTTTTGTCACAGCAATGATCCAACATATATACTAATGCTAATAAAAGTCATCTTCCAGCTGTCATAGAAGTGATCTCCACTTAGAAGAAGGAGTCAACACCTTTTTCTGTAGGCAAGCATTTAAATGAAACGACAATGTTTAACTGTGAACATACTGAATGATAGCTTTGGGTTCATAAGGATAAAAAAAAGCCTTGGACTTAAGAACAATGAGATTTGGGCTCCTCTCTGTTCAATAGCAGAAGATAGTAGAAAACTGAAAAACCCTCAGTCTTCAACACTTTCCCAAGTGCTTCTGTTTGCACAAGACATTAATTCATTTCTTCTCTTATACAGAGCTTCCAAATATGTCATTCCATTTTCAAGACCTCTGGGATTGCAGTTACAAAGCAATCCTTAAAATGAAAGATCCTTTATGCTATTCATATATATCACTTAGATAATATGTCTTCTAACCATGTCTCAGCTAGCCTTCAACAGGCAGATTTCCAGTTCCAAAAGAAACAGCTGATGCAGTTTATGGATTTCAAACAGTGAAAAAATGATAACAAAATCCCCAAATCATATCAAATGCAACTTTGCTGCTGATAATTCAAGTGCATCATTCCCTCACTCTCCACTGATTTTAGACACTTACCAAGTATTCCATTAGTTCTGTTGTCAACTTTCCAGCTAAAATCCTGATAATTTAGGTGAAGCAGAGTAAATTCCAAAACACTTTCAGAAAATTCTGTTAAGTAAATCAACACAACCTTTCAATGTTTGGTTTTCTTTTGTTTGGAGGAATGCAGGGAGATTTTTTTAGGAACTTTAGAAGTCATTAACTAGCAGAAATCCACAAACAGAGAATGGAATCTATAAATATACTTCAGTACAATACTCCAAGGAAAGGCAAAATTATCTGTTGAGACAGATTCAGTTAAACCTAACCTTAGGTTTCTATAACTCAGAGCTGCTTTGACAGACATATGCTACTTGAACCCAAGGAAGTTGGGAGCTTTTTCAGAGGAAACTACCTTCTGGGAAGGAGCTTGCTGAAAAGTCAAGTGTTTCATAGGTTACCATAACAACAACAATGAAAAACTCCTTAATGACACATTCTTAACCAAAATCAGTGCATTAAGAATGGTTGTCCTGGAGCTCCCAGCATGATAAACACCTGCACGGCAAAGGGAGCAATTTTTTTCCCCTACCTTTTTCAGGCTGAAATAGAAATAACATCATTGATTCTACAGACTAGAGGAAAGTCTGACTGCTGACACTATTTATTTAACACTCATAGAGTCATAGAATCAGTTAGGTTGGAAAGGACCTCTAAGATTACCAAGTCCAGGATTTGATACCCTCAAAATCTTTTGACTAGATTAACTTGTGGGAGTGAGATTCTTTATATCCTGTGACCTCTTCCAGCACTTACTAGTTTCCTCATTTTTTCAGGTTGCTATTGCTTGGAGTCTCCACTATCAGTGGAGGTCAAGATAAGAAAGAAACCTTTAGCTTTCAGATAGCCTGGGTCAAACTCGACAAGAGTTTTGAAGAGAACAGCAGTAACACTGCCCTGAATAAACCAGCAAAAGGAGAACTACTGCAGAGAGCAAAGCAATAGGTGATACATCGAATCTGCTACTAAAAGCAGGGAGACTGCTGTGTTTTGTGCTAGTTACAGTGGGGTTTTATGAACTATGAGACATAACAACTAAGTCAGGGGTCACAATGCATGAATCTTCACAGTAGGTAGGGCCAGATATTACACAGAATGATGCAATCTGCTGGCCAGCTGCAGGCAGAAATTTATAGGGTTTTTTTAAACCCTGAATTTCAGCATTCTAACAATGTCAGGGGTTCCTACCAGCTTGTCCATCAGTATCACCATTGTCACATGAAATGGCAAAACAATCAATTAACTCCTGCAGTTGTGTCCTGCATGCAGGACAGGCAATTGCCACGGCAACACCAGAACATATGCTCACATGCCTTTTTTTTTCCAGATCAGAGATAATATCATGCAAATGCAACACCAAAATTTCAGAAATTAAACTGGTGGCTTAGGCAGGGCTCTAGGGAAAGAAGGCAGAAAGAGATGAAGTCTGGGAAATGCATGTCAAAAGGATGAAAGAGACTCAAGGCTCAATGGCTCTCAAAGGGTAGAAACGATGGAATTTAACAGAACAGCAGCTCCACAAGTTCAAAATTAATGAATCAACAGAAAAAGTGAGTAAACATTCTGTGGAGCTGACAGCTGAAGTGCTTAGATAGTCATCAAAAGTAGAAGCACTGGCTTAACAATTTATCATAGAAAATGGAGCACAATCATTGCTCTTACAGCATATTAGATAAAGAATATAAGGCAGACATGTTCCTTGCCCAGATAATCTCACAGTCCAAGTAATTTAAAACACTATCCAACACGAGTCAGGCACTATACATAGATCATTCATGATCTGTGAAATATTTGCTTTTGCTATGAAGCTGGTTCCTCAATACTTTCAAATACTAAATTCCACTGCTCCCACGGTATTATAAGCAATTTTCTGCATAGAAAAGTGTATGCTTCACTGGTTCTATTCCAATCCTACTGGAATGAACACATTTTTGACAGAAAAATTAGTCATATTAGCCACATTAAGTTTGAAAAACGTCGACATCCCTATAGCTGCTGACATTTTATCATCTAGAGGAGCTAAAAAAATAAACAAAATCAATCTTAAATGAAATTGGATCACAAGCACTGAAAACGAGAGAAGATACAACAGAAATTAATGAGATTAAGCCAAAACTAAGCAAACTGAAGAATAAAAGGCCTGAAGGAACATACTGATGCTTTTTAATATGAGAAAGGACATGGGAAGGAACATTTTGACTTTCAGTCCAGTGCTTGCAGCAGTATGGCAACTGCATCAGAAATTTATAGGGAAACATATCAAACTTAATCTTGCCACACAATTTTCACCTGAGAGATGTTAACACATCCTACCCAAAACCCTGTTTCGTTATTTTAACATTATTCAGGTCAAGCAAATGTAAATACTCCCACTGTACAAACTTTAATGCTATCCAAAGAAACAGAAATTATTAATAAATACAGCATTATTCTACTCACAGTTACGGATATTATCCCAATCAATTGAAGAAAAAAATGGATGGCAGCAGAGCCCTTCATAACCCAGTCTTTCCTTCTGTCCACAAAGCAGGCTCTGGATCAGGTCAAGAAATTCCCTACTAACTTTCACATCCTCTGGGAACTTCAAAAACCGCTGCGTTAGAAAGAAAAGGATTTCTGCTCAGTAGAAAAAAAACAGTCCCAGAAAAGTATGATTAAGTTTCATTATTCTGAAATACATCAGGCACAAAGGATAAATATTTATGGCATACAAATAAAAGTACTGCTCTTCTTTTTTTTTTTTCTTTTTTTTTTCCAGATGGGCTTTTATATGCATTTACTGCAGCAGAGTTAAGAATAAAGCAACAACCACTACCCCCACCAGATAAATGGTAGCTCCAGATCACCATCTTACACTGAACAATGGCCAATGACATACACAAATGGAAGACTAAAACAAAGCACTTCCCCAGAAGCTTCCAAGGATTTCTGGCTTTGGGATTTCTAAACTAGAGATGATGCCTTTTCATTTGCCAGATCTCAGTGGAGTCTTCTATGAAATTTCCTAGTCATTCCTTCAACACATAGAAACACTCAGTAGCTCAACACATTGAGCAAGGGACTCCTCAGCATAAGAACGTGCTGTATGCAGAGTCCTTTTTTCTGTAACGTAGTTACTGCTGGCTACTTTCCTTTCGTGTTCCTAGTTTCCATATTAGAAAATATAAGAGGTATCTGTTTTTTGTTCTCTTCCTCCCAGCTAGACTTTTTTTTTCCTTCCCATCAACTTTTTTGACTGCTACTAAAAACATGCTGTAATTATTGTTGCCTAAGACGGACAGCTAGATCTTTTTAAATTCGTGCACTGCAGACGGTTATTTTTAGACACCTGCTACAAATAATAACTGGGTATCTACAACCCAGAGACTTTATATAAAAACAGTATAAAGTAGATATCTAAACATTTTACGAACATGACAGAGTCAGAGAACCATAAGCTTATTTTCTCAAGTGCAAAAACAATTTTTGGGTACAGCAGTTTTCCTCAGGATCAAGGAAAGAGTTCTGCCTACCTGGAAGTTCATAATGTTATTGAAAGTTTTTGCTGAAGTCCCTTCAGCAAAAGGAGTTTTTCCATATATCATTTCATAGGCAATGACTCCAAGGGACCACCAGTCACATTCTGGACCATAAGAAGCCTTCCCATCCCCATTCAACCCCATTAGCATTTCTGGTGCCATGTAGTCAGGAGTGCCAACAGGTAGCTTGGCATTTACCTAGAAGCAAAAACACAAGAAGTGAAAATACAGCACTTTCTGTTTGTTGTGGTCCTGGTAATAAAATACATCATTTTACTTTTTCAAATGAGACAATTTTCAGTGAATTTTAAGTAAGTAATCTTAAGCAAGGCTGCTAAGCAAAAAAGTGCAAGGTTAAGGAAACTTGCTAAACAAACAAAAAGCATGCTATTTTGGTGTAAAAAGAGTCAAATTATCAGAGCTGACTGTTACTACAAAGCACAAACAGCTAAAGGAGAACAGCAGCACTCTAGAGAGCAGAGAATAACTGAACACTGAGGTTTTAAGCACTATATATATATACACGCTCAAGCACTATGTATACTGCAGCACTACCGCTTCAACTGGAATTAATAGGGACATCATAGCTGAAAGTAATCAAATTCAGACATAAATATTCCCTCGCCTCCTCCCATGCTGCGTCATCCCTGTGTTCGTGATCAGCAAAGTACTAGTTTTTGAACTAAGTAAAACCAAGGAACAGCTATAAGGTCAGTTCTCCATTTGTGACTGGACTATCCAAACAAGCCCTAGAGAAAGTATAAATCCACATAATTACCATTTTGTTTACTGTCATTTTGGCAGCCGACCCAAAGTCCACCAGTTTGATGTGTCCGGTTCGGTCAATAAGAACATTCTCTGGTTTGATATCTCTGTAAGTAAGAAGAAAGTGATCAGCACCTTTCCATACCACTTCCCACTGTCACAGTTAGGTGACAGGATACCCCTGCTCAGCTACACTAAACTGTGTGCTCAGCTGCATAAAACCTCAGTAAGTGCCAGCCTTATTTCCTACTGTTTCCAAGTAAATACAGTAGTAGTAAAGTTCCCATTTTCATGGTAAGTTAATATTTATTGACACAAAATGGAAAGAGAAGGGGGTTTTGTACCCTGACCACACTGTATCTATGCTTCAGAGGCATATTATGTCACTTTCTTCCCAAATTTCCTCACAAGTCTTTACACCTTCCAAATCCAGGCAGCTACCTTGCATTAGGCCACAACCTATGACCTGAGTGTAGCCACTGCAGTTGCTTAGAACATAAAAAACTTCTTAACTTTCCCAAAGCCCCAGAATGAGGTACATTTATTAAAAACAAATATGATTTGAAAACGCATACAGTAACAGCCCTCAAGCCTTAAGATGATCTTTGGAAAACTACTCCAACGTCCTCTACTGCCCTGTTCTCCAATCAGCACACAAGTTTTAACAATCACAATAACTTCCCAGACTACTTGCTCCTAAAAGCAACAATCTCTGGAAAAGATTTTAAGATTTTATAATGCAGCATTAAGGCTTCTTTTTCACTAAGCCTCCAGAAAATATATGTAACAATCTTTTCTTGATGTTAGTTTGAACTTTACATCAAAGTTAATGCCTTTAGCTACAATTATAGTTGCAGCCTGATTAATTTTCTAATTTTCTCTTCCAATACAGCATGTGAAATACTGTCCTGACAGAGGAAAGAATATAAAAAAACCCAAGAATGCACCACTGCAAAACACTTTGACTGGAATCATACTGATCAAATATTACTTACAATGCAACATAAATTTTTACCTACCTGTGTACATAACCCATCTGATGGACACTGTGAATGGCTAAAACCAGCTCTGCAAGATAAAACTGCACCATACTCTCATCTAGTTGATCCTCATATCGGTTTAAGAGCGACAGCAAGTCCCCTCCAGGCTGATACTCCATAACCTACATGTAATTTTAAAGTAACAGATGTAGTTCATTCAACTCCTCCACACTACACTGGGAACATATCAAACAGTGGCATGTAACACAGAAAGATTTCCTGAACATGAGCTCATTTCAGCCATCACATTACTCTTAAACATAACAATGACAACAGTGGTCAAAAGAGGAATATAGAAGCAAAGATCAGACATTACCAAGTAGAGATTTTTCTTGTCTTGAAATGCATATTGTAACTGTGGAATCCAGGGACTGGTGCTCTGAGATAATATACTGCGTTCTTCCTGAAAAAATGACACCTACATAAAAAGGAAGTGTTCAGTTACATCATAGTGAAGATGAGTTAGAATCTCCTAGTTTGAGAAAGATCTGGGTCTGTACCAAAGTCACTCATCACTAAAAAAAATTACACTGAAAATACTAAATATTATTTCCTTATGAGGTGCACCTTTAAAAAAGTAAATTTACTTCTGTGTTTTCAGCTAACCTTCCACCTTCTGCTGTCAGCTTGCTTTCAACTGAATAAGCCCCTGCTGCAAAGGCCAGCTTCCCTTTCAAACTGGTGAAGCATATACCAGTTTAGAGTGCACTTGTAGCTGACCTCATGTGGACTGGCTCTAATAAAACAAAACTAATCTCAAAAAGAATCAGACAAGCGAAAAAGAAGCTAGAGCAATTATAGGGTAGCATCTTAGAGCTAATTCAGTGATACATTCAATGCAGCGTATTTAAACACAAGGCTTCCTTGAAATCATCCTCTGGCAACTATTTAATTATTCAAATGTGCAGCCAGACAATAAGAAAATAATTTTATTACAGAGATACTGCAAGTTCATTTAAATCACCATCCTCTACTTTCACTGAACTACAGTCAGCAAGACTGAGGAAGTGTCAGATTGAGGGTATTAGCATATTCTTTGCCTTCTTGTCAACCAGTGCCACAAGAGTCATTTCAGTTTATCTTCATTTCTGATAGCCATGAACAGTGCTAAGGCATCCCAGAAGTGACCTAACTGCACCATATTTGGGAAAGACTGATGCAGATATTGCTGTATAAATCCACAAGGTCTTTTCATGGAGTATCTCTGTCCTACTTGTCAACTCACATCAGTGAAAGATTAACTTCTGTTTCTCACCAAACTATAACAACCTCTATTATCCCTTTTTTAAGTTTTCAAGCAACACATTTCTCAAGCTAGTGAGAGGCTCTCCATAAAAATCCAGTAACCAGTTAGCCTTCACACCCACTCTTGACATTCTACATCACTTTTAAAAATATTTTTTTTTAAACTTAATTAATAGATTGCCTAAAAACTGAAGCCATTTTCAAGCTGATCAATACTGATCCAATTTTTCCTTCATATATTTTTATTCATAGTATGGCTTTTAAACATAACAAAACTTACATACAAATCTAGGACTTCAGTGAAACATAGGATGATCCTTCTCAAGACACAATTTTAACATTTGGTCAACAAATTGTAACTTATTATTCTGCCGTCACAGCAGGAAAATATACATACTTGCTCCTGTGCCAACAAGGACTCCTTGCTCATCACCTTCATAGCATACACATCACCAGTAACTTTCTCTCTTACTACTTTTACTTCTCCGAAGTGACCACAGCCAACCACACTCTTTACTTCAAAATCCTTTACACTGGGTTGCAGTTCCTTTAGTTCAGCTATAGTCTCTGCATCTGTAAAATTAAAATACATCTATAAAGTTAAAATACATTAGCCAATCAGCATTTCAGAGCAAGAACAACATCAAAAAAGGAGAATTTTTTTTTATTAGCTCCAAGCTCTAAGAAAATGTTGAATCATTTCCAAATATGCTTCTTATAAAAAAACAACACAGTGTGCACAAGAATGAGGGAAGACTAGCTTAACGTACAGTTAGGGCTGAAATATTGCATATACAAAAGAATCAGGAAACGTTAAGACAGTTCCCATAGCAACCATAACTCTGTCCCATTCACAACATCATAGGCCAGTAGGTAGCCTCTTTTGTTTCTAATCCCTTTCCAACCATCTCTTACCAATACAAAGTGCACCCTCCAAACACCAGGGCTTTACCCAGCCGAGCTCTCCGAGCCCAGTGGCAGGGTTTTCTCCTCTGCCTTTGGGAGGCACTAGTCCATTGTCTAACAAATAACCATCCACATTCAGAAAGGCAGTTCAAGCGCCTCCCGACTAGTTTCAGCCAGGATGCACTATGAGGATCAGTTGCTTATTATCACACACTGTGATAATCAGTCACTTATGGTGGACTGTCCTACAAATTCTTCAGACTAGCAGATAGTGACTGCGCTAATAATATACAGAAATAGTTGAACTATTAGAGAGAAAGTGATGAGTTACTTTTAACCAAGTGCCTTTCAAGTATAGCTTAATAGAAAAAAATAAGAACTTCTGTTTTCATTTTCCCCAGAAAGGAATCTGAGCACATTACCAGTAAAGTATTTACTGTACCAGACATTACCTTTCTGAAGCACTAACTTGCTATTTTTGAGTTATACATGCAAAATGCAGGCAACACGTTAAATTCAAAAGATTATTGAAAGAGATGAGGATTATCAAGCTCCTTTTCTAGAACTGCTTTTTTCATATCTCTAGTCACTGTCCTGCTTTCAACTTCTGTCATTCTTCTATCGTGCATATAGCAAAGCAGACAACGTCTGCTGAAGTATATAGCACAGATCAGAAAGAATGCAAAATCTAGTCACAGCACTTCAAGAGCCACTTGCATCTGACTTTTGTGGACATGAATAAACCTTTACCAAGGCTGCCAAGATCCCCTTTGCAACATTCAGTCTGTCCACAAAAAGTCCGACGTTCAAAGTTCTGGGTTACAATCATTGAAGAGTCAAAGCATTGAAGTATTATTTAAACATTTGCAACGCCTGAAAGTCAGTATAAATAAACTTACATTTCTTGACAAAGTTGGCAACATGTTTAATTTTCATTAAAGCAGGGTTTCTGCATTCTTCAAAAAGAACGAATAAAGAATCAAGGATGCCTTCTCGGGAGAGAGGAGACATCTGCTGTTGAGTCACAAAGAGTGGCTTTCCCTGGGGAAAAAAAAAAAAAGTATCAGCAGATGGAGTCTCCAACAACAACAAAAAGCCTCAAATCAATAACATATGTATAGAGTAGATAACATACTATTCATTTTTAAATCACTATTTCAGAAATCAAATTACATAGAAAGCGCGAGGTAAATAAATACATTTGCTATGTCTATCTGCAATAGCTGTCATAGGTATTTTACTTTTAGACAATGCAATCCTCCTAAGACTGTCAACATTCAAATCACAGCTTTCCTGAAACTACATCTTACTGATGACTCTGATCAGACTGGCTTTTTTCTTGACATTGTACCATGAGGGGTTTTTTTTTATCATAGTAGAAATAGTTTAAGCAATCTGTATCAACATTAGCTCCAGAAGGAAAAGCTGCTGAAGCTCAGATGGCCAAACAGCAGCTGGTTAGGTAAATAGATCTCAAGACAAATCCTCAACTACATCACCTACGAAAAAACACACATTATAGGACACAGCATGCAATACTTCATCGTTATGTGGGAAAATCCACTTGGGCTAAAATATCGACAGATGCACTTAAACCTATGATCAAATACTACCCACTGAACTTCGTGCAAACTACAAACTAGCTACACACTTTGAAGTTATTCCCTTCTTTTGATCCTCCTCCAAAGAACCACGCAGGCACGTGTCGAGTGTCCACACAAACAAACAATCCGCTATTTTGATGTGCTGGGTATGGGCACTGATGAATCCCACTAATCAGTTAATCCCAGGCTAGACACTCTTTACCTGATAGAGCAGATTTAGCCGAGAAATTCGGCTGGTGATGGGTTCCATTGGTCCTACCTCCATCAGATTTCGGGTACCGCATTTAAACTTCAACATCTTTACGGACTACCTTCTATGAAAGACCACCTGAAAAAGAGAACGGAGACTTTCAAGCAAAAGCATTTGGACAGGTAACTTTAAATAAGGGGGATAAGAGAGATTATGAATCAAGCAATATTTGCATTTCCTCGGAGGCAGCATTTATTAAGACTAGCACGTTTTAGTGCATCGAGTGTCACAGCATCTGTTTGGGGAAGGGCGGGGAAAGGGAACTGCTGAAGACCGAAAGCATCTCCTGACGGTGCGCAGCCCACCTTCGGCTGCTGCCACCCGCGACGCCGAACCTTGGGCTCCCGCAGCCGCGGCTGCCAACCGCCCTCAGCGCCGGTGGCCTGCGGCCCTCCCACACACCGCCCCCCCGCCGCGCTCCCCACCTGGCACTCCGCTTTACCGCCATCCAGGTTTGAACGCAGCGCAGGGCGTCCCCAGCCGCCACCACTTCCGCTGACGCGCGCTGCGCGCCCCCGCTTCGCCGAATCCCGAGGCTGGCCCGGCGGAAGCGCAGGCGGCAGGAGCTGCGGCATCCCTGCAGGAGGGGCCGAGGCCCCTGGGGACGCCATTGGTGCGCCACTCGCCGGGGCGGGGCCGCTAACGGTTTCTAACCGTCTCTCTGGCGGTGCTTGTGGCCTGCCCGTTTGCTGCGGAGGGGTGGCGGAGCTTGGCAGCTTGCTCTCTCGCACGGGGTCTGCAGGGCAGCCGGCAAGGGACCGTCCTCGCCTGGCCGTTTTAGGGGGAAGGTGAAGAAGGTGGAAGAGAAAACAGAGCAGGACCCTCGCTGCCTTCAGCCGGGCATGAGCAGTGCCAGGTCGCGGCTGTGGGTAGTGCCGCTTTCTGAGGCTGAAGTGCTGCCCGCGCTCGGGGGTTTGTCCCGCAGAGCGCGCACCGTTTGTCCTGTGCTTCACCTCCTCTTCGCCAACTGTTAAAAGGCCAAAATGACTCATTTCTGACTGGAGC
This sequence comes from Psilopogon haemacephalus, assembly GCA_013396835.1. Classification (NCBI taxonomy): domain Eukaryota; kingdom Metazoa; phylum Chordata; class Aves; order Piciformes; family Megalaimidae; genus Psilopogon; species Psilopogon haemacephalus. Next base: position 817,347 of record VWZI01021176.1, on the reverse strand, counting down.
CGGTTCAACGGTAGACTAGATTTCATAGCTGCCAGCTGCCAGGTAGGGCAGCCAGAGGGGAAATAAAAATGGTTGCAGAAGCTTTACCTCTCTCTCTCTCTAAAACGCGTATGTGACTTCTATGTCCGAATTAATTTATATTTTCTTTAGTGATAGGCGTGGCCGTTTTATTCTTGTAGAGGGTAATTAGCTTTCAAGTGAAGCGCTGGTGGAAGTGCTCCAGCTTGGCCTCCTCTCCACCGTGCCTACGTGCCATCCATCAAAATGCCAAGCAGAGAGCAGCGTGACCTTGTTTAACAATGGAACAGCGCAGCGATGTCGGTGGAGAGCATCAGCATGAAGCATTGATGCTATCTGCAAGCATCACAGTTATGCAAAACACGGGCCACTATTACAAAGTGCAGCTCACTCTTACACAGCATCTTGGCAGGTGATGTGGTTCCTTAAAAATAACCATGCTGCTGTGTAGTGACATAAAACAAGGTGGTCTGTTATCCAGCAATCATTTCAATTATGCTAATGCTGACTTGGCATTTAGTTGATCAAGTAACACACTGATGGATTCATCATATTATAACTTAATACAAACCATTTCACAGATTTGTGCTTCCTTCCACCAGTTGGTCCCCCTAGAATACAGACATATTTTCCGTGTACTTCTTGTCTCAAATTTAGTAACTTCAAATGAACATGGATACATAAATCTAAAAGAGTTTTTAAAACCTAACTTATTGCATAGCACCTGCACTGTCAATTTGCTTTTTGGATTCCACTCAGGATGCTGTCATTGTTTAAGTCTCATCCACAAGGATGAGGCACAGGAGAGATCAGCCCTTAAAGAAAGGGCAGTAGAGAGCTTCCTCTTCATAAACTGGTCAGTTTTCAAGCTAGCACGTATTAGTAGAATACCACATCCTGCATTGATATTTGGAACCTTACCATGTCTAAGGTTACTCTGCCCTAGGCTTTGGACAAGCCTTATTGTCTGCCACCCAAACTTTATGCTCCTCTGCTTTTCCCTTTTCTCCAGTCTACCTTCTCCTGCAAAAGTGTCATTAGCCCCCTCTCTTTCAACTGCTAAAGATGTCTGCACTGTTTGTAATGGCACATGGAAAATTACCATACATAAGATCTAGAAAATGAGAGAAACAGAAAAGCTGGATTCTCTTTCTGATAGCCCATTTCCATCTTGTCTTCAAATACCCAGGTGTGGCTGATTCCATCTTCTCTGCAGGATGGTGCATAACAGCTGATCCACAAACTGAATCACAGGAAGGATCATTAAAGGTTCCTTCTCATCTGCATTAGGCTACCTTCTCTCTTCAACCTAAACATTGCCTTTGGCTGTCCCACAAAATACCTCATGTTTGACCAGCCAGGTGAGCTGCTTGGCTAACAAGTCTGCCTCAGCTGGGCAACTGGCCTCTCTACTGCCTGGTGAGTTCAACAATAGTATAAGTTTAGTTGCTATGGTTTTCATGTTTATAACTTAACTTTTGCAAATAAGGATTTTGTCTTTATGTGTTGTTGAGTGCTTGCGAGTAAGGAAGTTGGCTGTTGAAAGCATTGGTTGGGAGGGTTACAGTTTTCCTCCTAATTTAGGTGAGAGCTCAGGTTACACGAGTTCGCTTAAAGGAGGGAATATGTTTTCCAAGAAGCAGCCAGGTGGGAAAAGATCACTTACACAGTAGCAAAGAAGAGCAAAACAGTATAAGATTCATATATACAAGAATGTCTACCAGCAAAATGAAATAGTAGCTTAGAGGTACAGGTGCACCAGAAATGTTACCAAACATTAAGAAGCTGAAGTGGCAGATGGAAGGAGTAGAGAGGGAAAAAAGATGTCCAGCTTCAGTGATAAAACCTCAGTAGCCATTTCTGAAGTCTCTGGTAAAAATAATAAATACCTTTTCAGAAGAAAACATATTGCATTTTTCTTCAAATTGCTGATCTGAAGTCTTCAGAATAAAAGTGATAACTCCTCCATACTTGTGATATTTTTATCCAAAGCAATCATAGTACACTAGCTCTTTGTCTTTATAACAGTCAGAATATATATTGCTTCTTGATCTTGACAGCTGCTGCTGTGGATGACCTCACTTAACTTGAAGGATCAGCAGCAGACCTGCAATTGTACAAAACAAGGGCTTATTCCCTCCCATTAAATTAATAGGCCACTCAAAAGCATAACAATACAATAGATCTGTGATTTCCCCTAACCAGGTCCCAATATGGTGCTTAACATGTTTTGACATCTCACCCTGCATTGAATTGGTTGGCATTTTTTGCCTTTTTTTAAAAAAAATTGTTATTATAAGAGCAAGGGTTTCCCTTTATTTCACTGGCCAAAATTGTCCTCCCTTGTGCTGTTGATAGTGCACCAAGGTGACTATGTGACACCCTCCAGGCTTGCTTGGGGTCTAGAATCACTAAAGAAATGCAAAACTGAAGATCAGGCATCAGGTATGCCAATTTTTTTGCTAAGAACCTAGCACTTAGTGTGAACAAAAAGCTCCTAATTTTTCTGTTCTACCTTGGAAATGTAATTTTTTTGTTCTACCTTCAGCTCTGTCATTTCCAGATTTTAATCTATTCATTTGGACTGATGGCAGTTTGTAACCCAGGTTTCCAGACTACATGGGCCCCAGAAATAAATCCTGTTCTTCAGTGATTCCTTCATTGAATGTTATGGCTGGCCTTTACCATAGTTAGTCTATATAGGTATGAAAAAAAAAATTACCCTTTACCATCTCTGTCCCCTTCATTGACTCACCGGTATTTAAAAGATCTCACCATATACCAAGCTCTTCCTTATTTTTCCTAGCCCTAATCCTGATCATAGCTGGATTATCACTTTGTGTATCAAAAGGGTTAAACTTGGCTGACCTGACCTGTTATCACTAACCCTCACTAATAATAGCTCTCACCATTGTTCAGTGGGACCTAAATAACCCTTAGATATTAGGCACATTTTTCTCCAACTTTTTTTTCCCCCAAGCTATCACAAAATGTCCACATATCTACTGGGGATGGAGGTATTTGCACAATACATGTTCAAGAATAAGGATTACAAAAGAGGTAAGTAAATTCCTTTTCAGAGAAAGATAGGAAGCCAAAGAGAAATATTCATCAGGAGAATAACTGTTGACTTCCTTCTGCAGTAATTTTAATTTCTTCCTCAGAATTTTTTCTTAAAGACCACTCTGCAACCATTCTCTTAGAGTAAGCAGAAAGGAAATGAGACTTTCAAGGACCTAAATGGCTCTTAGGCAACTTCACTAGACGTTAAGTACAGAGCTGTATCTGATCATATTCTTCAAGGTTATTTTAATTGAAATATTAAAGGCCTTTTTTGCTTATATTAGCAATATGCTAATAGCAGCATTATGTAAGTGCTAATGTTCGCTGGGGGGTGTTCTGCATTGCTTTCATCTTTACATTTACAGAAGTAAAATCCATTGAAATAGTGTTTTAAATGCACAGAGGGGCCTTCCTGTTAGATATGTATTATAAATACAAAGCCATCACCTAGCTTCGTTTATTTCTAACAATGCAAACAGCCACAGGATGCTCTTCAGACCTAACCCCAGCTCTGAGGATCTCTCAATTCAGCACACATTTCTCCATGACTACCCATGTTTTCCTACCAAACTCTCCTAACATACAGCCATACTTTGAATTTCTCTAAGCCAAAACATAACCATGCTAAATTTCTCATGTGACCAAATGAAATGGTTGCTGAGTTGAGCCAATAATAATCCATGTGTGAACTGAGCATTTAACCACAATTTACCCTAAAACAAATACCTCCGTTCTTTCTGGAGAAATAATGTGTTAACTTTTAGATGCGGTGAAATGCAAATGGTCTCTTATGTATCTCAGCTCCAGGCTTCCTTTGTGCTATCACAGGAACACCCCTGATACCACAAAAATTGTTTTAGAGAAAGCAATTTATAAAACCTCACGATCTGTCAAGACACATGAATATTGATGTGTTCACATTAACATCTCCTGGAGCAGCTGAAAACTAAATTTGTCATGACTTAATGGGAATTATATGTTGCAGAGCAACAAGTGACAGGGACTTAATTAAAGCTAAATTGATAGAGTATCTGAACAACTATAACAAACGTTTTGTTTTGTTTTAAATGTAGCTGAAGAACTACTTGTATGTTTCCATTGATGTGGGAAGGGAAGCAACCTTGAACTCTGCTTTAGAAGATAAAACCTAGAAAGAGACAGGCACAGTTTATCATCTGGAAATTGCTCTGGGATTTAGACACTGGCCATATCAAATTGTCTTTTACCTACTTTCCCAAAGAAGGTATGAACTGAGATACCTCTTTCTATAGTGAAGATACCAAATTCATTTGAGAGCATAATTCAAACTTATTGTTAAAATTTAATCTCAGTCCTAGGATTAATGCATTCTAGATGTTCATAGGAGAATTTTTTTTTTTTGCCTTAAATCCCACAGGAAAGACACCCTTCAGTTTACTACCACAATAATTTTCTTGCTTGGGGCTTTGATTTGGTTGTCATCATTTCGTTACCACGTGCCGGAATTCTATTTAGAAACCTGCCATTCCTCACCCCATTGTGGGCTGCAGAACACACTGCATCCTGATTTGTGGTGAATGAATTTCTGACTCAATCCAGTCCATGCACTATATTTGGAAACTGGAAATCTGACCATCATCAAGGGAGAGTGCCTAAAAACATTAATTCTCTCTTAATATAAGTAGTAGGCTCCTAGCTGATCTCTGTCTCTGAGATCAGCCAGAAGCAGAGATGTGCCAGACAGACATCTCCCTATACAACATTGATGAGTAGCACAGCCATGCATACCTATAAATCTCTGGCTGACTTCCAGAAAGGTGTAAGAATGTTAATTAATTTAGAGGTTAGGTAGATGGCACTGAAGGATACTCACATGTTGCTTTGCCATTGTGATTTGGGGGAGAACAGTTCTAGTTCATTTGGAGTTTTCTGGAATAAATAAGGTTACTTTGATGTTGAAACTACCCCATGTAACAAAATGGCAGACACCCTTCTAGGGGGGAAATCATCACTAAATCAATTTTCTTCTCAAGTGGAAAATACCCCACTTTCTGAAAGAGAGACTTGTGGTACTTTGTTTGGGGGGTTGTTTTCGGGTTTGGGGTTGTTTTTTTCTTTTTCAATAGGTCAGTTCAATGCCAGTTGCAAACTAAATTCAGATAGGAAGAGCCTTCTCATATCAAACCCACACACTGAGGCAATTACTCCAGTTGCCTCTGCTATAGAAGTCCTCAGGATGCATTAAGTGCTTTCCTGCAGCCCTGCTTTGGCTGAGAGATGTACCTACGCTGTGCTACAGACATCCAAGATTTGTTATCTAATAGCAAAGTCAAGTCACTTGCTCGTAACTACAGTTTAGTGAAACAAATGCTGTTAGACTGAAGCATCAAAGTTAAGTATTAAAGTGGATTAAACAAATACATCTGTTAAAATTATGTAAGCTCTTTTAAACAAAAACACCACTTTTTACTAACTTTGGTGAGTTAAGATACAGAATAGAAGGGGCTTCTTCATATAACCAAACTTTTTTAAAAATACCCCAAAAACACAGAGTGTCCTTCAAGATTTTTTTCCAAAAATCCCAGTAACAATGATCTGTATACTGCAGCCTTATAGGCACTGGTGGAAAGAGTGAACAGGGTAGAAAAGAACAACAGTAGCACTTTGAACAAAGTGTAAGTAAAAGCATCAGATGAGGCAGTGAGAGCTACGCAGCTCTCATGTAGAAGGATTCTACAAGGTAAGACTAAAAGAAATTTTCAATATGTTTGCCTGGCTGTTTTTTAATTTGGAATCACGATTTTGGTCCTTTACAGATTTAAGATGTTCCTGCTCTGAGTGGGTGTGCTCATTCCTATCTTGAAGAACTCGGCAATGACAGCCTACATGTTACTTTATTTAATTCTTCTAGAATTAGTTCTATACTGTTTGCTTGGAGTCCGAGGAATATTTTACAGTGATTATTGTGAGATTCTGATTTTTAAACAGCTTTTCCATGTTAAGAGTTGTGATGAATAAGTGATTAAGAGATAACACTGACAAACAGCAAAGTGACTTCATGTTCACATATGAATTAAATGAAAATTTCTGGTTGGTTGTTCTGGAGGTCCCTGCATAGTCAAATTACACTTTTTGGAGCATGGTTCACAATTCCTGGTGGTGATTGGCCTGACTCACATTGTTTTCTTGCACTTAAAATTCCTTTGCTCTTTTGGAAAAAAAAAAGAAAAAAAAAAGGCTACAAACCCAGTATATTCTTTCTCAATTAAAAGTATATTTTTAAAAAGCAGCAGCATGGTGGGAGGTCGTTGCAATGATGCAGTGTTCATGGTCTGCCAAGGAATTGCATTTAGCCATTTTTAGCCAAAGGCTGGATGCTAAAATACTTGGAAGAGGTGCAGAACCTCCATTCAGAAGCGTCTGTGGAATAAACATCTGAACTAAAGGGTTAAAAACACTTCTCTTTTTTTCCTATGTTTTTAAAGTGCTACAAATGCACTTAAAGCTTTTTTAATCACCTTTTTTTTTTTTTTAAGAAGTGGGTTTATGCTACTGTTTTAATTTTTTCTATAATTGAATGAATTACATAAGTACTGAGGTAGAATATGTTCTACTTTCTGCTCTTCCCATCACTCAGCTATCCAGCTTGCCTCCGTCTTGTGCGTTGATTCTCTGAAATCCTGAAACTGATCAGATGCAGCATTTACGAATTGTGCCACTGGATGAAAAGAGATAACAGCAATTACTGTCTTGGGAACAAAGGGAGAGGTGAAGATTTGTTGGGACATAGTAGGTATTGCAGTTCTTAAACCTTATGTTTAAAAGGCAGAAAGCTTTTCATATCAAACAATTACCATAAAGAGCCTAACAGCCAACCTCATCATGACTAAAAGAAAAAAAGCCAAGTTCTTGTTATTTGCTAACAACCTTTCTAAAGCAGAACACCATTTAAAATCCTCCAGAAGACAGCAGTAAAAGCAGTGGAGGAGGCTAGCTGCATTCTGCATCATCTTAATCCACCACGAACAGATACCAAGAAATAAAGACTTGGCTTCGTAGAATACAGTGTGCTGGAATAAAAGAGTATTTGCACACAGCTTGTTGCATCTCTGTCTTCTCAATATTCTCCAAATTTTGTTTTGATGGCTCTCTCCCTAACATTAAAAGATCATCTATTTCCTGTGAATAAGAACAACTCTTTGTTGTTTCAAAATGGGCTCTTTAAATCCTACTGGTTTTCTGTTTTACCAGGCTGTGATTCTTCAGCACCAACCAGGCACAGACAGGCAAAGCTGGCAGTGGTGTTCAAGAGCTGTGTAGAGTCTGCTAAAGCACAGCTACACTAGAATCAGGCATCCCACGTTATATGTTACCACTTGAGGCAAAAATGTCATCACAGCATTCAAAAGCATCCAACAAAGAGTTGATACAAGGTATTTAAAAGTTAGGAAGGTGCAGGTACAAGCCTGTCCCTGTCCTCACCACCATGACCTCAACTGCCCAGCTGTGGGATGAGCAGCAAGATACATAGTTCCCACTGCATGACTCCAGAGTACCAGTACATCAGAAAATGGCAACTGCTTTTGCAAGGGGCAATTTCTGCCCAAGTTGCATATAAATTGCATGTTGTTGGTAGATTGATGCTCTCTTGCTTCATCTGCACTGTGCTTCGTGCCAAAACCACAAGACTGCAGGGCTTCAATCATAAAGAAAAAAATAATCAATAAGCCTGGGCAGCTTGTGACACTTAGTGACAGATTTTCACTGCCTATAGGGCTGTATTTTAATCTAGACCAAAATAGTTAATACCACACTAGCATGCAAAAAGAAGTCATCTGCTTTTCATCTAATATGTAATTCAATAATTCCTATAATTGATCTTCATTGACAGTTTATGCAAGCACACTCACCCACACTGCACATATTGTGCTTCCTGACATAATTCCTAACATAGACTATGATATTTCAACAGAGGAAGCTTGTTAAATCAGGTCAAACAAAATAAAGAATCAAAATCTGCTGCAAGTCCTTGCAGCTGTCTGTCTTTTCACCTTCCCCTACTTTCACCTCACTGCCTGCCTCCCCTCCCTCAAAACAAACAAAAAAAAAAAAAATCCTAACTATTGATGATTTTGTAATCATTTAAAAATAGAAAAAAAAAAAACTGTTAAATGTTTATAGGCTTCAGAAGAAAAAAATATGTCATTTTTTTCCCTAGGAGCTGGACTATTACAGCTGATCAGACATAACTGCCAGTCATTACATTTTCCACATGGTGTCCCTGGAATTGCCATAAATATTCTAATGATCTGCTGGACTAAAAGAATCCTAAATTGATTTCCAGTTGATGAGACACACTATTTCTGAGATAGGCCAATAAAGGACGTTTTCTCTGACAGACAAAGGAGCACCAAAATTATGGAGGTGATAATAGATCTTCAGGTGTCTGGAAGAGTGATAGGTGATTTCAGAGAAACACAAACAATAGATGCATTTTCCCTTTACAATTATTGTATTAAAAAAAGAGGAACATAATGTTTCTGGTTTATAAACACAGTCACTCGCCTAACCAGCATTCTCCAGCTATTTCAGATGGCTCTTACTCTCCAAAGAACTGATGTGCAGGGAATTTAACAGAACTAAAGGACACAATTAACTGTAGCAGAAAGCCAGACAAAGTTAAACAGAAGCATGTTAAAATACCAGACACAAAAGGCTGGAAGACCATTTTCAGGGCATATGCTAGCACAGGGGACCCTTGGTTTAATTTTCTATAAATAGAACAAAAACTTGAGCTTTTTAAACACAGCATTATTTGAAGGTCAAAGTGAGGCACTCTTCCAGAGATGTAGATTTCTTTATTACAGGTTCTCTTTCCCACTGTAAAACCTTATTCTATAGCAGCTGAGCAAATGATTCCCATAAATAACCCCTTCACCCAAAAGCCCTCATCAACTGGGAGTAGGCTCTTGGGCTAACTACTGACTGTGCTGCTGAATGATTTCCAATTTCATATGGCCATAACACTTCAGGTCAGTTATGCTACACCTTACTAAGCTAGTAAGTCATCAGGAGAAAAAGGGAAGCAACCAAGCGTGGCACATGTGCAGACACAATAAAAATCGCAGTAGTCTGCCCTTACCATTCACAACCATAGCAAGATCCTAGTAAGGCTTCTGCATAGGACAGGAATGTTGGTGTGCTCTGAAGAATATGATGGTATTTTGTGAGCTCTGAAGATGTATCATTTCATATGGAAGTACCTTCTTTTGCCCACAGAGTAACTTCTGAAAAACCAAACAAAAACACTCAAAGAGCAAGCCCATAAATATTTCAGTTTTTTGTATATAGGTTACTGTTTTGGAGTTAAAAGATGGAGTAAAGCTGACACAGCATGTATCTCACCTGTCACTGGCCCTGAATAGCACACAGCTCACCCAGGGAGTAGCAATGATTACCAGCTCCAGGCCAGACTGTCTAGCACAGCCAAGTCACAGCCTCTTTTGGGAGGATATTCAGTAGTGGAGGAAGGTAGCTGCTTCCTCCTTTTGACCTATGCTGAAACTTATTTACTTAAATGTAAATTTGGGGAATTAATATTCCTGTATCTGTACAGTGTCTGGAATCAAAACAGTGAGGGGAAAAAAATAAAAAAGGAAATAAATTCTTCACATAAGGCTACATCAGACACAAATTTAAATCATTCTCTTTTAAACAGGCAAAGATATACATTCATGGTAACTAAAATGTTCTTAATAGTAAGGTGTTTCTAAAAGAAATCAGATACCCAAGTGTGAAGGGAAGTTATACAAGCTAGCCCATAGCACTGAAATAATGCATGTAAGATGACTTTTGATAACTCCTCTTTTCCTGCAAGGCTGTTTTCATGTGGTTCAAAAGATCTTGTCAGGCAAAGGTCTGAAAGCTTTAGAACACAACCTGATCTCCAAGAGAGAGGAGAATCACAGTCCAAAGCATGACAGGTATGAAAGGGCAATCAGCCAAACTGAGCCCTGCTGGAAAACCTGAATTGCTGTAGAATTTTATCACAGTCCCTACGTCTGAGATGAAAGGCTGTCAAGGAAGCAAAATATGCACACAATCTCCATATCATTTCACAGCTGCATGTCAAAGTATTCACCAATCCCAATGAATAATATTTGGCTTCATGTCTGTCACATCTCTCGTGTGCCACGTTGCAGGTCACACTGCTTTCACACACCCCATGGGGGAAGCTGACTCTGAACTCAGATCAAGGCTCATAAATGTCCTTCCTGATGAGACTGACCTTGCCTGGCCTCAGCAGGCATGGAATGCTGTAAAGCAACACTTAAACATGAGAAACGAGAATAGAAGATGTTCTGTTAAGGTAATATTCATACCTGAAATGCACCCCCATATAGATTATGTGTGAGTGAATATTAGATTTAAGCAGTTAATACTGAACATGTTAGTGACAAAAATGGTCTATGTACTTCCTAAAACATCTGGAAGTAGGCAAAGCAATAATATCAGACAGGGAAGACAGAAATACAAAGGAAACTTTTTATCTTAAGGTTTATTCTTAGGTCATATACTGAATGAAGGTTTGGCTTTTCCATAGAACACCCACATGCATGCAGCAAAGCAAAGATTCTGATGAATGTGATACTCAGAGTATCACAACTTTTCTATGTTTCTTTTTTTTTCATGTAATGTAGTTAGTTAATCAGATTTCCTCTGATCAATCACTGAATTATTGCTTCAAAAGGCATTATGATATGATGAGTGCCTTGCAGCAATTAAACACTTTGATCTTTCTGTCCTAACATATTTACAGCTACTATGAACTGGGTCCTGCAAGAATGAATAAAGAAATGCTTTCTTAAACTACAAGCACAATTTATCTCACCATTTAAAAGATTATCAGTAAAATTGCTGTAATATGGATTTATCCTCTCCCTTTCTCCTTAAAGACTAATAACTTTCGTGTTTTCCATGTGTCTTATGTTTTGATCTCAGGCTCCGTGGAACACTGACCTTCTCTCTTGCTCGTCTTCTGTTCAGCTCTTTTATTACCATCACAGTGAGACCTGTGTGACTTCAGCTGTGTTACAGAGTCTCCTTTCTTCATCCTCAGGAGTCTGTCTCAAAAAACAAGAAGTGTAGTTATGACAGGAAGATATTAACGGGGTCTCTTTTGTTTCCCTCTTGTGACTAGGCTCTTGAACAGGAATTGTGATATAAGGGTTCAGACTGTAGGTCACATCTTTAACAAGAGATTTTGCATGACCTGACATTGGCTAGTTACTGCCTTGGCTTCTCTTCCTCCCTCTCTGAAAGGGGAACAGTGATTGCAGGACAGTGGTCCCCTAAGACCTTATTATAAGTTCTGTGAAGAGCTTTGGACTCCTTGGAAAGCAGGAAGCATGGGAGAAGATGGCAGGTAATTTTTGGAAATACCTAGTTTTAACGCCTCTCCAAAATCAGATGACATTGCACGAGTGCTATTGAGAGATTTTTGCACAAGGTCTTACAGAGGCACTCTTAGGCTAGCAGTAAAGCAGGCAAATAAAAAAGCTTGGTGATGGGTTAGAGCAGATCCCTCCCCCAGTAGAGTACATTCACTACAACTCAAAGTTGTGCTTCTGTTCGTGATACAAATCCCCAAATGGGGAGAAAAAAAATATTTTAACAGCATAAATGCTGTGAATTAATTTAATTTTTAATCTTACAGACATTTGTCAGATCAAAAAGAGCTGAGCTCCAGTATAGGAAGTTCTGCGGTTCTGATAGTGCAGTCTGCAGGTAATTAAACAATAGAAACCAATAACCATAATTCAACAGGATGTCATAGCTATTATTTGGCAATTTTTTCTCTTGAAAACTCTTATACATAAATTTTCACTTTAAAGGGAAGTTACTCATAACAGGTTTTATTTCATTATGAATTGTTCTCATACAGCAGTATGTAAGCACATTTTTAAAAAAAGGAATAAGCACACACAATCCTTTTTGACACCAGCCAAGGCTGACCTGCACTCTTACAAAGTCTGATGGGTTGAATCTGAATGTGCTACCTGTTATGTGGGCAGCAGACCCCAGGGAGATGAGACACCAGCCTGGCAGCTCTGCATGCTGTGAAGTGGAAAGGTACTGACAAACAAGCCAGTAACTAGAATGAGAAAACACAGAATTTTCATTTTTCTGGAGAGATTAAGACCTGGCTATTTTAATTGCAAGGTTGATTACAACTCCAAAATTAAACCCCATGGCTCACACAGAAAAAACAAATTATCATCTGAAATATCTTTTTTTTCACTACTTACAGTGCTCCCCGTGGCCAGGCTGGCAGAGGGAAGACAGATTTCCAAGAGACTTCCAGAGCAAATATGAGGAGAGGTTCCTGCTTCAGGCCATTCTGGAGAGTCACTTTTCCTGGGACCTGAGTGACTGATGTCCTTGTGCAGCCCCTGCCCTGTGGTATTCACAGACCTTGCCCAGAGTTACTATTCAGTGTTTAGTCAATATTAAGAAGCCATACCTGACTTTTCCAGCTTGAACTGATATGGGCAGAATATAAACCAAGGCTATTTCCAAGTACAATCCTGTTACCAGAACATATGCTGATAGACATCTACCCTGCACGGCCTCCGCATCCAGGTGCCAGAAGGATCAGACATTCAACTTCAGGCTCAAGATGAACGTGTATAAGGTGACAATGCTCCTTTAGTAACTGAACTGTTTACAATTTGAAAGCTTGAAAAAGCAAAACGATGCTGGGGAATAGCGCTGACTAACTCATGCTAATGCAAGGTCCTTCAACCATACAGAATGAGCTTCAATTAATAGGGAGCAACTTAATTACTTCTGTTCAATGGTTTTCCACCTACATGTTTATTGTAGTTCGTGCTCTTAAAAAGTACTGAAGAAACAGCTCTGGGGATGAAAGGCTGCTGCCAATGGGTGATGCAGAAACTCTTTCTGAAAGCTGCTATGCTGCATATCCAGGATACCTCCCTCTGGGCAGCACTGTCTGGTTCTTAATGATGTGACAATTCACACTCTGATTTATTTTTTTCCCCACTAATAAATAAAGGAATCCCTTCATACCAGGTGAAAGGGTAGATTTTGTTTGAACAAAATACCTGAAACGAAAAACCCTTTAAGGATGCGAATTCCTTTATCTTGAGGCAAGAATCTAGCAGTAGATGGGAAGGAAACTCTTGCACGCACAGCCTCTCTGAAACATTTAAATGATTGATCAGGAGCAAGAGGTTCTTGTATCAGATTATGAATCTCTCGTAGGGTCCCCAGTGGTCTCAAAGACAAAAGGACATAACCCTCCCGCCACATGTAGCATTGGCCACAGCACAGCCTGGGTGAAGCTCATGAGCCCTGTAGGTGGAACGCAGACATGTTCTTCAAATCCAGCAATGCTGGCACAGGGGTCACCCATAAAAACATTACTCTTTCTGTGGCCTGCAGAAGTGCTAAGCCTCTCTGCATGGCATCTTCCTAGGTCTCCTCTAGACTCATTGTGTTTACCACATCACCAAAACATTTTTTGTTTCTTTGCAACTTCCCTAGATGAGAAATCTTGAAGCAGTGAGAAGTGATACACCAGCTGTTCTGAGGACCCTATGTCTGTAACAATATCAAGTCTGGGGCATAGTGCCTCAAACAAAGCAAGCTGGCCTGAAATATTTGCCATGCAACTCCACTAGCTTCAGAGTAGTTCTACTTGTGCCCAGCACTGTCAGCTTAGCTCTGGAGAGACTGTTACAACATAGAATCATAGAATGGTCTAGGTTGGAAGAGACCTCAAAGATCATCCAGTTCCACCCCCCCGCCATAGGCAGGGACACCTCCCACTAGATCAGGACGCTCAAGACCTCATCCAGCCTGGCCTTGAACACATCCAGGGAGGGAGCAGACACAACCTCCCTGGGCAACCTGTTCCAGTGCCTCACCACCCTCACTGTGAAGAATTTCTTCCTAACATCCCGTTCAAATCTCCCCTCTGCCAGTTTGAACCCATTCCCCCTCGTCCTGTCATTACAAGACCTTGTGAACAGCCCCTCCCCAGCCCTCCTGTAGGCCCCCCTCAGATACTGGTAGGCTGCTATAAGGTCTCCCCAAAGCCTTCTCTTCTCCAGGCTGAAAAGCCCCAACTCTCTCAGCCTGTCCTCATAGCAGAGGTGCTCCAGCCCTCTGATCATCTTCGTGGCCCTCCTCTGAACTCTCTCCAACAGTTCCATGTCCTTCTTGTGCTGGGGGCTCCAGAATTGCACACAGTACTCTAGGTGGGGTCTGACAAGAGCAGAGTAAAGGGGGAGAATCACCTCCCTTGCCCTGCTGGTAATGCCTCTCTTAATGCAGCCCAGGACACGGTTGGCAGTCTGAGCCGCGTGTGCACACTGCAGGCTCATGTTGAGCTTCTCATCCACCCAGACCCCCAGGTCCTTTTCCTCAGAGCTGCTCTCCAGCCACTCACCACCCAGCCTGTATTTGTGCTTGGGATTGCAGCGACCCAGGTGCAGGACCTTACACTTGGCCTTGTTAAATTTCATGAGGTTAGCCTGGGCCCACCTCTCCAGCCTGTCCAGGTCCCTCTGGATGGCATCCCTGCCCTCCAGCAAGTCAACTGTGCCACACAGCTTGGTGTCATCTGCAAACTTGCTGAGGGTGCACTCGATTCCTCTGTCCATGTCGCTGACAAAGATGTTAAACAGCACTGGTCCCAGCACTGACCCTTGAGGGACGCCACTTGTCACTGGTCTCCAGGTGGACATTGTGCTGTTGATCACCACTCTCTGCGTGCGACCATCCAGCCAATTCCTTATCCAGCGAGTTGTCCACCCATCAAGTCCATGTTTTTCCAGTTTGGTGACCAGGGTGTCATGTGGGACAGAGTCAAAGGCCTTACTCAGGTCCAGGTAGATGACATCAGTTGCCCTTCCCTTGTCCACTGCTGCTGTGACTTTATCGTAGAAAGCCACCAAATTTGTTAGGCATGATTTGCCCTTGGTGAAGCCATGCTGGTTGGCATCAGGCACCTCTGCTTTGTTCTCCATCTGCCTTAGCAGAGCCTTGAGGAGGATCTGCTCCATGATCTTGCCAGGCACAGAGGTGAGGCTGACTGGTCTGTAGTTCCCAGGGTCATCCTTTTTCCCCTTCTTGAAGATAGGTATTATATTTGCCTTTTTCCAATCAGCAGGAACTTCACCAGTCTGCCATGACCTTTCAAATACAATGGACAATGGCTTGGCAACTTCATTTGCCAGTTCCTTCAGGACCCTCGGGTGGATCTCATCAGGCCCCATGGACTTGTGCACGTTCAGGTTCCTTAGGTGCTCTCGAACATGATCTTCAATTACAGTGGGCAGGTCTTCACTTCCCCAGACCTTTCTTTTGCCCAAACTTCACACCTCAAAGTGACAAAAATGTTTAATACAAAATATTTATGTCTCATGCTCACGGATGTCTCAGCACAATGCTCAGCTGTGCCATATAACAAGTCAAAACTATTGCCCTACTCATTCCCTTTTGCTTCCTCTGTTCCTTACAGGCAGACAGCAGGGTGAGCACATTATGGTGTTGGCTCTGTCCTTAGGCAGCGCTGAGTCACCCAAGCCATGCTTTACACCCTTAGCAGCAAAGGGATTTTTCACGACTTCAGTGTTTTGAGTCACCTTGGTAGATTAATGCTTTTTCTACTCTGACATCATATTGATAACCTTGGGAAACAACAAACTTGCTGGAAAAGCTGTGGGGGTCTTGAGCCTTGGGAAGAATCAGGATGGTTTTTTTATTTTACTACATGTTGCTTGGGTAACACTCATAACGGCTTTCTTTTCCTTCTGTTTGACCAGAAATTTCTGTTCCCTTATCCCTTACCAACATCTGCAAATATGCTTTCCCATCTTGTATTTCCACTCCTCAGCACCAGGGAAAAGCTGGGCACACATGTACCAAATAGCTGGGGATGTTAACAGAAGAAAAGATTTTAAA
>VWZI01021176.1:732023-792565 GCA_013396835.1 Psilopogon haemacephalus | reverse complement strand
TTTTTTTTTTTTTTTTTTTTTTTTTTTTTTTTTTTTTAGCTTAACTGACTTAGAAAATCAGTTTCTAATTTACAAATAGACTGAACAATTGTAGCACAAAAGATAAATGCTGGTCTGTGAAAGTGAGGTGAAAGACTTCTCGTGGACCTCCCATTTTTTGACATGCATTGGGTATAATGTTGTAGAGTTGAATATACCATGCCATTCTAAGATGGTGTGTCCCTGCAGGTAACTTTGCCATGGTGTGAGAACCTACTGAAATTCCTTGGATGGCATGTTTCAGCAAAGAGCTTAACTAGTCTCTGAATGAAGTGGGATTTATAGTGCTACTAATCAGCCTAATTGACTGAATACTTTCAGCATGGGTTTCTTTCTGACAGCAAAAGACTTAACAGTTTCTGTCTCCTCTCCCCATAAGTTAGCTTGTCTTCTAGAATTAAGAACCTTGTTTTTTTCTCACCATTGGATAGTTAGTACAAACCATAAATGTTATGCTTGAGAGCACAATTACTCCAGCAGATGAAATAATTTTCTTCTTACTAGTTGTTTATCCCCCAAAAAAGCATAGAATAAAAACACACAAGACGGACTCATGCTTAAGAGGACCATCTAAGGTTGTAAGAACACATTTCAGACTAGATTGTCAGAGGTGAGCCTCTGGGCTGACACAGACATTGCCCGCAGGAGAGTCAAAACCTTGATTACAGCACTAGCACCAGATGATTTTGAAATGGACTGAGTGCACAGATTTCTTCATCTGTTTACACTGGTCTGAGTTTTCCTGTGCCTTTGGAGGTGAAAAAAAATAAGGTCTTTGGTATAACACTCAATACTGGCACCTGAGGAAATTATTCCTTGTTCTGCTGTAGATTTTCTTGTCAAACACTAAAAAAGTAATTTAAACCGAGAATTTCTTTTAAACTGCCTTAAAAAAAAAAATAATCAAAACAACCAAAGAGCTTCTTTAACTCAGAAACAATGCTAAGTTTGTCTGTTTTTAAAGCAGTATCTCACAAGTGTTGAAGAGCAGCTAAGGAACCTGCTTCACCCCTTCTCTGGGCAGAGCATATTTCCTGTACAACATAAATGAGAGATTCCATCCATCTCTTGCAAGAGATCCTGTGTGGTCTCATGTCTCTTATCTAGGGCTAAGAGCTTGGGTCCCATCAGATTTGGTAAGCCTCAATGATTTTCTGTGCATGCATGATTTCCGCTACTGGCTGGGAAAGGTAAAATTTGTTACAGTCCCAGTATAAACACCAACTGAAGGATCAGTCTAGAAGACAGAGGAGGAAAAGCAGACAGCTTGCTCTGGGCTTTAAATCGCATGGGATTATCCTCACATGACACTTGTGCCACAGGAGCCTTTCAAAGCCCAGATGCTCAGGGAGCTGCTCAGCTAAGCCTTGTGCAAAGAAACCAGTAAGTTATGTCTACCAGCGTGCAACACCTAGGCATGGGCTTTGTTGCCTTAGTTCACTATTAAGAGTAGAAATAGTCTTCATCGAGTCAGTTAATAATGCCATATCCCAGAAGAAGGTCATCTTGGTGCTGCTCTCCCTGTTTCATCTCTCTTCACAGCTTGGAGGACTACTGTTCTCCAGCGCAGACAAGACTGACTGATAGAGACAGCTTACGCTTGCTGAGTAATAATTCAGTGCTCATTGGAGTTAGTCTCCTGGCCAAAACCTGCTGGCAACTCAAATATTACAAAAGCATAAAAAGTTGTTCTAGAGTCATGAGAATCTGGGCAAATCCAAACAGGATTGGGAACAGTGTGTTGTTCACCCAGGGGTGACCACTCACTTAAGTTTGAGGCTTGTTAAAACCTCAGTGTCATATTAGCACTTAATTACCGGGTGCTTAGTGTTCCACATTTGCTGCTTCACAGTGCAATCAGGCTTATTTGTCTGGTCTGTTATTCTGAAGAGGTTGTACATGTAATCCTTGAGGCATTGGTAGTGCTTAAACCCTACACCCACATAGTTTGGGCTCCTGTTGCTACTTAGGCTTTCAACAAGCAGAAGGGACAAGTACAGCTGTGTGATGTGCTTCATGCAGCCATATTGCCACAGGATAGAGTCTTACTAGAGATCATAAGCTGAGCACCAGGAGAGCAAAAACCTTACAAAGAAGTGTTGTTGCTGTGACTTTTGGGGTGTTCTTGGTTCTGTATTTTGCACCTACATTTTGTGTCACAGTGAGGTGTTTGGAAGGAGTGGGTTAGGAGAAATCTGGGAAAGGCAAAGTCTTATTCAGAGCCTCAACTCTGCCCTGTCTAACACTGTATACCCCACTTGCTGGAAAGACTCTGATATGAGTCATTCTACAGTAGTAGGTACTAGCTCTTTTAATTTGAATTTCTATATTTTTGAGCAATTAACACCTCATGGCCAAATTTCACAGCACTTGAACACCTCTCCTGAGGAAGGTATTCCCTTGGCACTAAGCTCTATATGTCAAACAGTCTCATCCTCATGAGCTAACAGCCCACGTGGTCCTGCATGTTCTGGAATCCCTGGGCTTCAGCCCCTTTTACCTCAAAGCAGGGCAGCAGCCACTATCTACCTCATCCTACCCCTCCTCCTTCCTGCTGCTGTGATATTCTTTCACCATCTAATTAAGCTTTAGGACATTTTTTTAAACCCTGCCTTCCCCAGAGATGAAAGGTCAAGCCAAGCATGTACTCTTTGTCTAAACCTGGCAGAAACGCTAACCAACCAAGCATGCAGTCCTGCACACCCATGCAAGGATAGCAAGGGGAGAGTTCTGTCTTGAGATTAAAGCATAGGACTGAAAAATCCATCCTCAATTCTGGAAAAACTGATAAGAAAAACTCAAGGATAGGGATTTTAAGTCTGTTCCAGTCTCTAAAGTAGGGATAAGTGGTTTGCCTCAGAGTTGCCAAGAGGCTAAAATAAGGTCTGTAAAATGATTTGAGGTCTTCAAATGAGATGATGATACAGGAGAACTTTATGTATCTAATAATAGTAAATAGGCTATAAGGAACTTTGCCTCCTCTTGAAATACAGCCTTTGGTGTGGTTCTCCGCTTTTAGCAGAATGGAGATACTGCCTGGGGCTACAGCTGTATTAAACCATGAGGAAATTAGGTGGGCTGAAATGAGAGCTCATAGTGAAAGATATGGTTCAGATGTCAAAGATCAGGTTTAAGATCTTCACAGTAACCTTATTTTTAAAAATTTTGTAGTGACGATTAAAATCCCTTCTGCAGGTTGATTTGATTTCTCTCCCCCTACTTTAGCACAGCAAAGCCTGTAGCAACTCCCAGCAGCTTATCCACAGCAGGCTAAATGCCATTTTACTTAGGAGAACTGCAGAACACATTGTGAGCAGTATACCAGGGTACATAACACTCACCATAAAGGCTCAAATATAAAGTAGAGGAGTCAAAGTACAGATTTGATGAGAAAAATCAAGACTTGGGAATTATTACGTGTTCTGTTTCCAGCTCCTTCAGTCTCTCCCATCTGTTTCAATTTCACATTTGGAGAAAATATCCTCTGCTTTCTGTCCTCTTATGTTATAAAATTTGGGGAGAATGGCTATAGAGAAAAGTCTCTTCTTACATGTGCCCACGGAACCTAACACAGCAAGAATCCTGTCCCCACTTCAGGCTTCTAGGAGCTACTGATGCAAATAATAACAACAAGAAGCCCTCTTCCTATAATGAGGCAACATATTACTACTTTGTCAGTGAATGAATGAAAAGAGACTTTCACACTGTTTCTGAGTGGCTTCACCAGATGGCTTTCCCACACATTTCCTGCTACCAAGCTCTGGGCTCCTGTAGCTTGGATGAGGATGCATCCTTTCCAGTTCAGTTTGGTTTCTTTCATGGTACAGAGAGCATAAGGAAATAATTTTACAATGTCAAGCTCAGGTAGTTTTTGCAATGAAAATCTCTTCTCAGTGGCAGGAAGAAGCGTGTCTTCTTGCACCACTGAAATGGCTCTTTGTGTTTAGAGAAGAGCGCTTGGCTGCTGCGGCATCCCTCAGAGGGGCCCTCAATCACCAAGTTCTTATATTCACTCAGCATCTAGTGCCAACATACTGCTACAAAGAATGAGGTGTTCCAGTCAGTCCCTCTGGTACAGCAACAAAATGATTGGCCTGCCCACAAGTCTCCAGAGAAGGTTTTATTTGCTAGCCACAAAACCTTCCTTTCAGGAATATTTCAAAGGGAGGAGTTTTGTTTCTAACTTCATCCTTTAACATGCAGCAGAGCCTCAAAGGACTGGCAGGCACTGCCTGGATTTGATTTGAGAGGAACAGGTTTTGAGTCAAGAAAGAGCTGACCATATTATATTCCCCTTTCCCAATGACTTGTACTTTCAGTAGATCCTTCTGCGGTTAACAACACACTTAAAGGAGAGACAACTCTGTTGTCAGTTATTGATTTGATGAGATTTTACTGAATGGTTGGCTCTTGGGTCTCTCAGCATAAGAACAATGTTGGTTCTAAGAAATCCAGACAAATTGTTTTAAAAAGTTATTGGGACAAGCATGCTGGGCAAGATTCACCACTTTTACCATGCCAGAGATCTGAAGCCATTGTTATGAACTAGCTTGTCTTTAATTCCTTATTTTATCTGTATAGATGCTTAATACAAGCCTCCTAATGTTTCTTACTTATTCAGTTGTCTCCTGGAGCCCAGCATGATGTATTGGGAAAACACCATGCTTAGCACAGAGGCAAGTAAGTCAGGCTGAATTTAACTACTGCTTCAAGGAGTTTATTTTTAAACAGAAGGTCCTGAGTGGACCTAGGCTCAAGAAGAGTAGGTTTTGACTAGCTCCACATTTCAAGGTGCAGATCAGTCACTACATTGAATTCTTTCATTAAAAGCTTCTACTTTTTGCTGTGATTCAGTGTTTACTGGACCTATTCAGTAAAAAGTAGGTGACTCTAAGGAACTCCATGCTGAGCTACTGAGTAGCACATAGAGTTCTACATAGCAAATCTTGAGCTGCATCACCTCTGAGAAGTCTAAACTCAACTCGGGGGGAAGACTGCTGGGGAAAAGGCAGCATCCCTTCCTACTGAAGGGACTGAAGTACCTCCCTTTCATGGCAGCTTAGGTAGAGCTGCTCAGTCCTTGGGAGCAGACAGATCCTCCAGCATTGCTCTGTGCCTAGCAGAAGCTATGTTACATATGGTGTAGCAAAGGGAAAGCAGATACCAGGACAAGGCAGAGCCAAACAGATACTGAGGCCAGCAAACCTCCCATTATCATCAAGCACCCTCCAGCTCTCTGCCTGGATCATCAGCAGATCCCAGCACCATGTAACCAGACCTCAGATCAACAAGGGAATATGATCAGTGCACATGAAGAAAAGGCTCCTTCTCATCAGCTACTTCTTCCCTAGAAGAGAACACTTGTTAATAATTCAGCTTCATGCCACGTCAGAATTGAAGTGCTGAGGCTTTCTATGCCAAAGCTGTAAATATAGGATATGGCTGCAGCTGCGTGTTCTCGCCTGCAAAGTCCTTCAATGAAATGATTCAGTGCCCTAAAAGGTAACAAAGAAATATCTTGAGGTCACTGCTGAGTGGTACTCGCCCACCATCCATCTGGAGGAAGGGAGAAAGGCAGGAAGAAAGGCTCAATCCTCTGCTGAGAGTCTGGCCAAGCCTGCAGCACCAGTTAACCTCATTTTAGGGCACTCAGAGCTCCCAAAGCCAAATAGAAGACACTAAGGCATAAGGCACATCCAGCCATTAAGGCATAAATCCAGCAAACACTGAAGAAAATTTCGGTAAAGATGGGAAGGAGGTACAACCCTACTGTGTTTTGCCCAAAACATTTGCATTTCATTTTTATCCCTTTATCATTTAGGTTTAAATACTGATGAGCAGTGAGGGAAGGGGAAGAAAGGTGACAGAGTAAGAGTGGCACACTGATACTGAACGACAGACTAAAGCCCTCCCTAAGGAAAGGGTTGAAAAATTACTATAAGCTTTTTTAAAGTATATTGCTATTAAGGCAGGAAATCCTTGCTTTTACGGGAAAAGGATAGCATCCAGCAGTCCCAGAGGCTGGGGGGGACCCTCATCTGCCCCGGGCAGCGAAGCAGGTACCCTGACACCCCCGGAGACCCCTTGCTGGTTGCTAAGTGACAGCACCGCACGGCCCCAGCTGGTGATGTTGCTGTGGCAACCGGCTGTGATTTCTCTGCTTGTAATGCCATGGCAGTCAGCGGACACGCAGGGAGACGCACTTGTGACGTCCGAGGCAGGCGGGCGGCTGGCGGAGGCCTGTCTGCCACCCCCGCGGGCTTGGCTCGCTGCCGGGATGTGTCTCCACCATCCGCCACTTCATCCTACACCCCCTCCATATCTTCACCTGCTCACCGCGATTTCCCCCAAGAATCACTCAGGAATCTCCCAGCTCAAGGCAGCCTGGTGTCCACACCACCCACAATGAGGTTCGGAGCCCGCTGGGGACAGGTAAAGGATTTCTTCCCTCGGTAAAGAGAGCCCCTGGTGAGCGGGTCTATTAGTCTGCACAAAGGTGACTCCGCCAAGGCCTGGCACCATGCATCTGCCCCCAAGTCCAGCTCAGGGAACAGCACACCAACGATTATCTGCCAGAGCCCCATAACGTCCGCACTGTCTGGCTCACGCATCCTCAGAGCCTCGTGATGCCTGGATGAAGCAGCAGAGGCTGGCCCCGTGAGACATCCCCAGAGAGCGTTTCTCTGCCTCCACACCCTGAGCATCACACCAGCAGGGAATGAGTGTCCAGAGTCCTGTCTAGGAGCACCTGGTAGGCAGTCATACACTGCTCTTCCTCTATTTCAGCTGTAAACCAGCCCAGCTAGCAAGCCATTCTGGAAGATATTTTGAATGTTTCTGCAAGGCTTCTGCCTTGAGACATCAGCAGCACCACTAAACTGTGAAAATCCAAAAGCAGGAATCTAAACTGAAACTGAAGTTAAACTACTTCTGGGTGGGTAGATAAAAATCTGAATGAGTCCCTTCCTCCCCCCTTGTACTGCACTACAAGTTTCAAGTGGCTATTGTTCCACTCCAGATCTTTATGTTTATATGAATTGTTTTATTAAGCAGTACTAAGAGCTAGAAACATGTGGGCAGAAGAGATTTTTTTCAAAGTATTTGTGCTTAATCACACTTGCTGTAAACACTTCCTCCAAGAGATTCTAGAAAGTAGGACACAGAAGGTGTTGGCATCCAGACACTGCACTACTAGCTGAAACCAGAGCTAAACATGACTGAAAGCTTTGCAAATATATACATAAGAAAAATGCAATTAAAAGCATTTGATCTTTAAAGAGCCATGCTGGGATATAAAGTTCACACACCTTATAATGAAAGCAAGATTACTTTTCCTAAAGGCAATTTACTAAATAGTAGCTTAAGGGGGAGGTATCTTCTACACAGGTTTGTTTTTTTTTCCAGCTGTGTTAGGTGCTCTGATTACCCATGATCTTGTAGAACCCCTTGCAAAACAGCCTAAAGCTTAATCAACATTTAGCTTAGAATGGCCTTCAGGAAAACCCAGTTCACTTTAAGCACAGAGAATCAGCCAGATTCTCTCACTGACTTCTGATTGATGCCACAATGCAATACAGAGCTGACATGCTTGACAATGCAATCCCTGGGAATGGGAAATGCCACCATAGATGAGAATATGAACCTGTCTAGAGGTGAGAGTACAACAGGAAACAGCTGACAGATGAGGGCATAAATGAAGTGTGCTGCATGACAAAGTGACTAGGATAAAAGGTAAGTAGGCTAAGAGAGCATTTCATTTGGAGGAGATACAGGTTGCCCTAAGAATTTGTTAGTTCTCCTGTAGAGGCTTGGCTGTGGAGCTGCAGATTTGCATTAGATTTCCTTCATGGACATGATCCCTCTCTGTGTCTGGGGTGAGGGGACTGCCAAGATCAAAGCATTGGAAACATTTCCACTAACCATTCTCACCATCTTCTAATTATTCTTCCCTGAAAGGTAGAATCATAACCCATCTTAAACTATCACTTACTTGGATAGTTTAAGCTGGGTTGTGATTCTAATAAGATTAGCAGCGTAACAAAGATGTGTAATAAAGTGCAGGGCTGTTGCAGAAGAGTTAGAAAATCTGGGGATATATGTGTGCCCAAAGCACCCAGCTCACTCAACTGCCCTTAAATACCATTTACTACTGTGCAGTTCCCCTGACCTAAAAAAAAACGGTATTGTGTTTTGTCTTCCTTGCTTCCTCCTTCCCTTTTGCCCCTCAGTCTTTGTTCCCTCCTGGACACATCTCAAAAATCCATTGAAGCTTAAGTTCTCACCAGCCTCAGGCTGGTAGTTGTCTCTGAAGTCTTGTTCCTAAAGTTGATGTGAGACCATGTTATCCCTCAGCTCCCGTGGGATTAGTTTGGCTTCCACTTTCAGTACACCAAGAGGGGAACATTTCACCTTACAATTCCCTTGTTCTCTACATCCTTGAAAGCCTGTTCCTGAATCCACTTCCAGACTTGGCACAGTTCTGTAGTAACAGGGGTGCTCTTAGAAAGCTCTTCCATTTGGCAACTCTTTATCATAAGTTGCTCATGTTTATTTGTTGAACAAAGTAGTGTCATATTTACTTGCATACAAGCTCAGATCAAGGCAAACTGAAGTCTTCTGCAGATTTGTTGCTGACATCAGGGCAACAAGGCATGTTCAAATCTTAATTAAGACTTGCTAGTGGCAAGGGTCAGTACTTACAGAAGACAACAATAGGCCCAGTAGCTTTTGCAGGTGAAATGTTTCAAGACCAAGGTTTTATTGCAACACAAGAAAACTGAGACACTTGGAGACTAGGCAATGATTGTCAATGTAGCTCAACAAACAAGGTCCTAATAAAGGAAAAAGTCTTTCCCCTGCTAAAACTGACTGCAAAAAGTTTGAGCTTTTCTCTTGATCTTAAAAATGGAGATGAATTGAGTGTGTGTGGGGTTGTTCTGGTTTTGAAAGTTTGGATTAGGAATTCAGTGAGCTATATCCCATATTGAAAGTAAACTATCTCAAGAAAATGCTACTAGGGTAGACATTACTCCATTACAGAGTTTAAACTTTATTCACTATATTCCTTACATAAAGGGCAACATGTATAAGTTGCAGGATAGGAATTAGATTAGATGTTGAGAAAAAATGATCTAGCTGGCAGGTTAGCTGAGTACAACAAAAGGCCCAGAGATGCTACAAGATCTCCATCACAGGAAGCTTTCAGGAAGTGGCCAGGTAGTCACCAGTTGAGCAGGGCTGACCAGCTTTTGACTTGGTGTGGAAAGAACTAAACCAAATAGAATCTGAAAGAGGCTTTCTAAGGTTTCTTTATCTTTTATGCAGGCAAGACTTTCAGTAACATCAGGTCAAGTTTTCCTGCTATTTATCAATATTGAAGGAAAGAGGTAGAGAAGCCTGAAGGAATATTTTTTTTAAAGTGATCTTTAGGGCTTTGGAACAGACCTACATTCTATGTGGGCAGAAAGTAACTGAGGGGTGAAAACAAATGTAAATAGGGGACCATTCAGAGGTAGGTTCCAAACTCTGAATGTGAGCTCTTGAACAGAGTCAGATACTGGAGCAATCACACTTACCAGCAGACTTATGTTTAAATTAAACCAGTTGAGAAAGCCTGAAATTACCATATTTGTTCAAATGAGATTGTTTGCAGAATTTAGCAGTGTGATATTTGTCCAAATAACATCTATTGATCAGCTATTATGCTGCACAGGGATTTGCTAACTCAAACTACTTCTGTAGTTCTTGCCTATAATTCAGAGACATTTATTCCCTAGGCTTTGCTGGATGATGTATTTTACTTTGTACACAGATTCTTCCTAAATGTTCCCTTCCCTCTCCACCTTAGTACAAGGAACTTGACATGTTAGTAAAGACTAATAAATATTCACACCTTTAAGAGCTCAAGGCAAATGCTCATGAAATTAATTATTCCATTAACACTACCCCTTCTAGGGTCTTTCACTGGTGCCTTGGGTAGAGGCCCTCATCCTGCATAGTAAAGGAGGAGTCTCCTAGTGTTGGATTGCTTTACCAGCTTTTTTTTGCAAAAAACTACCATCCCCCAGATCTGCTGAGCCACCCCATACTCATCTGAATCAAGACAAGACAGTCCAAAAAGCCACTATTCAAACTGCTTAGGCTCATCTGGCTTGTTTTCGTAGTATGGAAGAATGAGCTTAGCCCAGAGGGAGCAGTGGAAGAGAAGAGACACTTGTGAACAACATTTATTTAATTATTTATCTTGCTGTATGCCATTGCATATCCTTGGTGCTTTGAAACCAAAGTAAACACAGGCACCTCAAGATTTCCTGGGCAGCACTCTCCCTTCACATGGAGCCTATGCTGGGCACAAGTGGATAGAGAATGATGCATTTAAGAGCAGGACTGGAAACAGAACAATGGCTCACAAGCAATTTGCTTAGCTGGCTGGAACAGGCCAAGTACCATTTTACTTGGAACCCCTTGAAGGGGAGGGCAAGTATCACTGCAGAAACCTCTACTGTGATTGTAGCCACTGATCTGTACAATCTAAAAGAACTCCTCAGACCCCACCTGTAGAGGATTAACAGGTTGATTTATTTAATTTAAAGAGGCCTCCTCCTTTCTAGGCATTATCCAACCCAACAGCTCAGAGCTGCTTACTGAGATTAACTCTGGTACCACGAGACACAGCCCATCAGCTGCAGGCTGGCTCTCAGCAACTCCTTCCTTTCAAAGGACTCGTTTACATCAGACTTTGAAAACTTGGGAAATTCCTTCTGTCTTCCCATCCTTTATAATCCTCCATCAAAAACAGTTTCACAGACTAAGAAGGTCAAGTTGAGAGAGAGGGAAGGAGACTGCAGCATTTCTTCCTTTTGTTATAGGTCAGTGCCTCACCTCAACATGGGAACATTTGCCCAGTGTAGGACAGTTCCAGACCACATAGCTTTAGTGCTTCTGGTCCCAGACACAGGCCTCCTCCAATCTCTGCCCCCCCTCATGGCAAGGGAGCACAATGCCAAGAAATACTTTGCTATGTGAAACAGATGATGCAGTAGCCTGCCCAAGCATAAACTTGTTCAAGCTGTTAGTTCTCCTGTTTCTTTAAATCTCTCTAAGCAGAGCTGTAGGCCACTGCAGGTCAGGGAAAAACTCCTAATCTGACCAAAATGCCTGTTCAGACCCACATTCCAAGTAGTCTGTGATGTTAACCCTTCCCATAGCACAGGGAACATGACAAACTCCCAGAGCTAGTTAGCTGTGGTGCAACTGATCTCACCCTGGGGACAGGGCAGGAGGAAACAGCTGGCTAGACTGGAAAAGCACACACACATCTATGCCCATATATACACTCTACACCCCTTCCACTCTTCCTGCCTCTCACATGACTTGACGTACAAGACATTTGCTTGAAGCACCTGCTAGTATTTCAAGCACATGAAGGGGACAGTTTTCATTAAGGCTGTGTCAGCACCACTGACTGAAATGTCTTGTTTATACTTAGTCTGCTGATGTTGCAGATTGTAGATGGGCAGCCACCTCACACACCCCTTTGCACAACAGTGGGTGAGGCCACTGCAGGGTAAGATGGAAGCATCAAGGCCAAGTTGCTGCTGCTTTAATATAAGGGAAATTTTTTGCTTGTGTACCAACTGCCCCCCATATTTACCACAAATGAGGCAGTACTTCAAAGGCAGTCAAATAATATTCACTTTTTGGTGCATTCCACCAGCATCGTTAGGCAAATGTCCATAAATACCCTTCTCATATCTTGTCTCACTGAGATTATCCTTGTCTCCTTGGCAACTGTCAGATGATGTATAATGCTAGCAGGGATTAGCCCCAGTGAGCCTTATAACCCTTGTGTAAGTTTCTGCTCTATGAAGAGACCTGGCCAAACACTCTCCTTCCCTGGTAATGTTAAGGTGTTGCCATAAACAAATCCAAGAACCTTTCAGTAAACTTGACTAAAAATAAAAATTAATATGGAGCCTGCTAAGTGGCAGCATTTGTCTTGCCCTCCAAATAAGTACATTTCAGACATAGATATACTTGGCATTTCACAGCCTGACAAGTAAAGCTGTGTTTTGAATCAGTCCTTCAGATAAGGCTTTTTCTGAAAACTGAGGCTCTAATATATTTTGCTCCTTTGTCCCTTGGTACCAGTGGTGATCACACTGGGAAATTCCAAATCCCTGCAAGAGCTTAAACTTACACTGTCTTTTAGCCTATTAATTTCTGCAAACTAACCGGGATTCTAGTCAACATGTGCATGCTCTGTCTAACAGCAGTTGTCCTGAGACTTTCTGCCTGTGGGCAAGCAGCTACAGGCTGCAACCTTGCGCTCCACTCCTCACCACTGTTCAGATGTGACCAAAACATCAAGTCAAGGTAAAGCCCCAACACAAGCTTTCTGCAAGTGGAGCATTTTTCTGCTCTATACCACATTTGGACCTGGTGAGGAAGAAATTGTTTATCCCTTGGGACCCCATTTAGTCTGCCTGGGCACCCAGAGCAGACTTTTACCACATCATCACACAGATGAGACCTGTCCCCTCATAGGAAATGCAGAATAAGCCAGTACAGGGAACCAGGCAGCACTGTATTATACCTAAGTGTTAAGGCTTGAAGTATGTAAGTGATAACAGCCTGTGGAGCACAAGTGACATATTTGAACTACTTGATCTTTCTTCAGTCCATTTGAATTTTTAGAATGTCCTAGCTTGGTGAGATCTGCTATAATTCAACAGGAAAAAAAAAATTCTAACTAAAGTCAAGGAAAGGAGGCTTAAAGAATCACAAGCCACAGCTGCAAAACCCAGAACAGACACACTATAGCAGAAATAATAGCATGCCCATAATTAAGCAAACAAATCTCTGGCACAGCATTGTGTCTATGTATGAATTCAACAATGTGCCACAGCTGATACCTGTATTAATCAACTAGAGAGAGCTGCAAAAGAAGGGAAAAAGCCTCCAAGATTGTGGCAGGAGGTAGGCCACAACAAGGCCAAACTACAGGAAAGCCAATGTAGGCAAGCTAGTCACATGCAAAAGAAAATCCAGATCTTGGCACAAGCTGGTTAGCAATGATGCGACAATTTCTTTGCATGCTCTGTGGACCTGTTTGCTTCCCAGCCATCTGCCAGCTTCAGTGCACACCTCGTCACATGTGAGACAGGAGGGAGAAAAGGAGTCAGTGGCTTAAGGTCATTTTTAGCACAGATAGGATAATAGTCTTCCTAACTCACATGCCAGTGTACTTGCAGAAATTCAAAGTGACACCATTTTAGACACTCTTGCACACAGCAAGCACTCAGTAAATTTCATATTGGTACTGCAGGCTTCTGCACATGGAAGAATTCAGCTGCAGCAGCAGGAGGAATAAAAACTGCTGGGAGCTGGATGCCACCATCTCCTCCGGTACTGATCACATTATTCTTGCTTCCAGGCAGCAAGAGGAAGGGAAAGTTAATCATTTAGAGGCAGCAATGCTAGGGAAGATCCCAGGTTAAAATCCTGCTGTAGTAGCATAAGAATTGGAACAGCAGATCAGCTTGTGCTCCAGTGCAGGATAATCCACACACACTAGGGCAAGACCACCCTCCCTTCTGAAGATAAAGCGATAAAAAAAACCACAAGTGGAAAGCAATGAAAGTGGCCACAGTTAAAACTTGAGGACATTCCAACAGGGCAAAATGAAGCATGCTGTGAAGACCCAGTAACTTGTCAAGGAGACTTTGAAGCCACACCATTTCATTGTGTTTAACTTGGGGTGCTGTAGATTGTATCCTTTTGCTCAGTTAGGGCCAGAAAGCACACATAAAGGGTACAGGTCACTCATCAGTCCTGACATTTCCTTAAAAGCACCAAAACCAACAGCACTTCCTCACCTTATCCCTTTTCTCTAAAGGGCAGCTATAGACCTTGACACACTGTCCCTCCAAGACAAATCACTGCAGGTGAAATGGGCAATTTTGGTGAAAGAGAGAAGCATGCTCCCTTTTCACTGCTGTGACAACTTCATCAGAGATGCTACTTCTTCCCAGACTAATTCTCAGCCATCAACCCTTCAGCCACCAGGGAAAACACATCTTTTCTTAACATCAAACACACAGGACAGGCTCTTAATTCTCACAGCATCTGTCAATTCAATGTTTCCCAGAGTAAAATCTCATGCAGCACTTACAGGTCTCCAAACCCCAGTGCCGGTTTGCTGGCAACCTCATGACTTGGTTGCTTCCCCAGTCCTCATGACTGCCTGACACTTGCTGCCTGCAGCACATCTCAGCCCACGTTCACTGCAAGCTTGCTATGTCTGCATGGAGACATGCAGTGCCAGAAACACCCTCAGCTTGAATGATTCTTATACTTTCAAACAGCATCTCAGACTGTGGGGGAAGGGCTTTTGATTCAGTGACACCTGACCAAAATCTTGGCTGTAGGGGCAACTTCAAGTATAGGATGAGTGTGCCAAATTTCCTGCAGCCACAGAGTCTTTGGCTGTGACTTTCTCAGTGGCCACTAGTTCACATGCAGATACTCTAACAGCTGGTGGGATGATGCTGCAGTGGGGTTTTTCCTCTCATGCCAACACTGCATCTCTCCTTCATCAGAAAAATAAGTAAATATATGAAGGACTTGTCACTGAGGTGTCTTCACCCACACAGGTTCATCCATGCTTTACCTTAAGTTATATTCACAGATACACCAAAGCCTGAAACTCATGCAGAGAGGTGCTCTTTCCAGTCTCTGACAGTGACAGCCCTGATTTGGATGAGCATAATACATATTACACACCATCCTATAGTACATGATGCACCCATCTTGTTTTTCAGCTAAGTTTGCTCTCTGCAGCTATTTGCTTTATTTTTTATTTCCAGGCACAGTGAGTTCGCCAAATGCTGTTATTTAAATAAATTAAGGGAAGAACATTTTAAAATCTAGATTGTACAAGGACAAAGGTTCCAAGGAGAGATTCACATTCTTGTTTCTGGACCCTCCCATTGTCCAGGGACTCTGGCCACAGCAATGCCCATGCAATCTCCTTAGGGGAGGCTGACGCATCGATTAGAAGCTCTGGCCACTTACTAAGTGCTCAGCAGCTTCACAAAAGCTGGACTATAGGTGTTCAGAAAACTTAGCCTCAACTTTGAATGCACCTGCTGTGTCTTAATTTAGCAGCTCTGGCTCATGCTAGAAGTTACTATTACATATTTGCCGCCACATTGTGCTATTGAAGTGCAGACTGCTCTGAAGGCCAAGCCCCTGCTGTGAGATCTAGGACTTAGAGACCTAATCCCCTTAGTACCACATCTGTGGCTCTGCAGAAAAAGGTAAACAAGTGCTTCTGCATTCAAGCATCTGCTGCATTGAGTCATAAAATGAACCTTGGTGGAAACAGAGCAAAGCTGGGCTAAGAGGAGACAAGTGTTCATGTACAAAGCATAGATGTGTATTCGGCTTCAGCAAATCAGAGTGCTCAGATGTTATTACTAACACATTGTAATTATCTTCTGTCAGCAATCAGCAAAGAGCAAGGCTGCCTTGTGCTTCAACTCGGCTCCAAAGACCTTATGCTCTAAACAGATCTTTTCTTGCTGCCAACAAGGGAGAACAATTCAGGAATAGCTGGAGGCTGGTGAAGTACAGGAAAAAGCATTACTAAGTTAAATGGCTTCTCTAGAAGCTTTTTGTCTGCAGATATCCATCACCATTCTGTTGTGTTTCAAATGACAGAGAAAATGCTAGCTGACCAAGTATTTTTAAGTAAAAAATGTTATCTAATGGGTCCAGAACAATCCTTCAAGAAACCAGATTTGGACCTTTTATTTAAGTGTTACAATTGTGACATGCTTCCATGTGGCTTTTCTTTTTTTTTCCAAAATTTTGAGCTGGATTTGTTGATGCTTTATGGAACTCACCTTTTATTTATGACCCTACTGTATCTATCAGTGATAAAAACATTTAGTGAAGAGAAAGCTTTAATAGAATAGTTTGAAGCTGTAGTTCCCATCCTGTAAAATATTCACTATAGGGTTTGTTTCGTTATTTTCTGCAGAAAGCAGCCATAAGTTTTACTGCATAAGCTATGAGAAGCCCTCTGCAGAGAACATCTTCTGTCTTGCTTTAGTCAAGCCAAACTCTCCCTCAAGACAAAGTCTTCTTAACACTTCTTCTAGGTTTTGAAATAAATAAATCAGTCTGTGAAAGAAGTGAGCTAGCACATCAATACTGTTTTTAAGAAACAGTCTGATGGAAGTTACTGGAAGTCAGACTTGGCAGGAATTTAAAAGGTAATAAAACATGTAGCTTTAAGGTAGATTTGACCTGGGACATTTTAGGAAAGGTTTTCTCTCTTCCTATCTGAAGGCTGCCTGAGAGAGAGATTTATATATTTTAAGCCAGCTTCCTGGATTTTGCCCCATGGTTTTTTGCATCCACTCATTTCACCTGCTGGAATGGACATCAGTATTTTCATGTCCTCAGACATGTTTGCAAGTGCAAGCTTGAGCATCAGGTCTACATACAGTGGAAGGCTTTTGGTTTGTATATTACTGCTAAATCCTAAAAGAATATATTCTGAGCTTAACAGGCTGTATAGATGAAGATTGCAAGAGTAGACAAAACTGCTAGGCCGCCATCCCATGTTAGATATCCCCAGCAGAACTCAATTAATTTTCTTGAAATAAAGGAGATAGAGTGCATAAAGCCAGAATAAGAGTCTGCAGGAAGCTTAATTATTGTTTCCTGCTTACAGGCACAGACATCTGAGTTTGAATACCTCCAGGTTTAAAGTCTTAGAGTAGAACAATTTAATTTAAAAAAATCAAGAATAGAGATCTACTGTTCTGACTTCTGGCTGCGAAGGGAAGAGAGCAAAGCCTCTCAGAGCAGGAAGGTGTTTTACATTTATCTTTGCTTCCACCATCATAAGGTTATGCTGCTATTTTCAAAAGCTTTTAATGACCAGGTTAAGACTTGGTGTTTCCAGTTCAGCCAAACTACTCAGGCATTTTGTATTTCATTAGGCTATCATCTGACCCAGTTATAGATCAGAAGAAACTTACTGGAAGAAATACTTTGCATCCTCTAGCTCAAGTCAGAAAGTCAGACTGAGCTCAAAAAATCTGAATTAAAAAAAACACATCAAAGGTAACTTGGCCAAAATGCTCTATCGAGATAAAATATGCCTTTTGTCAGGGAAAGGTAACTTATTCATGGAAATTAGGCATTAGAAATGCATTAGACATTATCTAGGAGAGCAGGCTGCTGGACTTGCCAGTGCAAAACACAGACCATCCAACTTTCCATCTGCACTGGTTCCTTCTGCTAGGCCAAAGCAAAACTTCAGACACTGCAGTCTCATACACAGGGACAACAGACTTTTGAACTTGAATAAACTGCACCCAAGGTGTGCTCCACTGGAGCTAATGTGGTGGCTCCTCTCAGCTCCACTTGAACATCACCAGACTTGATTATTTCAGCCGTAAACCTTTTGTTTGCATTTCAAATAGGTAATTGAAGTGCAGAGAAACCACTGCTTCATTCGAGGGCACGTGTCCTATCCACACAGAACTACAACCTACATTTTAGTACCCTATTCCTTCTCAACGGGCAAGAATCAAACCGCTACCAAAATGCCCCACATTCAGCTCTCCATTTGGAGCCCTACCGCAGACACCAGCCTTGAGAGCCACTGTGCAAAGTTGCCTCATCTCCCACACTTCAGGAAGCAGTATTTGTGTACAGAGAGCAAGCCCCACTTCGTGCACTGCTTAGCATTGCGTGTCCTCCAGGCACACTTTGTCCTCTGAGTTATCTCCAGTGCTAATTTATTGCAGCATTCAAAGCTGCAGGCCTCCGGCAGTCCCTCCCACAGGAAACAAGCTGACTCATTTTTCCACACTGTATTTTCCACAAGAGCCAAATGCTTAGGTCAAGAATAAACCACCAAAAAAAGAGAGGCTCGTGCTTAAGCACCTCCTAAAGCGTGCACAACCCACCCCCACTCCTGAAGCTGTGTCTTTCATTCAAACAATGAACCTAGAGATTTTACACCCAACGAGAGTTGCCTCCACATGGCACACAACTGTCTGCTTCTGTTCTAAACAGCAGTTCCTATTTCATAAAATTATTTAGCCTAGGGAAACATTTCATCCCCCCCAGACGGGCAATCCATCATCAAGCTGAGCAGGTTCAAGTCTTGTGTAAGTTTTCACCAAAGAAAGAAACATCTCCATTCTAACAACACTTACCTGGAGAGGTGCAAGCCCAGCCTCACATAGGAAAAGAGCTCCCATCTGCTCCTTGCTCTCCCTTATAACCAGCTCTCCACTGGCCTCTGCCTCTCAGCTGTCAGGCATCTGCACTGATGTGGCATTAACTCATTGCTACCCAGGAAGGCCGACAGCATGACTGGAGCGTGTTGAGAGGAAACTACTCACATATGTGGCTTGTTTTACTTTAAAACTCAGATAAATAGAAGAAGTTCTAACAGCATGATAAGTATCTGCAACTTGTTCACCAAAAGAGAAGGGAAAAACAGATCTGCAGCTAAGCACTTTCACACAAACAACATAGTATATTTTTAAAATATCACAACTGCAGAAGTAGTGCAGATCTTAGTCTAAAAATGCCCCTGCTGTCCTTTATCTCAGAGAATCGTCTCAGACTGGGTTTAATGCTGTAGCCTTGAGGCTTTTCTTATAAAAGAGTAATTCCAGTGTTGCTTCTCCATGACTCACACTCCTTGCTCTGGCAGTTAAGGATCTTCACCCTTTAGATCTTTGATTCCCTTTTTTCTTGACAGATCCATTTGGTGCTACAAAAGTGCCTATTTTTTTCTTCTTTTGTCCACCTGCTCTGTTGTCAGTATAGGACCCCCTCAAGCAATCTAGCTGGTCTGTGCTCTACAGTGTCAGCCTGTTTCTCACTGAAGGAAAGGCTCATCAGCCTGTATGGTTCTAACAAAAGGAGGTCAGGCAGTGCCACAAAATCAAACCTTTCTGCCTAAGCAGATAGGAATGTATTGAATCCTCTGAATAAAACCAGAGAAGGAGGAGATCTGCAGGACTCTAAAGACCATTTCAGGTATCTGAGTACAAAAGTGTGTTACAAAGGCACCAAATGTCAGTGAAGTAATTTGCCTGAATTGCACAGAAAAAGGTAACAGAGACAGGAAGACAGCTTGCCCCATCCAGTTTGCCATTTCACATAGGTGTACCATTTCAGTGACAGCTCCCAGTGAGGACAGCTCAGGTTGGATGCTGCATGTCCTTACCACAGCCATCTCAGAAATCTTATGTAAATGAAGCAGCAGTTAGCTGTGGCAGTCAAAACCAAGGAGAACAGTGGGGAGTGGGCTGATGGGTGCTATGGCAGGCTGCAGAGATGGTTCCCGAGGAGAAAGAAACCTGTGTTAGGAAGTGAATTTTACCTGCAAAAGCCAAGCCTGCCAGTCTGCTTCTAGCTACTAGATATATAATAGGTAATGCATAGCACTGTCCTGCACTTTTACAGTCTTAAAAATATTTTTTTCCCTAAAAATGCCCCATGGGATCAATGTTAATGGTCTCTGTTGAATATTTACAGTCAAAATATTTTGGAAGTGTTCATAGAATCATAGAATGTCAGGGGCTGGAAGAGACCTCCAAAGCTCATCCAGTCCACCCCCTCTGCCAGAGCAGGATCTCCTATACCAGATCACACAGGAAAGCATCCAAGTGGGCCTTGAATATCTCCTGAGGGGGAGACTCCCCAACTCCCCTGGGCAGTCTGTTCCAGTGTTTTTTGTTCACCAAAAGAGAAGGGAAAAACAGATCTGCAGCTAAGCACTTTCACACAAACAACATAGTATATTTTTAAAATATCACAACTGCAGAAGTAGTGCAGATCTTAGTCTAAAAATGCCCCTGCTGTCCTTTATCTCAGAGAATCGTCTTGAAAAAATTCCTCCTCATGTTTACATGGAACTTCCTAAGCCTCAGCTTCCACCCATTGCCTCTTCCTGTCATTAGACATCACCCAGCAGAGCCTGGCTCCAACTTCCTGGCACTCACCTTTACATATTGATACACATTCATGAGGTCATTTCTCAGTCTCTTCTTCTCCAAGCAGCACAGCCCCATGAGGCTCTCCTCTCAAGAGAGCTGTTCCATTCCCTTCATCGTCTTTGTGGCTTTGCGCTGGACTCTCTCAAGCAGTTCTATGTCCCTCTTGAACTGGGAGGCCCAGAATTGGACTCAGTACTCCAGACAAAGCCTCACCACGACAGAGTAGAGGGGCAGAAGAACCTTTCTCGACCTACTAACCACAGCCCTTCTAATCACCCCAGAATGGCATTGGCAGTCCTGGCTATGAGTGCACATTGCTGGCTCATGGTCAACCTCTCATCAACTGGGGCTCCCAAATCCCATTCCCTTTCACTGCCTTCCAACAGATCAGTCCCCAGCCCATACTGATCCCTGGGGTTGTTCTTTCTCAGGTGCAAGACTCTACATTTGTTCAATTTCATTAAATTTCATCCTGCAAAGTGTTGCAGGTTTCCTGAATGTGCGTTTTCCCCACACGGCTCCTCCAGGCAGTGACAGCTCTCACACCAGGGCCAGGCTGCTGCATGGTTCATGTAGTTACATTTCCCCACATCTGGGCAGGAGCAGAGTGAAGAATGAGGCAAGGAAAGAAGGATTCAGCCCTTCACACCGTTTGGCAGAGATGGGCACAGTGCTGGCCCCAGCCGTGATGCACAACACTGCACTGCTCTGCACAACACTGCCCTGCACCGGGAATTGGCGGGAAGAGGCCCTCTGGAAAAGGCTCACCCAGGCGCCCCTCCTCCTCCTCCTCCTCCTCCTCCTCTGCTCCTGCTCCTTCCCCAATCCCGGTGCTTACAGGGCTGTTCCTCACACTTGTTACCTCACTTATCACTGTCAGACAGTGTTTTGTCCTGTCTGAAGAAGGTTTTTCCACAGGTGACACTGGTATCGCTGAGGCACTCAGCTGTGCCCCGCAGGGCAGCCGCTGCGGAACTGGCTTGAACTGGCTGGAACCGGCTGCGTCCGGCGCAGGGCAGCCCCAGCCTCACCTCAGCGAGGTTCCTGCAGCCCCGCAGCCAGCATCTGGCGACAAATTCCAGCCCTCGCCTCAGGGAGGGCTGTATTTAACCCTTGTCCTTAAAATATGTACTCCTCGCAAGGCCTTCACAGTCTTCCGTCATAACATCAACCACAAAAGCCCTCTCACACCCCTCACAACGAGGCGAAGGCTGCAGCAGACCATCAGTACAGCTCCATCCCCTCTTTAGCTCAACGACAACAACAAACCCTCGCTCTTAACCCGCTCCCTGGCAATGGCCAGCCCAAGATTTGCCTCTGGCATCTCGCAGTCGCTGCTTTTACATCAGATTCCTCTGAAGGTAAGTGACCTCCCTCGACCCGTGAGCTTTTTTCACCTCGTTTTCTGTGTTGTCATGAGCGGCTGGGTGGGTGCCCAGCTAGCCCCCGCAGTGCCGCTGCTCTTCTCCACAGCTGCTGTGGCGTCACCATACCCGGCCCATCCCAGGGAACCTCTGCTCTGTGCACATAAACCAGCAGATGCAAAATTAATTCCCTCAAAAGGCGATGAAGAGCAAGTGTAAAGTACTTTCCTGGATAAAATGATGCTTTGGATAACAATTTAAAGTTGGCCTGAACTAAAAGGCTTCTCAAAGATCCCCTAACCACAATCCACATATGCGAAATGTGGATGGCGAAATGGGCTGGAAAACAGCCATGGCCTCACCTCTTTCTTGCCATGGGTCAGCCTGGAAAAAAAAACAGGTTTACCACCACCACCAGCAGGCACTGGAGTGCCGGGGTGGCAGGGCAGAAATCCCAATAGTCCCAGGTTTCCCTCAGCAACTAGATTTGTGTAGAGTTTTTAACTATTATCCTAAAGCAAGATGTGCATTGTTTTCTCCTTTGCTTGCATTTCAGCAGCCAAGTGTATTTTCCTCCCAGAGAAGAGCTGGGAGTCCAGGAACCTGAAGCCAAGGAGGCAGCAATTAGTGGTTTGAAGTGTTAATGGTACCACAGTGGGAACTGGGGAGTCCCTTGAACTCGGCCATTAGCAAATTAATAAAAAGGGTAACATGCTCTCCTGAGTGTTACACATTTAGCACTAATTAGGACTCCTCTTTCTTTTTAGGCAAGAGAAATCTTCAGTATTCATTGTTAGATTTGAATCGTCTTGTTTGTAGAAGTAAAGCATATGGAAACATGGGTTTCTCCATGCAGCTACAGTCTATTAAACTTCATCCGTTCTCCTTTCCTTTCTGGCATGACTTATAGCTGGATATTTTATATGCAGCTAGTTTTATTAAGCGAATCTCCCCTCAAAAGAGTGTTTTCTTTGGAGGAGACTAACCTTCAGGCCATTTATTTCTCACAATCTCTCCCAGGCATTCCAAAGTCCCTCTTCGCTGAAGCATCCAATTTATTTACGTTTATTTAATTTATTTATTGCTCATATAATCCAGATGTTAAACCTCAGGGGTTGTTGTAACTCATAAACCATGGTTTCCTGCCAAATATCTACACAGTTTTGTGCATTTTAGCACTTCAGAATTAATCACAAGAGAAACTTCATCAGGTTTGCAATGAAAAAAAAAAAAAAAAAAAAGAGGCACTTAATTAGAGCAGAGTCCAAACTGTCCTCGTGTTCTTCCTATCTTCTTTCACTGCCCAAATCTCATCTAAACCTTGCCTGAAGTCCAGAAAACAAATCTCACAGTTGATTGAATAGATCTAATTGTGCATTGATGTCTATGCTTTTTGAAGATATGTTTCAAACTTTGCCTGGTGGCTGTGTTGGCTAACTTGTCTATACCCAGGAAATTAATTCTTTCTTAACTACAGAGCAAAGCTATGATATTGGACAATGTCTGCCTTTCTGCAAAGAATATTACTTCTCTCTAGCAAAATCAATACATCGTTTAAATGATTGATGTAACCAGAAAAGGTTTTAGCTTTTAACATTTAGGAAAACACCAGTTGTGAGAAGAGAAAGCACTACAGTTTGCATAGTGAGAGTAGACCCAAACTGACTGAGACAGAAGAAACTAATTTCAATTCAACAAAGGCCACAGCTTATATGAGAAGAAAAGGTAAAACATGGATAGAAGGTTACATCTTCTGATGACACTAAGTAAAAGAGAGGATGTTAGAAGTAATCAGTAGTTGGCTCATGGTTTAAAACACACACACACAGCAGGTAGGCACCACGTGAAAATATGCCACAGAGCTTAGCAAATACTGGACACTGTTGAAGTGTCTGTCCATAAAATAACACAACTTTATGTTAAAATCTAGATTTTGATGATCAACTAGGAAGGGTAGACCAGTATTTATAACCTCTGAAACAAAAGTAGCATAAAAGGGGGTTTCTGTGACTAGAGTTCAGTTCAGAGGTCTTTGCCTCGTGTCTGTGAAAAAGAAAATCCTTGCAAATGTATCAGCCATTTCCTATCTAGAAGGAAATGGAGGGAAACACATAATAATGCAGTAATTTTTCTTTTCTTCTGTTAAATGGCTGCTCAGAGAGAGAGTATTCTGCAGTGTATGAGCCTTTAAAAAAGCATTCTTTTTTACTGCATGACATACATGTGGTGTACATTGATACAACACTGTAGCATCTTGTCTCTTTAAGGCCCCGAAAGCTAGTGGTAAGTGGATCTTTTCTTCCCTGCGTGGTGGGCTGTAACTGCAGGAATAAGATGTGTGAGTGTGTAAGCTAAGCAGCAGATAGATAAATTTCAAGTGATGATTTAAAGCTGCTGAATATGAACCTTGCAGTCTAGTACCAGAAAGGACCTTTGAGGTCAATTAATTTCCCTTCTGTCGTAGGCACCCCTCAGAAAGAAACTGCATGAT
The DNA here is from genome assembly GCA_013396835.1 of Psilopogon haemacephalus. Lineage (NCBI taxonomy): Eukaryota > Metazoa > Chordata > Aves > Piciformes > Megalaimidae > Psilopogon > Psilopogon haemacephalus. Next base: position 768,632 of record VWZI01021176.1, on the reverse strand, counting down.
AAAGTGATCCACCTCCTTCACAAAATTAATTTTTGCCACCATTTCTCCTACTGTAATGGTGCAGGAGGAAGAATTCTACTGCAGCTCCTCGGAAATGTAGAAATCTTCCTATTCTCAGCCTTAATATACTCTTATCCAGCTTATTCACATCATTTTTTCTGCCAAAATTGTGCTGCTGCTTAAATAGTGCTTCTCCCTTCTGTGTGCTTATCCATGATTTATTTATAGGGAGTCCTCTCTCAGCATTCATTGCAGGAGATAAAATAAGCCATCCTTTTTTAGTCTCCTTTCATATAACAGACTTTCCACTATCTGAATCACTCTTGCAACCAATCCCTTCACCTGCTCCTGCCTCAGCAGGAGGACCAGAACTAGGAACAGCAGCTATATATTGTCGCACCAGGGATTTTTACAATGCCATTAACACTCCCTTGTTTCTTACTGCTGTATTGTATATTTATGCTCTCTGACAGACAATTGTCCTAGCACATAAATTATGTTATATGGTTAACTATCAAACACTGGTGTGTCATCTCACCTAGTGCCACTTGTGCTCCTTAGAACTGTGGTCACCACCTTGCAGGCAAAATCCTTTGGTGCTTTTCATCTGGTGCTTTTTCATCTTTGATAGCTCCTGCAGAGTATTTCCACACCAAGTTCTTTCAGCAGTCTTTACAAAAGCAAGTAAATCATTCAAAAAAAGCACAATCCATCCATCTTCTTTAGTGTCACCAATTAGTAGATACTGAGGATGCTTTTAAATCTATAGTTGCTTAAGGGGAGAAAAATAACCAACTCCTTCCTATAGTGCTGTGCCATCATTATATTTTGTGTACTCTGCCTGTGCGAGGAAGCTTTATTAAATAAATGAGGTGAGGGTTATACTTAGAGGCCTCTGATGTGAGGCTTTAGAGGAGAGAAAAGGATCACTTATGCTAATCCAGGATAAGAAGGGAACTAAAAACCAACTAGTAGACAAGATTATTTCTTATTGTTGGAAACTATTTATCATTCTAAAAGCCAGTTGTCTGAGCCTGGCTGATTTTGGTGGTCACACTTCTGCTGTCCCTACAGACAAGCAGTGTTGGGGCAACCACATTTTCCTCCACCTGATGGAGGTGGAACAGCCTTTTACCTCTCACTTCTGATTTGGATCATTATGCTGCAGACTGTGCAAAATAAGGAGCCAGTTTTAAAAGGGATTAGTGTTGCTTTTGTGGGAAGCTCAGGCCGGGTCTGTGTGCTCATTCTTCAGGCTACAAGTGCAAATCCGTTGCACCCTTTGGTGAAGCTGCTGCCTTGTGCACCCAGGGTTAAATCCTCACCCACATTTGCCAGGCATGGTATTGCACTCCCAAACCTGCTCACAGCTGCTGACCCAAATGCCTCCATCCCATCTCACCTGTCTGTCTAAGGTCCTGTGGCTACTGATGGCATTTGCCTTTGGACATATGGGCTGTGCCTGTGGCCCGAGCAGGACAACAGTGCCACATCTTTAGGGGGATCATTTCACCTCCAGCTAATCTGCCAGAGAGAGAAGTCTGTGCCTAAGTGTAATGGAACCTGATGGAAGCTAATTAAATAGAAAACCATCCATTTGTGCTGTCTCATTAGGGATTTGTCATAAAAACCTTATGTTCTCTTACAAGCCTAAACAAGTGTGTTCACCATGTAAAAATCAGCCATAAAGCCGTCTGGAGAGTAGTTAACTCATCTAAGCTGTCACTGACACAGGCTGTCTGCAGCCTGGATCCTGCAGGTAGCAGTGACCTTTCCACTGTCCTCAAAACACCCTGTAGAAATGGGGCATCCCTCCTCCAAAACGGGAAAGAGGGCTGAGCCCAGCAATCCCACACTGACAGTCAAGTGGAGCGGATGCTTCTCCGTCTGGCCCTGGCAGGAGCCAGGAATCAGAGGCAAAGAGCACTTCCTGTTTTTCCAGAGCTGTGTCAAAGATGTTCAGAGATTTTAAAAGTATAAATTTAATAGCAGTATTTCCTGGAGTTAGAGCAGATTGTCTCCCCTCTGCAAATGCATATCAGTAAGTTTGCAGGTGACACCAAGTTAGGAGCAGGTGTGGACCTGTTGGAGGGCAGGGGCCTTGACAGGCTGGATGGGCAGGCAAAGGCCAATGGGGTGAGATTTACCAAGGCTAAGTGCAGGGTTCTACACTTCAGCCACAGCAGCCCCAAGCAATGCTACAGGCTGGGGACAGAGTGGCTGGAGAGCAGCCAGATAGAGAGGGACCTGGGGGCGCTGGTAGCTGGGAGCTGAAAATGAACCAGCAGTGTGCCCAGATGGCCAGGAGAGCCAATGGCATCCTGGCCTGGATCAGGAATAGTGCAGCCAGCAGAACAAGGGAGGTTATTCTGTCCCTATACTCAGCACTGGTCAGGCCAAACCTTTAGTACTGTATCCAGTTCTGGACCCCTCAATTCAAGAGGGATGTTGAGGTACTGGAACTTGTCCAGAGAAGGACAATGAAGCTGGTGAGGGGCTTGGAGCACAGCCCTGTGAGCAGAGGCTGAAGGAGCTGGGGGTTGTTTAGCCTGGAGAAGAGAAGGCTTGGAGTAACCTCATTGCTGTCTACAACTACCTAAAGGGAGGTTGTAGCCAGGTGGGGTTGGTCTCTTCTCCCAGGCAGCCAGCAACAGAAGGAGGGGACACAGTCTCAAGTTGTGCCTTGGGAGGTATAGGCTGGATATTAGGAGGAAGTTCTTCACAGAGTGATTTGCCATTGGAATGGGCTGCCCAACGAGGTGCTGGAGTCATCATCCCTGGAAGCGTTCAAGAAGAGACTGGATGGGGCACTTACTGCCATGGTCTGGTTGATTGGATAGGGCTGGGTGATAGGTTGGACTGCATGAGCTTGGAGGTCTTCTATCCTGGCTAATTCTATGATACGCGAGTGGCCTGGTCTCCTCAGCCCAGATCAGGTTACTATTTTTGAGGGAAACTGGATTCCCTCTAGGGCATGGGAGTCCTCATAACTTTCTTCCATTGCAAAACAGCATGGGCTGCATCCTTTTGGCTGCCCCTGGGGAAAATCAGCATGGTCTAAATGTCTGCTCTCCTCAATGTATGTCCAGAATAAGTTCTTCCCTCACCCAGCCTGTGCAGGTTTCAGACTTTCTGCCAAAGCTAGGACTTGTGGGGAAGTCTTATCAGGGCAGATCTTTCCATTGGCAGGAGGAAGTAACTGTCTACTGAATGACCCACTGGGGTAATGGCGGCTGATGTCTCCTTGCAGGCATCAGAGGTGGAGCGGCAGCTCTCCCTGCAGGTCCACACCCTCCGGGAGGACTTTCGGGAGAAGAACTCATCCAGCAGCCAACACATCGTGCGGCTGGAGAGCCTCCAGGCTGAGGTGAGTCACCTGTGCTGGGTCTTACTCCTTCAAAAGGGGACTAGGGCTGTTTGAATTTCTATAAGGAACCCCTCTGAACTGAGTAAACAAAACTGATGCTTGGAGGAAACAAAGAGAGGATTAAAGCTGTGGGGCAACATGAGTTTTGTTGCAACCCAAAGCTGGCTGATGTGGCACAGGCCCAGCTTCCACTGCTGCCTTGACCACAAACACACATGCAAAATGAACAGATGAGAGGGATCTTCCAGGAGCTAAACCATGGCTGTGCTCTTGTGGGGCAATTGTCCAGTGCAAACGAAACTCCAAGGCATGTTGGGAAGGTCTGCAAGGGCGTTTTTTCAGTTTCTCATGCTTGCAAAGCAGCAATCCTCTTCTGCTTCTGAGCCACTTACATGGCAAAGCAAGGAGGCCTTGCTTGGTTTAGCTCTGGTACATTAGCAGGAATGATACTGCCTTCCTTCCTTTGGCCTTCCTTTCCCTGTCTGAGGTTATCAAGGACCACATAGGCAGGAAGTGGATGGGTAGCACTCGTCCAGCTCTACTACCTAACCACATTTTAATTATAAGCTGTTTGGAAGAGTTTTTCCTAAAATCTCTCAATTTCTTCTTTTCTCCTGCTCCCACCTGCTCCCTGCTGGTCCCTTGCCTTTTCTTCCCTTCCCCTCGGTGTGGAGCAGCAGGTCCTTGAAGTAAGTATGGAGGCTCCAAAGGGTTTTGCCTGCGTATCCATTGCTGTTATCATGCATGCCTGTCACTGTGCATGCTCCACCTTGCCTCCTCACTGCCTTCCTCTTTTGCTTTCCAAATTCCTTTCCTCGGTGCCCTTCCCAGGGTGCAGGGCCCACGGCAGACCAATGTTTTTTCTATTACAGGGTCATTTATAGACTGTTAATTACTTGTCTGGATACCAAATATGAACTGTCGATACAATCTCTGTATTATACCTTTTATTTTTCTGGCACCCCTTTTCTCCTACCCACGCAAGTCATGATGATGGTGGGAAGAGATGCCTTAGAAACCATTAGTCACCTAAATACCTACAGCTTTCTAATACCTACAGCAGCTTTTATCCCTTTAGAAATAGCAAGTCCACACACTTTGCTGATACTCCTTCATGCAGCCAAATCTCTCCAGCAGTCTGGAAAGCAACAAAGGGACAAGGTCCCAAAGAGACCAAGAAAGCAGGGAGAAGCTACTGATGTTGTTTATGGTCTATGAATTAAAAGCAGGCCCTAGGGAAAATGTAGGGTCATCCTGGACTGGTAAATGGGATACCAAATCCCCAGAGGTCCTCTGTATACTGAACTGGGAAAAGGCTTCATTTTCTTGGCTAAACAAGAAGTGACCTTGGCTAGTGCTGATTCATCCTGTGCACCATTCCCAGCTAACTGAATCATAGAGGTTTTACTTGGCACGTTGTCCCTCCTCACCTGAAATCACTGCCCTTGATGACTGAAAGAAATGAACCAATTTTAAAGGTAACCAATCACTGGAAAACTAAAAATAAGCATGGCACAGAAAGGAGTCTTCATGAGTGAAAAGAGAAAAAAAAAAAAAAAAATCCCTGGTGAGGACCTGGTGAACAAGCAGCAATTAAGAAAAGTGTATGGGCAGTGCTGTGGCACAGCCCTGTGGGGAGCAGGGTCCTGCAGGCTCATCCTATGGTCTCCAGCAGGCATACAGGAGAAAGTGCCACCATGTTCAGTCAGGGACCAGCCAGGAAAAATAAAAAGAACCCTAAAATTTGCAAGGTTGGGCAAACAGGCGGTGGGCAGGAATGGTCTCTGCTTAATCCATTTGGACATTTCTGCCTGCTCCCTGGCCTCCCACTGATGCACACCCAGTCCTTGTGGAGCTGTTCCTGCAGCCCAGGGAAGGAGGAGTTTCCTCTCAGAGCTTTTCTAAGCTTTAAACATCACACAGAGATACAGTTTCTCTCATAGAGGTACAGAATATTTACGTGCATAATGTTGCTTTTCGCTGTTTCATTTTCCCTTGGAATATGACTTCCCTCCTCTCTGCTCCCTGGAAAGTGTGGGGTCCAACACCACCTCTCTTTCCTCCACAGATCAAAATGCTGACGGACAGAAAACGGGAGCTAGAGCATCGCCTTAGTGCCATGATGGAGGAGAATGACCTGCTCCAGGGAACTGTGGAGGAGCTGCAGGACCGAGTCCTCATCCTGGAGAGACAAAGCCATGACAAGGATCTACAGGTGAGGAGGCAGCAATGGGCAGAGACGAAGTTGGAAATTAAGTAGAAGATGTGGTTTGGGGTAAAATTGACCAGGAGTATAATCAGGAACTGGGAGACAAAATGACTGCAAAGGTGAAAAGGCTCATGCAAGGTCTTGGGTGTTCCACATAGAGACAGGTAACAGGAGCCACAGTGGGACATCTTAATAGCAAAGAGTAGCTTGAGAGGGAGATCTGACCAAGAGGATGGAACAGGGTGCTGGGGAAATTAGATAAATGTAAAAGGAAGCAGAGAGCTCTGGTTGCAGCTCATTTTACTTGATTAGATTTGGCTTCAGAAGGAGTTCCTGTAGACCCTGATGTCCGGTAGGGTAGTAACTGGCCTCATAGCTCAGATGGTTTCCGAACAAGTCCCATGATGTTTGCAGCTGGGTGTCACCAAACCTCTTCCTGGAGAACAATGTGGCACCTCTGTGGCTTCAGGCATCTTAGTAGAGAGGAAGATTTTTCCATTTCTCTTCTGTGGGTTGATAATCACTGGATCCTCAGCTCTCTGAAACAGCCCTCAATCTTTTCTTTTTCCTTTAAAAAAAAAAAATATGTATTTATGTATGTCTATAATTTAATAAAACCCAAACATGTCTATATTACTTTTCTTTCTTGATTAATTTCCTGCTGTGTTGGTTTAAGCTATTTTTTTGACCTGAGTCCTAACTCCTTCACAATGTTCCTCATTTTAGTGCTGATTAACCTGCTATTTTTATCTCTCAGGATATTCTGGAGTCTAAACAATGTCTAATGACATTTGGAGATTATTAAGCTCCAATAAATAGCAGTATCAGCCAAGAGTACTTTCCTCCTGGCTGGAAACCTTCTTTCATGACACCCATTCCTCCCTATCAGCTCCTTCACAAAGCAAGAGAGTCATCCAGTCCGTATCACCTCCACTATTTTTTCCCCTACATCTTTGACAAATTCTTTAATTTTCTTCTCAAGTTGCACCAAAGCCAGCTGGAGCTCCAGGAGGTGAGGCTGTCCTACCGGCAGCTGCAGGGCAAGGTAGAAGAGCTCAGTGAGGAGAGAAGTCTCCAAAACTTCAACACGACCAGCACGTCCCTGCTATCTGAAATAGAGCAGAGCATGGAGGCAGAGGAGCTGGAACAAGAACGAGAACAGGTATTTGTCCTCTGGGCCCTGGGAAAGCCCATGGGCCTCTGGCACCAGCCCCAGGGGAAGAGGGAGTTTAATGCTTTTGATCTGGATTTGAAGCTGAACCAAGAACAGGTTTGGCTCTGATATCAATACTCTTTTGACCATATGAAAGTATATCTTTATATCCATTGCAAAACCAGCATAGCAAGCTAGACAAATATTTTTGAGGCCTGGCAATGACATGCCTCACTTCACCAGAGAAGGAGGATCCCCATGGTCTTGATGTCCCAGGCTAATGTCAAGTTTTCTTGTTCCAGCTGAGGCTGCAGCTCTGGGAAGCATATTGCCAAGTGCGGTACCTCTGCTCCCATCTCAGAGGAAACGACAGCGCAGACTCAGCAGTCTCTACAGACTCCTCCATGGATGAGTCTTCAGAAACCTCATCAGCCAAAGATGTGCCAGCTGGTAGTCTGCGGGCGGCCCTCAGTGAGCTGAAAAGACTAATACAAAATGTGCTGGATGGGGCAGACTCCACGGTAAGTTGGTAGCACAGAGAGGCCTTGGCTTGTGCCTGTCCCCTTGCCCAGGTGACAGAGCTTGCTGCAGATTTCTGCTACATACTGAAGTCCTCAAACTCAAAAAAAAAAAAAAACCTCTGTGGCTCATGAAGATGGACTGTTACACTGCACAGCCTGCTCCATGTGTCTCAAATGACCAGCTAAGAGCCAAGCCAGCTCACAGGGTTATAGTTTGCAGTGGCCAAGCTGCCATTAGCTTCAAGTTCATGCAACAGTCACTGGACTGGCTGGGAGACAGTCTGGATCATTACTGAAAGGAGGCTTTCTTTGGAATTTCCAGCAAGAGCATCAGTGTGGCTGTACTGCAGTGCTTTAGACATCAGTTCAGTTACTTCGCTTAGGACTTTCCCAAGTGGGTTGTATTAGCAACAGTATCACAGAAACGTTGTAACGCTGGAGTGGGTGGGTTCTGCCCCATGAATGGTGGCGGCAGATGGGTGCAAACGTCTTGGCAAGGCTGCCAGACTTAAACCCATTGTTTTGCTGGCACAAGATGGTGTCTCTGGGGTATGGTCCTGATGCTGCTGGGGAGGAGGGGATAGCATCCACAGGAGTGCAAAATTACAAGAAAACACCTCAGATTTTGCAGTGGCTCAAATTAGGCCTATTTCCATCACCCACAAGCTATTTGCTTTGCTAGCCAGCATGGCTTGTTTGAGATGCCATGGTGAGGAAAATGCTGCAGACCTGCACAGCAGTGCTCGCCCTCCTCATTCCAGTACCTGTAGCAGCTGGTAAGAAGGCTGAGAATAGAGATGAGGTTGTATTTGTTAAATAAGAAAGAAAGTCCTGCAAAAGGTCCAGAAACGTGGAAACTGTAGCCATTCAGGTGGTCAGTGGATCTCTGTAAATGTAAAAGTCACTCTGCCTGCTCTTTTCATCATGTGCAGAGCACTGCCTTTGGCTGAACCTGTTGCCACTGGACACACANAATTGCCTTTTTAAAAGTAAAAGCTGAGCAAGAGATTTTTCTGCCCCTCTCAGAGCTCCCGACGAAGTGACGATGACACCTTAGAAGAGCAGATCAGGAGAACGAGTGAGGATTCACGAGCCCTGAGGGAGTTAATGGATGGAGAACGGGGGAAATTGAGGCAGAGTTTGGAGGAGCTGCAGCGACTGCACAGCCAGGTTAGCAATTCCCATTTGTAACACCAGTGTTCATCTTCCAAGACATGCCTTCCGTAGAAGGCATCAACATGATAAATACCTCTCTACTGTGGGGTCAAAGTGAAAAAATTGAGAGCATCATTACCTAACCCCCGGCAGAATGACTGCGTGTGCATGAGAGTGGGAAGTAAACTTGGCAAAGTGCTTAATCAGAGGCAGAATACAGTGGGGAAGCAGCTTTAGCACCTATCCTTACCTGAGGACTGCTCATCTCAGTGGTGTGGCCACCACAAGAGATGTCTTCAAAGGCTCAAACTTGGCCCTCTAATGAGACACTCTCTGCCACAGTCCTGCACTGGACAGCAGTGTCATACTTCCTGCCTTGTCTGTTTTCTTCCTCTGTGGCATCCCATTCTAACCTGAAAAAGGTCAACACAGTTAAAACCCCAGACCTGTCTCCAAATGCAGGTTTTTGGACATCTTGCTCTGCTGTCCTCTGGGATTGCAGCAGAAGTGCTTTCACATATCTCCCACCACTGCTTTCTACCATGTCCCTGTCTGAGCTGCACCCTGTGCTGGATTGCAGGAGGGCCCAGCTTGGGCAGAGCTCCCCAGTTCCCTGGCAGCCCAAGCACAGGGCGGGGAGCCTCAGCACAGACAGGACCTGCTCACACCCTTCTCCTGCCTTGACCCAGCTACGCCACGATAACAGCAGATCCTCCCACACCCTTGATGTGATGAGCCCTTTTTGACTGCCTGCCCTCTATTTAAAGATTTCTTTGAGGATTCAAGCACTGCTGAGCTGCATTTAGTGACAGGAGGTGGCTCAAATGCTGGAAGGATTTCCAGGTGGTGGAGTAGTGTAACAGAGCATGTGTGCGCCCTAGACAAAGAAATTAAACGTGTATGAAATATTGCAAAGCTGTGCTAACGCAATCCTTGCATGATTTCACACCCTGTTAACTCACTCTGCACAGGACCATAACAATAGATCATTTCTCAGACTATTTAAGACTCTGCACATATTTTAAAGTCTAACTAAAATTGTAAGATGTGCCAGTAACACCTCACATAGCATGAAAGAGAATTTTCACATCCTTTGTCTTCAGCTTCATACTACTTCAAGAGACATAACAGCCTCTCAAAAAAAAAAAATCTTATTTGCTGCTAAATAATGATTATAATATTTTAACCTTGGAAAGACCAGAATACAGCAGAAAGAATCAGGGGATGCATGCACAAGACAAACTGCTCAGAGAGGGGCAATATTTCAGCATTGATGCCGTAGTGACAGCAAAGCAGCAGGTGAGTCCTACCTTGAATGGCTGCACAGCTTTCAGTGCTCTTGCTGAGGCCATCCTGGTGATCTGTCTTGCTCAGACTGGCACTGCTAGCATCCTGTAGTGAGCTGGCACATTCCATGGGGGTTGCACCTGCAACCTCCCAACAGACACAGCTTCTCTGACAAGCAGGGGAGCTCAGCCTCCAGGTTGGCCCACGTGGCTTTTTTTAACTCCTGACTCATGATGAATTTGCCTGGGCAATCCTGGGTTCCTGCCCTCCCTGTGCCCACAGGTCACACTGCTGAGCGTGGAAATGACGACGCTGAAGGAGGAACGGGACCGACTGCGAGGTGCTGCTGAAGACAAAGAGACAAGTGAACGGCTCCTGCAAGCCATCAGGGACCGGGATGAGGCCATTGCCAAGTAAGTGGTGTGAACAGCCAAAGACAGGCTGGGTTAGCATTTATGGAAGACCTTAGCAGATGTCTCCAGGACTGGTTTCTCCAGAAATTTCAGTAACTCTTGCAAAGCAGTGGATTGAGTCTTGTCTTTGCTATCATTGGGAAATAACTGCCAGCAGCTTGGGAACAGGACAAGAGATGCCAATTTCCAGAGCTGCCTCATGGCAGGACTGGGGACATTCATTCAGGAGGATGGTTTGAACTATGTTTTTGCCATCCCTAGTACTGGTCTGAGTCACAGCAAGGAAGCAAAATGGCAGCTCTGCCTCATCTGTCATACTTCTTTTGTTCTTCCACTCAGATGTGCTTTCCTGCCCATTCCCATCACAGCCCTGCTTGGGCTTCTTCCCTAAATCATTTATCTGGATACTCAGTCTCATTTCCAGTTTCACAGTCTCCAGTCATAATTCTCTATTTCTCTCTCCAGGATTTTCCCACTTTTGACTACTTTTTTTCCCCGTCATTCTCACAGACCTGTGTTACCCCATACCCCGCCTCCCCAACTCTCTCCTTGGGCTTGCCACACTGCCCTGAGCACTCTTCATGTTGAGGGGGCCAGAGATATTCACACCCCTCTATGCATTAGATAGAAAGGCTACATCTGATAATCTCTTCAATAAGCAGATGGGCCAGGACACCATCAGCCCTTCTCTTTGTGGACATAACTAATACTCAAGCCCCCAGTAGGAGGAGGAGCATGAAAGCATTGGACCTCTGAGGACGTGGCAAGCTAAATCAGCGTGCACAATCCCTTCATCTTTTAAAAAACCTGATCATCCTGTCTGGGTAGCCAACTACCAAATTCCCCTTGCTCTCCTCTGTAACACCTCCATCTGTTGGCAAAAATCAGGAGCATCCCAGCTGCACTGCTGGGCACAGAGAGGTGGTTCTGACATTTCCAATGCGTGTGGGTTGCTGGTTCTGCTGTGGCTATGGCAACGCGCTGCCGCCGTGATAAATCCCCTGGTGATATCCAAGCAGCAATGGGGAGCTTCACAACAAAGGGCTGTTTAAGGTGCCCAGATCCACAGCTGGGAGTGGAAGTGTACAGCTTCTCCACAGCATTAATGACCCTGCTGGGACAAAGCTACAATATTTACGGCTGACTGTCCTGCAGTGACAGAAGCCCAGAGAAAGGAGGACGTGACAAGTGTGCATGGGTGAGTGGCGGGTGATTAATGAGTAGAAAGTGGCTGCAAGTGAAAGCAGACAAGAGTGTCTTGTTGCTAGAAATGAAAGCATTCCTCCACAGGCTGAGCTGCCTGAGAGGCTCGTGCTGTGCTTCCCACCTTGCACCTCAAGGGTTAAGCCACATTTTTTGAAGCCCTCCCAAAAACAAGCCCTAACCCTGAACAGAAACGAAATCACTGCCTGAGGCAGACATCTGCCATGGAAAATTGTTAGCTTGAAGCTGAAGTTTGGCAGCATGGGAAGCAATAGGAAGATAGGATCCTGTAACAGAAGATGTTAAGCAACTGTTACCTGGAATATCAACATGAATTCCCAAATTGCTTTTCTGCAGGGGAGCACAAGGGAGCTATTAGGAGGCAACGAATTAGCTACAGTTAATAAGATGCAATTATTTCTCCAGGAAACGTTTGCAAGGAAAGATGGTTTCCAGCAAGTCACGTTACAGTTTTCCATCACACAGCAGTTAATTGAAAACTTAAGGTTTGAGCTCACCTGTATGCTCCCAGCATAGTGAGCAGCATATCCCAGCTTTGACAATTGCTTCTTCCTAAAGGACAATTCTTTTCCACAGGCCAGTAGCAGCTAGAACACTGCAGTCACTGAGCACTCAGGGCTCTTTGGATGATCTTGTCCATGACATCACATGCCCCATGACCACCAATACCTGGAAAGAAGCACAGCAGCAGTGTTCCCAAGGGCCACTGAAACTAGGAGCTTTCCCCAAAGTATAACATGACTCAAATATTCTTAATGGTGTCGTTCTTCAGAATCATATGCTGTGACAAACTTTCTCCCTTCACTTCTTCCTTCTTTCAGTTCAGGGCTTTTGAGGGCTTTTGTTTGCTGTTTTACATTACAACTTATTGACCAAGTGATCAGACACAGATCATTTGGGATTTAGCAAGTAACATTTCCTTTCCCATGCATTAGTAAACAGAGGGAAAGGAAAAACACTTGTATGCAGATTCTACCTTGGGTTAGCTCACCTTTTTAATGGCAGGTCCTGCACACTATCCAGGCACACTGCACCATCTTACACAGCAGTGTATTAGAGTATCTTTGTGTATTCTTCATAATGTACTTACCAGAAATCTGCTGGGCTTACAGTAGTGATGTCCATAGTTCTGTCCCAGTCTTTGGAAAAGTAAAGCATCCAAAATTCAATGGAGATCAATTTAGGGACTTGCCAACGAAAGAAACTGTTGACTTCTCTTCAAGGATATGTTTAACATTTTCTGTTGAAAAAAAAAAAAAGTCACATGTCCCAATTTCCTACTGTCCCCCCAGGAAGAACGCAGTGGAGGTGGAGCTGGCCAAGTGCAAGATTGACATGATGTCCCTCAACAGCCAGCTGTTGGATGCCATCCAGCAGAAGGTGAACCTCTCACAGCAGCTGGAAGCTTGGCAGGTGAGCAGCCCCTCATCACCACAGGTCAGGGTCTGGATGGCATGCATGGGGCACCTTTAGATGACTTTTTTCCCTACCTTGTGGGTTTGCTGTGGACTCAACCCAAGCATCCATAGATGGGAGTGTTTGCTTTTGGCTCCATAGAAACCAGTGATGCAGTGGTGCTCAAGGTGGGTTAAACACAGCACTCCTCTGCTCAAAGCCATTCAGATGTGAACTTTCCATTAGTTTTGTAGGAATACCCTGTGAAAATGGAGAAACAAACCAGATCTATAGCCACAGCAGAGTAACCTGCTGTTGCCTGGGCAGGGAAGGTGTCCATGCAGGATATGTTCCTGTCCAGATGTGGCCTTAGGGACATGACCCATAGCAGTTCAGCATCTGGCCTGGAGATGCTCTACATGGGGTCTGTAGGGAAAACCCATGTGAAGGCAGAGAGCCCTTGAGAGCAGACAAGGCTGCTGCTTCTGCAAACTAGCACCAAGGGAGGGCAACTTTAATAGGAAACAAGCAGGTACAAGAGAAAAGGTCTGGGCCAGTTACAGTCATTTGTTGCAGATCCTGCAAGATCCTGACTCTACTAACAATCAGCCTGACCAGTAGAAACCTCTCCCGTACAACCTTGCTCCTGTTTCAACTCCACTGTGTTTTCGTTTCTCTCTTTTTTCTTCTCTTCTTCTCTTTCTCCTGCTTACAGTTTGCTTCCTCAGGGCTTTTTACTATCTGGCTCCTTTGGTTTCTGATCTAGTGGCCTTTCTCAGTTCCTGTACCAACAGCTTTAGTCGTACACCCCTCCTGCCTTTGAGGTGAGCTCCCCACACCCTAGCCAAGCATCCACCATCTCCTCACCTGCTCCATTCACTACCATCTGCATCTGTCCTCACCATCACCTGGCAAGAGGGGCCAGTGGGGGGTCTCCATCACCCACAGATGTTCTGTACACACCCCTTCCTCAGCCCAGCACCAGGCCAGAGCTCGAGGAGCAGCATCCTGTACTTCTCATGGTGAGGTTGTACCTTCCCCAGGAAAGCCAGGCTGAGGTACACATATCATTAGCCTTCTGTATGCAGCATCTCTAGTCTCTAGAAAACTCTTTGGAATACAGACTAAGATTTTACTTCTCAGCCTTGTTATCTAGTAAATGACATTCAGTGCTCTGCATAGGAGCTGTCTGTATTCAGGTTCTGTTCCAGTTTATATTAGTGGTGTAAATTGAAGCCTGCTTACTAGTAGATTCAGAGTTTAGTGCTGGAATATTCCCAGATTAGGATTTTACTAACAGGCTTTTGCTTTCTCACTTCACACTATGCCCTCCAATTGCAGCAGTATGGCAACCCCAACCCTGTTCCCATCAGCTTTCTGATATGAGGATCAGGCCCACTAGCACTGCAGAAAATTGTCTCCAACATACTAACATAAATTGTTATGACACAGTAGCAAAATAGTTTCCAAACACCTAATGCCCCCAGAAGAGAATCTCAACCAGTCACGGGGTTTAGGGACTATTCTACAAGGATGACTGTTTCTGACAAAATAGGATGAGATTCTCTGCTTTAGTTGGGCATAAATGGAGGCTTTAGACTAATAAAATTTTGCTCTGCACACTTATAGTCTGCACTTTACCAAAGACCATCAACAAGATTTTTCTGTAAGCACACAATCATGTATAAAACACACCATAAGCAAAATCCCACACAGCTGAGCCTAGAACCTTATCCTCATGCCAAATCTGACCCCCACTGGTGGTCATCATTATTTGACTGGGGCCAATACTGGGAGTAGAGGAGAAGTGTGGAGCAGACTTGGCAGTGAAGAGGGCTGCTTCTCTGAAAAGAGAGCTCTGTGATTTCAGCACAATAGCAACAGGGGCACTGTTAGTTTGTAAAATGCTGCACTGCCTGCAGAGAGCTGCAGCCTTTGTGGCCACAGCCACCAGCCTCTGAGGTCACCAAGAGCAGCTCTAACTCTTATCTCACACAAGGGAGCCCAGCTTCAGCTCACAAAGAGGTTACATGCCATTTGCACTTCCTTCAGACCCATCCTCTCTGCAAAGAGCAAATGTTCCTTCCTGTGGACACACAGTGCGAAGGGGTAACCAGGTTCTCTGGTTTTATGGGACCACTTCATCATATGTGTCTCATGCTCTGGTGTTTGTCTTCCCTCTGCATTCCCAGACATTGCTGAGCCTCTGCCCCAGGCAGGGACCACAGCTCTGCCCCATTCTTTCTGCATACATCTACCCCAAATCTCCACAGCAAGTGCTGTGCTCTCTGATTCAAGCATTGGACAGTCAGGGACCCAAATGCAGGGCCTTATTAATACTACTGCATTTTCATATATATATATATAATTATTTTTTTTTTTTTATATATAAAAATTATACTCATCCCTCATTATGTGGTTAACCAAGGACACAGATCTGCCATGCTGGAGCCTAGGTGCCTATGCCATTTGCTAGAAGTGATGCCTTCAGTATCCAAGTGCTAATCCAAATGTCCACATTTTCGTGTGGCAGCTTCACCTCTAGAAACTTGTTTCACCTTTATGCTGATGTTTACCTTAACCTTTTCAACTCTCCCTCTGCTTTTCCCCTTTCCCCACCCTGCTCTAAAATGATCCAAAGCTTCTTTGGTCCATGTAACTCTGCTCCTCCCTGCTCTCTCAGGGGAAGTCCCCATAATAAATTCAGGTCCAGGCTATAAATCCTTTTCCATGAAGAAAAGGCTGCAACAAGAGATTGGCCATCATTCAGGCTTCCAGTCCAAGCTGGCTGGTTTTATTCTACACTGAGCTACAGAGCAGCTGGGGCACCCACTGGGTGATGGCAGCACCTTTCCTTCTATTTCACTGCAGCCCCTGTCCTGCACAAGGTGCCAAGTGAACACCAAGCACCTCCATCACTACAGCCCATCCAGAGTGTCCTTGTTCTCACCAGGCAGTGCCCTAGGCCCAATTCGGGGACCAAACCTCTGGGAGAAATTTATCCTGTGGGTCTAGTTTGTGTACACATTTTCACTAAGCTACAGTTTGAATATGCAATTATAGCAGAAATAATGGATCTGAAGATTTAAAATTTGTGGAACTGACAGGTTTTCAAGGGACACGTTTGCATGTCATTAGTAGCAACAGAACCAACTCATTGTTTTGTGTAGAGCAATTTCCCAGTGCTGCAAACATGGATGAAACCAGAGCATTTCTGGTACATCTAATAAACCACAGTGCAGCTGTTCATGCCAGGCTGGCAGAGTGCTCCCACCACTCTCTTGGCTCTAGGGGAAGGAAGGAGTCTAAGGGACAAGCTTGATTCTCTTTGGTAAATCTGGTGCAAAACACATGTAGGGTCTGGTGGGCCTATGCCTGGCCCCAGCCCCTCTGCTCCTGGCAGCACCTTCCCCAGAGAAGCCCTCCAAAGCAGTGGCTGTGCAGGCAGCTCTGTCCTGCCTCCCTGCTCCATATGGCCAGCACAGAGACCTACTCAAAACAGACATCCCCATTATTTCTGGCATTTGCTTTCAGCTGTATTTGGTCTCTTTGATTTATTTCTCCCCACAGAGGGGACATCTGCAAGATGCAGACAGCAGAGAAACACAGTTTAGGAGTGTCACAGAGTCCCAGACAGGTGCAATGCTCCTCTGCGAGACCACCTGAGCAATTTATCCCTCAGAATTGTGTGATTTACATTCCTTACTGACTAAAAAGCCTCACAGCAGCAAGCAAGGCTCAGCCTGCTGCTAAGTGGGGAGTTCCACCTGTCCCCAGTCCTGTCATGGCTCCTCCATCTCATCACAGCACGTTTCACCTCCATTTCAGCCGCGTCCCGCGGGAGCTCCCTCCGAACATCAGCTGCTATTAACAGCCTTCTCCTCTCCCTCCTCCACAGGATGACATGCACAGGGTCATTGACCAGCAGCTGATGGACAAACACCCGAAGGAATGGAGCCAGCTTGCTTATTCCTTCTCCAGTGGCTACGGCGCCAAGCGGAGTGCCAGACCCTCCCCCATGCTCAGGCCGGAGCCGCAGGGGGACGAGCCTGCTGGGGCAGAAGGGAACCGTCTCTTTTCCTTTTTCAAGAAAAATTAATTTGAAAAAGAGAAACCTCTCCAGCAATTCCTGCTTCAAGATGGGGAGTGGGGCAGCTGCCCAGCTTGCTGAGGGACCTAAGTCTGATCCAATAAGAAAAAAAAAAAAAAGAAGGGGGCAAAGGAGTTAACCTTTGAGACTCTGCACTATTTACACCGCACCTGGTCTGAACCAAATGTTTACACGAACTGGAGATTTGCAAATTGACAATGTGACACTAACAGAAAGAAACTTTTCGTATTCTTTAAGTGAAGTGATAAACTTCAGGGTATATTTTAGGATCTCTGACAAAGTCCAGTTTCTGCTGTGAAGAATGATCTGATTGTATTAAAAGCATTCATGTGCTGGAGAAGGAAACCAGCCCCAAGACAGAGCAGTGCAGGAGATTAAGAACAGCCATCATAGTGAACACAGGAGAAAGAAGAGGGCTGAATGCAAGAGGAGAGAGAGGAGCTGTACCATTCTCCAGTCCTGGCAGCTTCATCCATCCCACTGAGACCGGAGTTGCTCTGGCCCCAGCACTGCCATGTTTTGCCAAGTGTAGCATTCTCCGTGGTGGAAGTTGAGCCCTCACTGCAGATCCTGCCTGGACGCCATCTCCCCTGCAGCTCCACGTAGCTGTTCACCCCTCGCTGGGAATCCAGGCTCCTCGCAGCTCTGGGCAGCGTAAAGTGGCTGATGTTACTGTCTTCTCTAGCTCCCTCCTGTCACAGAGATAGAGTTGCAAAGTCTGTAGCTGCACAGAGCGTGAAGGATTTCTCTCCAAGAGACTGACCATTACAAACTGGGTGAGAGTTGTGGATATTCAGTCCCGAAGTACCTACTGTCCACCCAATGGCCACAGGGAGTTGTGGAGCTTCCACAAGTCACACACCTTTCCCCAAGCCACGTATCCCTGCAGAACAGAGTAAGAAACTTCTCATTTTCACTGGCACACTGAAAGCCTAATGGTTCACTTATAGCCTATCCCTGATGATATTAGCAGGTCTTTGATGCTGGGTTGGCAGACCTGATCCTCAGAAAGCTTATAGGCACCTACCTTGACTAAAGCCAAAGGCAATTAGTGTAGCTACAAAGCTCTGGAAATTCTGCAGCTTTCTAAACCCTGCAGTTACATTTGCTATGGCCTGATGAAAATGATTAGTCTTTGTCCCTGCCTGTGGGTTATTTACTACTCAGCCCTTTGGTGAGCAGGCAGCTACATCTCCTTTTGACTGGAGATGATCAGAGCCTGCTTTGCTGTGAGCCTGACTTGATAACAGGAAGGAATGTAGCGTATTTGCTGTATGCACACAGTGGTGCTGGAAATCCTGCAATACTTAAGTAGGGACCTTCCCTATGCACTGGATGGGCACCTTACAGCTCTTCTCTTTAACACAGTCTACCATCATAAACCAGCAAGGAGCACCAGCCAAGGCTCAGAGATGTCCTGCTGTCATGCAGTTTCCACACATTCTCCAGCTCACAATACCCACAGGCCATAATTTGTTTCCCCATTGCTTTAAAGAGACTACCACCTACACTGTCCCACAGGAAACAGAGCTAGGTACACATTCAGCTCTGCCCTGCTCAGCAACTTAGGTGCTAAAACACCATCCTACAGGAAGCTGCTATCTCTGCTCACTATTTACAGTAACAAACTGTCTGCTAGAACCTAGGTGTCAAACACGACCTTTGAGGAAGAAGGTAAGAGATTAGTGGCTTGAGTTTATTTTATTATTACTCAACTTATCTATACGATACAACATCCATAATACCTCAATATAAATATCCTTGCCTACAAACATTTAAGCATTCCCATATCTCCTTGATAGCATGAAACTACCAGACTGGTACGAAATCACCTTGCACTGAGGTAGCTCCATGTTGCAAGGAGCAGAGTACTCTTTGGGATTGAAAACAATGGCAAAAAGCTGAGCAGTGAAGCCAAGTGACTCGAAAGCAACGAAACAGGCTGCAGATCCTGCTGCAGGAGACAGTTGGGTGACGCACCACCAATACAGTTTGATGATGCTTACAGGGAAAGGAGCCTAGAGTCTCACAGGCAAGGAAGGAAACTGAACCTTGGCCTCTCCTTTCTAGGCAATACTCTGCCTGAGTATCTGCTTGTACTCGCCTGAGGGAAAGGGACTGAGTGCAGTGCCAAGCACACTCCCAGGATGGCAAGACCTCATCTCCCACATCCCACCTGTGTTGTGACCCTCAATAGTGCAGAGAGATGTGAGGCACATGCTCAGCATCTCCTGCTGTCAGGACTCAGTTACGCTCCTATGTGTCATTATTAACTTTGATACCTGCAAAGTTAGGTGTGGGTTCACAGATGCCAGCGATCCCTGTGAACACTTGTCTCATACACTGTTGGAAAGCAATGCTCTGCTTATCGTGGGAGAGCCATCTGAGCATCTTGGTCCTCACAGATCTTTTTTTCTGCTGTCAGTTGTCATTTCCCAGACCCAAACAGCTCTCTTCAAGCCACATGCCCAGCTGTGTGGGAAGCTACCCCCATGAGGATATATGGATAAATGGATGCAATCCTAAGGTATGAGCCTTAAGTTATCCAGTGAAGATGCAGTAATGAGATGAAGAAAGGTGCCTTCTGCTTCACATCCGCTGAAAGTGACTCGTTCAATTGCAGGGGTAGTGACTGAAATGCACAGCAGTTCATTTTAGGAGGAACCTACCTTAATCCCATTGCAATTTTATTTATTTAAACAGTGGTGGAAGAGATTGCAAGAGGAAAGTCAGCACATTCTAAGGTGCCCGTTGGGTATGGTTTCTTAAAACTAGCCCCTTAACCCTAAAGATTTAGTTGCACTACTAAACCCAATTCTCTTGTATTTCTGGGTTTAATGAACTGGACAACACACCAAAGGAGACCTCCTTGTGCTGAGCTGCTACTCAACAGGAACAGAAACTGCCTTAACATAGCAGCTACGTTTTGTTGTTTTGTCTTCTAAAACCTCATCAATGCTCCTTTACACTCTCATTTGTTATGTTGTGTTTTAACAAGGTCCCTACTATTTCACCTTGAGCTGTCATTAAAACACTCATCTCCATCCTTGTCACGGCCGGGAGGCTGGAATCATCCTTGCAGTGCTGGGTTAGAAGATAACCCACTTGTAATACTTCATACTTCTAGGATACACATAGCATAAAGGAAACATTGGCTCCAGTGAACGAGATGGAGGAAGCACTCTAGTCCAGCAGGTACTCAGGATCCCAAAGCAGATCTAAGGAGTGGGATTAGCAGCCCTGAAGACATCACTCACCCTTGCATTTGAGATATGGTAAATAAACCAGTAGTGTTGCACAGTCACTGTTAAATATTGCACAGGGAGAAGATGCCTGCTGAGATTAAAATTACAATGGACTTTCCCACAGTTAAGTAACAGGTGACTGGGCAAATGTTTATTATGCTAGCCTAAGGGAAAAGGGACCCATCTCCCTTTAGTGAATGCTGCAGGAGAAGTGGCTGTAAACAAGGAAGTAACAAGTGTAAAGGAAAGGCAAGTCACTGGCACTTTATCATCGTACAGAGAGACATGAACAACTTGCCATTGAGATGAATAGATCAATAAATGACAACAGGATCATTTTGCAGAGAGAAGCAAGAAGTGAGGTTACCGGCAGTGCTGCATACAGGACTCGAGAGCTGCGTGCACTTGTCCTACTTAGAGTGGTAAATTCCAGATATGCCTCTACATCAGGCAAACTCTCTACTCCCCATTCAGCTTAAAGATAAAGATTGTTTTAACCAAAAAGCCAGGAAAGGAGGTGTCTGGGTGCTGCAGCAATGATTCCCTTAGACTGAGAGGGGAAAAGCACACAGCAGGGACAAGCAGAAAGAATGTATCTATAGATATGTACATATACCACAGTGCTGTAATTTTTGTATGTAGCAGCAATGTACATAAATGTATGGTTTTTATAAGATACCTATTATAAAAGTCTATAAAGGCATATTTTTAGTAAAAATGATGCTGTACTTCTTTTGTAAATAGTTCTCTTCAGAATAAAACATATAATTTATACAATACCGTCTGGGCTCTCAAGTCACTGCTTATCTTGCCTACCTGCAGAACAGATTCATGTTTTGAACTGTCATCTTCACAGCATCTTTAGTACTTCGTCTGTCCCATGCAGCCACATAATGCACTTACATCTGTTCAGGAGGGAATGGCTTTGGAGAAAGAACGTTAGAAGCTTTTGTACCTCCTGCCACTCAGGAAAATATAAAAGGCAAGCTTATAAATCTTCACATTCCAGCCATCTCTTTATTTACTGGCCTTTATACAGAAGGATGTTCCAGCTTCCACAAGGCTAGGCACAAAACACAGATGGCCAACAAAACACTTGAGGCTTGCGCCAGCTGCAGTTCAGACCATCTACAGGTCCTCAGGATTTCCCTCTACACCGACAGAAGAAAGGCACCTCCCCACAGTGAGCTCTGGTCACACTTCTCCAGAAGCAAGCACTTGCCTTCAAGAGCCTGCACCAAGGGCAGGCAGGGCAGAGGGAACACCAAGGGCAACCAGCGCAACAATGGTTGAGCAGTTCCTAAACAGAAAGACAAACCTAATTTCCTGGGAAAGGAGACTCCAGATGCTTTTTAATGAGCTCAGAGCCTAACCCCTGCTGGCTTTGAGAAGAAGCTTTCAAAGCCTGCTCAAGACTGTGCTGAACAGAAAGACAAGAGATTATAGCAAAACTATGAGCATCTCACCTTCACGCAGAAGTAAGGCTACCAGTTCCAGCTTATGCTTTTATTCACATTGAAAAACAGAATAGCAACTAAACATTTGAAAGCATTAATTGTGGTCTTGCCAATATTCCCTTCCCAGGAACAAACCCCCAAACCTCTAAACACAACATAAGAGCTCACCCCTGGCTTGCCACCCTCCACCTCCAGATGCTGGACAGCAGAGGAAACAGAGCCTCAAAAGAGATTTGGCAGCTTGTAACCTTTATTTTTAGTTTTTTAAAATTATTTAAAAAGCATAATTAGAAACTTTCATTACAGAAATAATCCTAGCAAACCAGTTAGACATTCCATTGCTCAACATTTAGGAAACTTCACATCAGCACCACTAGAGACACAGTCCCCCAACCCCTTCCAATTGAATAGTCAGTGGCAAGCGCAGAGGTAACTGCTCCTCTACAGCCAGCTCTAGGAAAAAAGAGTAATAAAAAAATCCTGCTTTAAGCCAGGAAAATGGACACCTGGATTGGCAAATTTCAAACCGTGGCCACAAAGACCTGGACTCAAAGAGGACCAGCTTCCCACACAAGAGAACACTCCAGGCTTGGGTGCACCATTTCCTCATTTTATTGCATCATTTCCAGTAAATTCAGACATTTTTCTTCTGTCTGTATATAGTTACCCCCTACTAGATCTGCATACCCTCTACCACCAGAGTCCCAAAGTAATGCAGCTAGGCCCTTCAATCTGAGAGTGGTAACCAGCACAGCGTCATTTCAACAGGAAGGCTTTGAGGACTGCCCCAGCCTCCTCGTTGGGCACACACACTCAACATCAGTGAGCAGACAGGATGGGCTGGTGGGACCTCAGCCACCACTTTCCATAGCTGCTTAAGCCTTACAACGCTCACAGCTCAGGCCAGCAGTATCATCCCAGCTTGTTCTTGGGTGACCAATGAAAGATATGTGAAGAAAAGAGATGGGTGAAGGCAGCTGGATACATTCTCCCAGCACCTGAACTGATTAAAAATCCACGTGTTACACATTCATTGTTTGCATCTCTTTAAAAAGTCTTTAAAGTGATTGACTGTGACGTGATTGTATGATCAGGGCTCTTACCAGGAGCCGTAACATCTAAAAGAACTGCAGGCAAAATAAGTGACTAAAATTTAGCCTCTCCTATGGGAAGAGGAGGAAGAGAGAGAAGTGAACGGATTCAGAGCTCATGGACACTGGTGAGTCACATCCTACCAATCTAAGGCCAGTGATTCCATATGGCCACTTACTGACCAGCTGAGTACAACCACCTTCAAGGTCATACCCTCCATGCCTTTTAGTAATTTTAAGGAAAAAAAAAATCTTGTTTTAATTATTATTTAGGCAATTATTCAGGTGCTGAGCATGTACTTTCAGCCCAGACATTTGATAATTTTAGTTACACACACAGACACTCTCCACCTTTACCTACATCTACTCAGGCTGGTGACCTGAACCCTTGTCTTCCCAGACAGGCCAACAAGGGCCAGGAGAATGCTGTAGAGCACAAGACCAGTTTGTTCCCAAGGGCAATCCTCCACCACCACATAACCCAAGCAAGCAAGCTTTCCATTTCTTTACATTAAATGCAGTCCTCTTTTTTAACAGAAGAATTCTGGGAATGACCCTGCAGCAGCTTTCATATTCAAACATCAGTCCAGAACAGCTCAATTTATTTTCATGCCTTTTCTCTCTCAAAACCAAAAACTTTGCCACCAAAATTCACATTCAAGTTCAAATCACCGATTTGTGGACAGGGCAATGAGAAGTTTGGGGTTTTTGGCAGAACCACGTGTTTTGGTTTCTTTTGTTCTCAAAAGAAATGGACCCTTGCTTAGGACCCTGGCAGAACCAGAAGCAGAAGTCAAGGGAGTTAAATTTTGCTTTTCTTTCTTTTTCTTTTTTTTTTTTTTACAAAAAAAAGTTTTATCCAAATAAATCTCACTTCTGCAGGTCAGTTTGTTTTTCAGTATCTTGATACAAACTTAAAGGAGAGCAGAGTTACAGCTGGGCTGCAGCACAGGAAGGTGAAACACAAGGACCCAGCCACAAATCTGGATCATGGCAAACTGAAATCCGAGGCCCCAGCAGCAGCACCACCAACTGCCAGCCCAGGGGCTGGTGAAGTGAAACCCCAGGGTCCAGCAGCAACACCTGCAATCCTTGTACCTAGAAAGACAAAGCTCGAGCTCCAGTAAAAGCCCAGAACTCCAGATGAAGCCATAGGTCCCAGGGGCACCAGTTGCCAGCCTGGAACCCAACAGAAATGAAGCTGGAGGCCCCAGGAAGCAGCTGCTGCCAGCCTGAGGCCAACTTGAATTAAAAACGTGGATCTATTTCTTTAAAAAGATGAACTCTGCAGTCCATGATTGGTTGACATTAAGAAGGCATAAGCCAAAGCGACAACAGGGAGGCGAGGCTGGTTAAAGCAATATACATTATATACAAACTCTTGGGTTAATTAGTCCACTTGGTAGGCAACGTCCTTCTTGTCTACAAGGCGCACTGGAATGAGCAGGGGAGGAGATGAGGGCAAGATTCCATCCGATACCTTCTTGGCACTGAAGTGGTAAGGTGCCAGCGCCTCTTGATAGAAAACATGGAGAAAAAAAATAATCTTTAAATAACGGCACAAAACTGAGAAAGTCCTCCCAAAGCCTGCCCCAGTGGAATTGCCCGAGTCTAGCTGGAGGGGCTGATCTGTCTGAGAGCAGAGTCTCTGCAGCAGGGAAACGGCATTAGCAGCACCGCTTCTTCCTTTTACTGTTCTTCGTTAGCTTCACCACATCATTCTGTTGCTGCTGTTGCTGCTTTGCTAGGTTTTCTTTCTTTGCTCGCAGAACTAGCTCTGTAATGCAGTTAAACATCTGCAAGAGAAACAGCAAGTTCAGACCACCCAGGATCTCAGGCTAGCTTATGTGGGATGCTTGTTAAAAGAGAGAAAAAAAAAAGCACATTTGAAACAACTCCACTTTTATTTCAATAATGCCTCAGAGATTTTCCCAAACCCATTATGGGCCAAGCAGAAACCCATTACCTTCCTAACCCCACCCTCCAGATAGAGGTGTTACTAGTTTATCCTCCTTCCCAAACCAGTGCCCAAAACAGGTCAGTTTCACATCTGAGGCCAGGAGTGAAAATTGAGCAGCCCTACCTCCTAGACCATTCTCTCTGAAGTTACCTCTTTCCTGAGACCATGCCTAGCATGTCGGCACTGCAAAGCCAGTGAGAATGCAACGTGGGCTCCTTCATTTCTCTTCCCCAACTCCTCCAAATAGGTGGATGTCTCTCCTCAATCCTTTACCTACTTGCTCACAGCTTGCACAAAGCATTTTATCTTTCCTCCTCAATAGGAACAAAGTATTTTTTTTCTCCAATCCCTATCCCCAAATCACTTCATCTACGCTCTCCTGTGTATTACGTTACCTCTTCCACATTAATATTTTCTTTGGCGCTGGTCTCAAACAATTGGATCTCCATCTGCCCAGCAAATTTATAGGCGTCTTCTGTTTCTACCACTTTCCGCTCTGGGTCATCATTCTTATTCCCCACTAGAAAAGGAAAGAGAAAAAAAAAATTTATTAGTTTGGTATTTCATCAAATTAGGCTACGAAAGGAGCTGATGTCACTGATTAGAAGCTTACCTAGTATCCGGCAGACATCATCACAGTTCTGATTAATTTCATGCAACCACCGTTTTACATTCACAAAAGATTCTGCACTCGTTACATCGTAGACAACAATGACCCCATGTGTTCCTCTGTAATACCTATGGAGCAGGAAAAGGCACCAACTGTTAACTCAAGCTATGTGTCACTTTCTCAGCTCTTTCACTTGGCTTCAACACCATTCATAACAAAACCCCAAGCTACGGCAAAATCAGGTGCCCAAATTTTCATTCCACTGGGAGTTGCTTAATTCTTTTACAACAGATCATGTGATTCCTCTAACCCTAACAAGCTCCCTGCTCATTTAGTCTAGACAATCAGGTTTCAAAGTCTGAATAATACTGTTTACTTCCTTGTTCAGGTT
The DNA here is from genome assembly GCA_013396835.1 of Psilopogon haemacephalus. Lineage (NCBI taxonomy): Eukaryota > Metazoa > Chordata > Aves > Piciformes > Megalaimidae > Psilopogon > Psilopogon haemacephalus. The sequence continues at coordinate 743,043 of VWZI01021176.1, read as the reverse complement.
GTCAGACCTTCAAGTATGTACACTGTCTTCCAGCTACACGAGCAAAAGGCAGTGGTGCAGCCAGCACATCAGAGCTGGCTGGGATATGCACCTTCCCATTGCACAAGCCAGAACAACTCTTTGCAGTCATTTTGTTATCTGTGAAAGTTCACTTACTGGCTCAGATTTCAGAAGATCCAAATATACTCACAACCTTCAGTCACAGCTCTCTTGAGCTCACAAAAACTTCTGTCTTGTTGAGCGACTGTGTTCTGATCACACCTTCCTACTCAACAGATCGACTCCATATGTGCATTCAATGCGCTCTGCTCCCTTTAGCCATTATAAATAAGCTTCACTTCAGTTTATGCCCATTAATGTTGGGCAACCAGCACCTTCAAATCACAATGAGTAATTCTGATATGCAGAAATAACACAATAATTCAAGTTCCAACATCATCACCTGCATAAACCTTCTAAAGGCAGACATGAGAACGCTCTTATAAAAAAGGAAAAGCAAACTCCACCTTCTCAGTTTTCAGCCACGGTCACAGGGTTACCAGGCTATCCTCCATACTGCAAATTAGGCAGGTAGCTGAAACACCTGACAGTGAGGACTTCGCCAGCAGCCGGTTTTATGTTTTGTATAGCTTAATTCTTTCATTTCCTCCTCTTTCTGATGATCAATATTAAGTTTTTTAATAAAACAAATTCCAGTGTACCAAAGCCAGGGATTTTTCCTTCAATAATGGCAGCATTTCTAGACCTTGATCTCTTGATACAAGCATCTCTTGCAGCACTCTCCCTTCCACGGCACTTTAGAGATGTGATCATCCTCCTCTTCGATCGTTTATTCCAACTCAGAGAACACATCTCTGAACTTCAAAGCCTCTTACTCTAATCCAAAGGTGGAACCTTTTGGAAGACATCAATGCTACAGCATACCTCTGATACTGATTCACTTGACCAAGTCACTACCTCTTCCCCATCTTTAGGCTCATCATCCCTTCTACAACAGAAGTCATCAACATTACAAACCATGCCTTTATAAGCCAACAACAGGCTTCCACAGTCAGGCACAGATCACACAGAGTGCACAAATCTCCCTCCACCCCTTTCCTCTTACCATCACTTTGCAGTGACAGCCACTAGTATTGATACTCTTCCAATACAATCCATACTCTACAGAAGCAGGGGAGCCTGCTTTCAGAAGACAAATACCTTATTTTACCAGTAATTCATACCTTCACTTTTTTTTGGCAAGAAGTAACTCAAGTAAGAATGACTCACTCCCAGGCCATAAGAAATCCTGCACTTTCAAATATTTTAGTCCATCACAATTGGTTCCTTTAATAGCTTTAAAACTTGCTATAGCATTACATTTATGCTTTACTGTGTTACAAGCTCAACTTTATTCCATAACTTAGATCCCTTAAAGGAAAAAGTATTCCATAGCCTGAGTCCACAGGCTACAAAAATGACCCATCCTCTCTTGACACTAGCATGTACTGCACTCTGGATTTGATGAATAGTTTTGTGTGCTGGCATCAGAAAAAGATTTCCAATCCCATGCACATGCTAGATTTCCCGACATCTGAACAATAAACTCATTATCTTCAAACTCTCCTCTGTCACCTGTGTCTTTCAATTCAGCCACCCTCAGGCTGACCTACCACTTCCTCCCCAAGGCTGAGCGTTACATTTGTGAAGACACCACTCGGCCTTTAGAGAAACACAGTGGTTCAGCTACACCTACGCAGAGCTGCTTCACTCTGCTGTGCACACCATAAACCATGCCTGGTACCCCAGTCATCCAAACCAGAGGACACGATGGAGCATCCTGCTGCTCCTACCTTGCCCACGCACCTAGGTTTTCTTCTGAGCAAAGCATATGATGTTGGGGAGTAGAATAACATGCACCCTGCACATATAGATCCCACTCCTGACACGTCGTCAGCACTGTTGTTGCTTGCTCCTAGCTAGGGATGAGGACTGTGGGCTGGACCATGCAGCACAGACCATTATGGCATTCAAAACTCTGCAGGAGCTGGGAGCTCCTGCCATAAAGCACTAATATTGCCAGCCACATCAGAAATACCTTCCTTTGTGCAAGACAGCAATCCCTGACTCCTGCTGAGTTCCTACCAGCATACACTGCTTCTATTTTTGGAAAGGAGAATTGTCTGGCACATCATTCTAGAAAGGTTGCCAACCTTTCATCTGCACTAAATTGTCACTTTCTCCATTAGCTGACTAGCTGTTGGCTGCAAAGATAAGAACATGACTACCTTTGGTTCTCTATCTCTCAAGCCCCATAACACACATTTTTCTCAAAAACCTAGTTGGGCTATTTGCTGTCACTTGTTAGACAGCTTTGTGTTCTAGATAACATGGCAAGTTTAACAAGTGCAGTGAAGATTCTCCAACTCCAAGAGCAGGAGAGCACTAGGAAACAAAATCCAGTTTGTCCAAATATCGTATTTCAGAATGATGCAGTGCAACACTGCTTTTATAACAAGTTGTAGGCTTTGGCAAGTAGAGAACAGATGGGGCTTATGGCATTCAGGGAGGAGTAGGTGTTAAGTTTTGTGCTTTTGGCAACTGAGAGGTAGTCAAGGCTTTGACACCAGGGAAAGGATGCCTTATCTTCTCCCATCCACATTTTAGGGAAGAGGGAGACCACAGAAATGAGAGCAGAAGAGAAATTAAGTTCTCAATCTCATCATCCTGTTGAAGGACTGAATGACTGGTGATAACTGTCCTCTATATGGTAGGTGTGCTCTGCCATGCACCCTACAAACCTCAACAGCCGGTACCTGACACTAGTCCTATTGATAAATACTCACCAAATACAGGAGGAAAAAAAGAAGAAAATAAGTTATAGAACAATTACTCATACTTAGAGTGTCCATGAAAATATCCTGCTATGGTGAAAGACAAGCAAACCTGACCTGTATATGCCCTTGGATGCTTGGCAGCCACCAGCTATCTTCCTTATGGCTGGAAATGTTAGCTAGATTTAAAGGCTTTACACTTAGCTTTGGTATGGAAAAGGTTTAGAATGCCAATTTTAAGTCAAAATAAGCACAGTACCACTGTAGTTGTTTATTCTACCTAAAGAATTATACTTAAAGAGGCTGAAAAACCTAAGCTTACTGCCTGTTAATACTGCAGATGATAGGGAAAATCTTCGAAGTGGCTAACCAAACTCCTCATATCCTTCAACCACCTGCACTCTCTCCTATATCCCTGAAGATCACCTTTCTAAGCAGAAGGGAGCCTCTTGCCATTCACTGTGGTACTCTCCACTACAAGATACCAGTAAGGAACTTCTCAGGTTTCCTCTAGTAAATGTTTCTCGAGATTAGCACTCGCAGTCAGAAGAACTGGCTTTAGGAAGCATGACTGAAGCTATGCCAGATTTAGAAGAGACACAGTATCAGTGGCTGCATTAGTTCCAGAAAAAAAAAAAAAGGTAAGTGGTCAGCTTTAAAGACAGGTCATTGGTGAAAGCCAACATCTTTATTAATATATCACTGCTTCATACTGTGTGTTTCCTTGTCTTTCAGTCCACTACAATTCTAACCAGTCCCAGAGACTTCTAACGATCTGGTTTCATACCAGTGTTTCTCAGGTTCCTGGAAGCACACCGTTTGTCTCAGGTCAGTTGACTGGTTTTTCAGCCACCGTATTTGGTTCACAAGAAGCAGTGATTCTATTACCTCAAAGTTTTCTTCTCTCTTGAACACACCATTGCACACAAATGCATGTCAGAAAGTTCCTCTGCCATCACTATTCGCCCTGAGTTAGCATCTGACAACTGTATCTAAAGCTTAAATCCTAATCCCAGTCCTGAACTGGGACAACACAGTCCTAACAGCAAAAGCAAATAAAGCACAGGAACTGGTTGTTCATGCATCTTAAGTGTTCCTGCTAATACAGCTGAGTCCTGACATGCTACTTCTCTGGTGAATTTAAATCAAATTCATAGTCTGGATGACATTCCTTGCCAACCAAGTTCACACAACTTGGCTTCTCCTCCCACTAGGCACTGGCTATCCCAGTATTTCCACATTTAACAGACAGTAAAAGCAGCTGCTGTCTTTTATACCTCCCAGTCTGAAATTCTGATCCACTCTATTCTTCCCCAGTTTCTGCAGAATACTCCACGTAAACTTGATTTCTGTTAACAGTTTTACTCTGCTCTTCAGCTTCTGTAGCTGCAGTGAAGTAAGAGCAAAATAGAACAACCTTTTCATGTCTCCCAGTTTGCCACTATTAACTTCCTACCACCTCTACCGTTCTGCAGTTTTAGCTCTCCACAGCAGCACTTCCAACCTGTGACTTACTACTGGATGGGCTCTAATTTCAGGCTTGCTTGCCAGGCTTGGCTCAACATCAATCTGAACTCTACCTTTAACTACAAAGGGAGTTCCTGACCTACAGTAATACTGAAGGAACACCTTTTTATATCCTTCACCTCGATCTAAACCTCAAACTAGTTCAGGGACAGACCAAGACTACTGCACTCTGTTGACAGTGCACTTGCAACTCCACCCACGATCTGGTGGCCAAACCCTTTTGTAAATACTAGCATGGTAACTTGATTTGTCACTCAGATCAGAGTAAGCTGGTAAGCTGCAGCATTATTTTGCCAGTAGAAATAAAAGACAGAACTATTTCTAAAACCCAGATTTTGTTACCTCCTGTTTTTATAGCTGACATCTTTACATCCAGAGCACCTCTTGAAAAATATCAGTGAACGCCTGACAGTCACAGCCAGCTAAGCCAGCAGCAAGGCAATGACACATAACCAGCATTCCCAGAGTGTTTTCCTCAACACTTGAAATCATTTGGACTCGGGATCTTCTTTGCTTAAAACTGCATAAAATTCAAATCTTTCTTCCCTGACCACGGAAGATTCTGTAACTACTTTACTAGAGTTAAGGCAGAAAAACAGGGGCCTTCACTCTCCCTAGAGGAAAATACACCTCCCTTTGGAGCAAAACTCCACAAAAGAGAGTAAAATCAAAGTTCAAACAGCTCATGGAACAAATGCCCTCCAACCTTTTCAGTTTGTCCATTTTAAATGTTAATCAAAGAAAAAAAAACATAAACAAAACTCTATAAGAAGTCCAATCTGCAGCTAATGCATGTGACAAAAGGATGCCTCCTTTCCTGGTATTCCCTGTCCCATGGCTTTCTGAACGAACTGGCACCAGCCCTACGAACCAATGCTCATTAACACAGTCCAGAGTCGTGTCAGGGAATCTGAAAACAGGAAGGCCATTTGCTGACTCAGCACTAATTGGGCACTCTTTGACTGGCCTGTGTGCACAGCTGATGGGAGCCGCAGTGCTGCATTGCTGCCTCCCCACCACCACTTCCTGCCCCAAGCTGCCTGCAGCGCTGAAACAAGAAGTGATGTCACACACAGGAACCTTACAAGAGGCAACTGATTTTTTTCAAGCTAAACACTTAAGAAACAATGGAAGTAATCCAGTGATATCCGTAGAGGAGCACAGAGGGAAGAGGCAGTGCATGCATCAGGGTCACCTCTGCCATTTCTAGTTGTTCAGGCATAACACAGATGCAGCCAATCTCTTTATTTTTGTGTCTAAGCTAATCCATCAGCTGAAAACAATCCTCCTCTCTAACGAGAGCCAAAAGAGAAGTCAGTCAGGAAAGACCAAATGAAAATCTTTTCAAGAATTACTGTTTTATGCCAACAGCCAAAGGAAACAAAAGTTTCACTTCCAAGTGTATTTCTTCCTCTTCCCCTAAGTGCCAGAGTGTGCAGTCCCACCTTCACTGCACTCAGTTTACAAACACATTTTATTCTTAGTTCCCAGCGCTGCAGCTCTGGGTGTGGTTTCTCCAGGAACAGGAAAAGCTGTGCACACTCTGTTCAAAAGGACAATGAGCACAAAACTAAACTGGAACCAAGGAAAAGGTTAACTTCATGTGGGTGTCTGCCTCAGCAGAACTCCACACAAAGACAGCTGATAAAATGCACTTGCCCTGAAAGACAACCAAGTATCGGAAATCCAAGTCTTCAATCTTAAATCCTCCTTGGTTATGTGACGCTGACAGGGGCTGTGTGCTCTGTACATCTGCAATACCTTCCATCAGAGGATGACTCTCTTGGACAGGCTTCAGAGACAAGTTTTCTACTACATGAAGAATAGCAAAATAACTCCATTTCTACCATTTGGAAACTAGCAGCAGAGGATGAGACCAAGCCACCGTGGAAACGCACAGAAGAGGAAGGAAATCTGAAATCCCATTTCAAACCTAGCCACACTATCACCACTGCTATCAGTTCCAAATCAGCTACGAGAAGTCCCACTCTGCAGACCTCGAATCTATCATTAGCCAATACCTGCAACATTAAAATATCTAAACCATAACTCCAAACTACAAGATCCATCCACAAAGCTCCAGTAACACTCACGTTGATGTAATAGTCCGGAAGCGCTCTTGTCCAGCTGTGTCCCAGATCTGTAGCTTCACCTTCTCTCCATTGATCTCAACTGTCCGAATTTTGAAATCCACCCCAATTGTGGTAATGTAGCTGCCTGAAGCGAAGACATGGATAAGTGAAAACCTAAGTCTTGTTTATTTTGGATGTCCCAAAGCACACTTCCGAATGCCGTTTGGCAGCTACTCTCAGGCTAGACAGGGGAACAAGGTTCTCCTTATCTGCTTATTGTTTAAAATGTCCTATCAGGTCATGCTGATCTGCATATTTTTATCTGCACTGAACAGCTTTTTTCTAGCCATAAATCCTGTTCTCCATACCACCTTTAACATTTAAAACTCAGTATTACAAAATAAAATTATTCTTATATTGCACAAGAGTAAGCACCCAAATATCTCAAGTACAGGACAATGAAAGTTTGGCCTCCAAGCTTTGCTTTAAATGCTCTTGCAACCATTTAATTTGAACGCAGACTGCGAGTTTCCTCCCAGTAAATCAGTTATGTCACAAATGTAAGTGGTTTAACCACAATATTCAATAAATTTAAATCCCAAATGGGTAATGGGAAGTCTGCACAGCACAGCAGAAGCTAAAAAACCTAAGCTATTTTTGGAGCCATGTCAGTATTTAAATTCTGTGGGGCTTTCAGTCACAAGTGAAGATCAGACAGGATGGCTTGTATAAGCTTATACCAGAAGAAGCAAAGCTGGAAACATAATGTATTCCTAGTGCAGAAGTCAGTGGGCAAATGCAGAACAACTCCTCTTATACCTTGAAGTAAAACAAAACACTCACCTGAGAACGTATTATCTGCAAAACGCAACAGCAAACTGCTCTTGCCCACACCTATAACAAAAAAAGACAGCAAGATCTTTGAATACAGTCATCTTGGGTGTCAGGTAATGTAATTTTACCAATCCATTAAATTTTAACTCTAGCCAAGATAATTTTTTCAGTAGACAATTTAGTACCATCCACCTCAACTGTCCATCTCAGTACTCCCCCTCAAGACATGGCCAAACACTCCACAGTCACTCCAAGACTTGGTATGCTCCTTGTAGCAGTACAGGTTTTTTAATGTCCCCTCCTTCCTCCAGCCCTCGACAAACTCTCAAACAGTAGCTTTTGAACTATGGTCAGTTCTGAGAGGTCATAAAGACTGATAGCTAAACACAAGTTTACAATCAGTAGCCTGCATTTGCTAAGGGATTACCCAAAAATGAGTATGTCCTGCTTAATTAACAAGCACTCTGAACCCTGCTCTAAACTACTCTATTGAATTCCATTTGCACATTACATCTAACACCACTGCCTACCTCCCATTCATTGCAGCAGTGGAATTTGGACTACTTTGACAATCAGACTAGGGTCTAGTGCTATAAAGCTTATGCTATCAGGGCAACGGTTTAGCAGCAGCCTAAACCAAACAGTGGATCAGGGAACCATTGTTCTGTGCTGCCATCCAAAACAGACTTGTCCCACATCCAGCGGGAACCTTTCTCATACCTTTCTCAAGTTGTACCTTCAGCCAGAATGTTTCACAAAACATTTCTCTAAGTGCTTTGAGTAGCACTTCATCCAGGTTTGCCTTAAGTGACTGTTTGCACCCTGATCGCACCCTGCTGTAGTGAAGCATTTTGCACAGCGCTTCAGACTGATGAGAAGCTGATTCCTGCACACCCAACCAAGGAAATCCAGGAATAGGAATGCCTCAAAGTTGTTATCTCCGCTGCTAAGGTCCCTCCTCTCCCTTCCCAACAAGAAAAGGAGTTTGCTGTGGCATGAAGAGCAAATCCAATTTCACTAGCATGAAGTTACTTAAGCTAATTATTTTGACGATCTATAACATACGACCTCTTCTTAATAGATCTGTACAAAAGGCATATGCAAAGATTATACAGAACTCCAACAGTTCTCAGTTGCTGGCATGCCAAGATAGCTACCAGGGGAAAAAATAAAGGAAGAACCCTAAAATTCCAGTAAGCCAGATTTAATTTGCAAAGCATTTGACTCACCAGACATCTAGAGAAGCCATGCTTGCTTCTTATTAAGTATTATGGTGCTTACAAAATATATAGCTAAGATTTAAAAAAATACAGCATTACAGTGCACCCACACTGAACACCTCTGAGCTCAAAAAAGTAGTGGAGCTGTTCCTGAACTTTAACAGTGGTTAGTTAGTGAGAGCTAAAACTCTGCAAAATACCAGTCAGATCAGGAAAAATAAAAAAATGTTTCAGCAAGCACCACTCTTCTTGATCAACAGCCTCAGCCTCCAGCTCAGTAAAAAGAAAGTAGATGCTGGAACCCACAGACTTGTCAGACCACACCATCTTCTCAAAACGTCAGCCAGCCTCTGGCTACGCTGCAGAGCTGCACAGCCTGCACATGACCACTGCTTTGTCAGGCTGTCCACCACTGCACAGCCATGGTCACACTGCTCTCAGCACTGGGCTGAGAGCTCTGCAGGTGAGAATCCTCCTAAACTCAGGAAGTTCTACGTGCTCCTGAAGACAACGATCTCACCAAATGAACATTGCCTCTGACCCACAGTGTTCATCTATAGAGCAACCACACTCTTCATGACCCTCCGCTTCCTACACGGAGTTATTTTGAAGAGCTGAGAAAAAACAGACCTCTTTGGCAGGGCCTCCTTGCTTGTTAAAGATAGCAAAATGAAACAAAATTTTAAGAAGGCCTACTGGCTTTGTAGTAATCGAGACTGAAAGGTCATTTCTGTGCCGTATCAGTTTATAAACCCAGTATCTTACTGGATGTACAGTGAATTAAAGAAGCACACCCCCTCCCCCCCCCCACCAGATCATCTGTATTATTTTTAAATATTTGGCACAGCTGAGATCAGCAGCAGCTTTTCAAGATGACCTGTTCTAAAAACACACAAACCTACTACCCTCCTGGCATATTTGCATACAGGGGAAAGCAGATGAAACATAATCATCTTAACCAGCATCAGTCCACTTCCTACTGCAAAGAATAAAACATCAATAAACAAGGCAAGCAAACTGTTTTTGTGGGAGCAAGGGGCAAAGCTTTCTGGTTTGGGGTTAGCAAAAACGAAATGAAAAATCAATACTCCAGCTATATACTGAGATTTAATTACAGCAACAGAGAACCACAGGCAACTCCACAGTTCTCACAAGACTTTTTTTCCCCTCTCCCTAGATACACCGTAGGGACTCAAGAAGACTCAGCTAAGAAATTTCATTTAATTGTTCCAAAAGAACAGAAGTCTTCCTCAGAGCTTTCACCAGCCTGTTTATCTTGCCCAAACAGTTTTGAAACTCATCAGCAAGCAACAACAGATTCTGCTTTACTCAGAATGCAGCATTTGGCTGTGTAATCCACGGGCTCTTAAAAAGTGCCTCGGCTTTTAGGCTGTTTCGAAGCTGTTACTCTCTCTCCCTCTCTCTATTTCACGCAGCATGCAGACACGGTTTAGTATAGAATAAAACATTTTTACATACAGCTAAATCTGCTGGAGGTGACAACTGCCAAGACCGTGCAACATTACACTTTCACCAAAGAGCCATGCCTCGCTGCATGCTGGGACCTGCTGCCTTATGGACCACACCTCTGTTAAAAAAAGAGGGTGGATGCCATCTTCTCCTGCTTATGGAAATTAAACTGTAAGCTGCTGGAGTGTTACCAACACCAAACTGGACTGAAAGCAGGAATCATATAACCTCCCCAGTCCCAATTCTTATGTACTTAAACTAAGGAGCATAGGCTCAGTTCACCTGCTTGTCCTCCTTAAGTTTTGGAAACTGCTGCAGGAGTATGTAAAGGTCTGAATTAAAAAATTTGTACCAAACCCTTTATCCAGAACTATTCTCAGTATTTGCATCCTATTCCATAACTCCACAAAGCTACCAGCTTTCCAAGGACTTATTTTTTTTTCAGTGATGGACTCTAGACGTGACACTTCAGGCTGAAGCACATAAAAGAGTCCTAAGGAATAATTAAGATAATAAGGCATATTAAAACACATTAGTTGTCACACTGGAAACAATGGTCCCTAGGGCTGAGGACCAGACAGCGCTTCCCACCGACGCCTTAAACCGTCTGTCAGAGAGGAAGGGAATTCCCTCCTCATCCCAGCAAGGGATTAGTGGGTGCCCTCAGAACGTGAAGCTGCGAAGGCTGATGCTAGCAGGAACGCCGCTGCAGTCCGCGCCGATACGTGCCTAATCTTCCCGTTTCTAAACCGAGCCAAGCTGTTTTCCATAATATCCCGTGGTAGCCAGTTCCGCAGGTTCATCAGATAAAACCTCCTGCAGCCCGAGCAAAGGCGCCCTCTCATTCAAAGCGGGTGGGTCCCCGGCGACCCGCCCGGGCTGAGCCCAGCGCTGCCGCACCGACAGCACAGCCCCGACGACGGCCACGGCGGCCCCGCAGGTGCCCCGGGAGAGGGCCGCCCTCTCCGCCTTTCCCGGCTCCGCCCGGCCCAGCCCTACCGCTGCCATCCTCAGGCCCCTCACGGCCCGGGCGGAGGCGAGGGGCGGCCACCCCGCCAGCGGCCTACCCCCAGCCCTCGAGCCG
>VWZI01021176.1:630657-731784 GCA_013396835.1 Psilopogon haemacephalus | reverse complement strand
GTGAGGGCGTCGCGCGGGTGGGCCGCCATGACGGAGCTGTGAGGGCGTCGGGCGGGTGGGCCGCCATGACAGAGCTGTGAGGGCTGGGCAGCGGTGGCAGGGTCTCTCTTTCTTCCCCTCCGCTGCTAGCTCCGCTTGCCCCTGCGCCCAGCCGCCTCCAGCAGGCAGCGGTGGCAGCGTCTCTCTTTCTTCCCTTCCGCTGCTAGCTCCGCTTGCCCCTGCGCCCAGCCGCCTCCAGCAGGCAGCGGTGGCAGTGTCTCTCTTCCCCTCCGCTGCTAGCTGCGCTTGCCCCTGCGCCCAGCCGCCTTCAGCAGGCAGCGGTGTGCCCCCATAGACACTCGCTTGAGGTCGGCAGACGTGGCAGGAAGGGAGGTTGTCCCCAGGAAAGCACTCAAAGGTGTGAAGGAGGCTCAGCGGTATCGGACGCTGTTGGCTCCGCTGCTGGGAAGGCACAGGAGCAGTCCTCGACGGCCAGGAAAGTGTTTCGATTCTTCAGGAAGACGCCCATGCACCAGAGGAGCAGGTTGCACAGCTACAGGAACAGTTCCCATCAGAGCCCGACTTGCAGGTGAGGAAGCACACGGCAGAGTGATATGAAGTGCCCAGGTGTGTCATGCAGGCCTGGCAATTCAAGCCGGTCTGGATTTAGATTCCTCAGAGGCTTAATCTGAAGATGTGAAGGTCGGGAAGGGCCTTGACTCTTCACACACAAGTGCAGCTGTGCCTGCACCATCCACAGAGCTCACACAACACTCCGATGGTTGTCTGAAGACACGGGCCAAGTAGTTTTCCTGTCAGGTGCTGACTGCACAAACTGGGTAAAACTGATCACAGATAGTTGATCTCCACTGCTGCATGGATACAAGGGTACAAGAATGCGATTTTTCCATTATTTTTCTACAACTCTATTTGGCCTTACTGGTACTGAAACTCACGACAGCAAACAGTGCAAAACAGATGATTACTTAGGGCTTCCTTCCCCAGCTGTTGAGGCTTTTCAGGACATCAAAAGGCAATGTGCTAGGCGTTGCACCTGATTTTTCATTTAGCATAGATTCAAACCAGAATATTGGCATGGTTATTTAATTAAACTTAAGATATTTTTCAAATTTTAACCGTAATTTTACAATTCATTGACACAAGTATCTCATTTGGCCTACAGATGAGGGGAGCTGAGAAACGCAGACCCCTATGGTCAGCTGAGCCTATGAACAGGCAAAGGAAAAATGACAGAGATCAAAGCCAGTTTACTTAAAAATACCACTCCATAATGCTTTTGAAAATTTAATCAGTTCTGAGGATGCTTAAAGAGTAGGGCACACCTGCTTTGAGGGTCTTTTTGTAGGACCAAACACAAGTAAAATCTTGAAACGAGTGGATCATCACCACTGCAAACCACATTGGGTAACATTGGGAGAGTCTTTGTGCACCAGAACAGGTTGTCCAGGGAGGTTGTGGAGTCTGACTCACCTGGACAGTGCCCTCAGCAACCTGTTCTTCACCACTGCGCTTTGCACACAGGGACTGGACTAGCTGAAATCTAGAGGTGCCTTCCAGCCACAGCTGTGCTGTGATCTCAGTGTTCCTTAAAGAAGGACAGAGTCTTTAGCAGAGTTGCTTTTTCTCATAAGATTGACTTGAAAGCTATAGGCTTTTTTCTCTGGATTTACACAATAGAGTTTGATGAAGAGGACTAAGAATACATTTTTCAGGCAATTGTCTCTTAACTGCAGCTTCTGTTCAGCATATGGGGTATGATTCTACAGTAATATGCATCTGATTTGTATGCAGTTCATCTGGAAACAAACCAACCCAGTATGGTTAAAATAGCATGTCTGTGTTGAAGAGGGTTTTTTTTAAGCACATAAAATTGTATCTTCTAAATACATCTCATCAACAATACAGTTAATGTCTGTGGGTTTAATTAAACCTTCCTCAAACTGAGCCTTCAAAGAAGTATTCTAGCCTTCAGTGCTCACCCCGTCAAGTCACACAGATGCTGAACTTCACTTAGATAATCTTCATCTCATATTCACTCTGCAGCTCAAACATTTAAAACACCACACCCCAGCTCATTCTGTGTTATCCTCAAATCTATGACGTAGCTGAGGAGCAGGAGGAAGGCTGGGGTGTTACCAGACATGAGTATCATTTAACAGACAGAAAAAGGGTTTGCTGCTAGCCCAAGCCTAGCCTTGTCCTAAAGCAACCCCCAACCACATACCACTCACCCCAGTAGAGCACAGAGCACTTGGGCAGCCCATCAAATAACCTAACACATGCCCTCAGCATGAAGGTAACTGAGGATGCTGGGTGGCTGCAGTGAAAGCCCTTGAATGCAGCATACAAACCACCAGCACAACCCCAGAATGACAATAACTCCTGCTCCCTTATTTTCAAGTTCAGGAATCCTTACCAAGTGATAAGCATGAGATGGCATCATCTAACCTGATAACACGGACAGTACAAGTTGTGACTTACCTAAAAGACAACCATCAAAATATTTGAATGTTTTATACTTTCACATTTGTCTCTTTTCCCTTGGAGTTTTTAGCACCTTGTAAGTTTAAACGTCTCTCATAAATTATTTTTTGATCTTGAAATACAGTTCAGCTGTCACTCAGAGACACTTGCTTGACAGTTCAAAGATGTTATTACAGTCAGTTGTGGGAAAAAAATTATCTTTTACTGACAACTGGTATTTTTCAGACATGGGAAATGAGAAAAAAACCTAATTCTTTAGTCTCCAAGTTGGCACAATCAATTTATCAGATCTTGTGTTTTGTGGCAAAAAATTATGGGTATTTTATCTGTGATGTATTATATTGCAGTGTATAAATAGTTCAGTGGAAAGGAGCTATCAAACCCCAAATCCAGTGTTTCGCTGAAATTGAATCAGCATATTCTCAGCAAGGGCAAGTGAGCTCCTGCCTTTTACTCCTCAAACCCTACTGAGTGCAGAAATTCAACAGCTGTTTGGAAAGGTGAATGAGTTTTCCCACTTGCTACTACAGAAGGTGAAAATACAAATCGTGCAAATACTCTTAATAACAAAAGATCTTACTGATTAAAATTAACAAGTTAATACAGAAGGCTTTGCTTTAACTGATAATTTCCTTTCACATGTTTATGTGGAGCATCAATTAGAATCCAAGAGAGAACAGGTAAGCCAAGGCGCCCATGATGAAGAGCTCAGCCAACCATCCTTGGTAGAAAGTTGGAATGTTTTCCTTCCTGTCCACAGTGATGCTGTGAGCAATTACAATACAACCACTGAGCTCTTTGCCACATTCTTAGTAGTTTTTGACTGGCACAAAATTCTGTACCTGTGTCTGTGCACACAAGTGTCTGCATTGCATGGTTTAACTGCTGTTCCTCCCTTATCCCCAGAGACAGCTAATTCATTATAGATTGAACTAATTCCAGTGCCCTGAGACTGCCAAATCCGTAAGAGCATTTAGCTGAGCTTTCACTCTTTGATTATTACCAATTCAGCACAAAATACAGTTCTAAGATTTGCAAGTATTTTGGTAGGCAAAATCAGAATTAAAACCACCTTCAGGATGCAGATAAATGTTAAGAAATAAGTTGAATACAATTTCAGGCAGGCTAACTGGAAGGTACTGCAGTTCTGTAGAAATAGCCAACTGCATAAATCCAAGATTGGAATTAAAGAGCCAAAGAGCAATTTTGTAGGTTGACTTCATAGCTAATAACTGAATACACAACACCACTGTGCTGTTGCAGAAAGAGAACAACAAACCTGAATTTGTGCTGGGATAAACAGTGGTGTGTTACATAGGGCTTGCTTGCAAAGTCATTGTTCTCCCTGAGGGGACCTTGTCCAGCAGTGAACACCATGAGGTAAATACAACGGAACAAGGAGGAAAGGTTAAGAGACCTGAGATTTGTTCAACCTTGAGAGTAAACGACTGAGAGGGGATCTTCTCAGTGCTGATCAGTGGCTAGGGGATGGGAGCCAAGAGAATGATGCCCTGTGATAGGACAAGAGGCAGTGAGCACAAACTGGAAGACAGAAGTTCCACTTAAACATAAGGAAAAAACTTCTTTGCTGTGAGCATGCTGGACCATTGGGGCAGGCTATCCAGAGAGGTTGTAGAGTCTCCTCTGGAGAGATTTCAGACCCATCTGGATATTGTGATCCTGGGCAATCTGCTGTGGGAGACTCTGCTTTAGCAGGAGGGTTGAATCAGATGATCCCCAGCGGTCCTTTCCAACTCCCACCATGCTGGGATTCTGTGAAATACAGAGGGCAGCAGCATAGGTTTAGAAAACATTAAAATCTTGTAAAACACTTAGAAAATCTAAACCTCTTTCCTCCAGGGATGAGAATGCTGAAATGGTGGCAGAGTTACTGAAAAAGAATACCTGGTTTCAGGATCACTGGCAACAGGACAAACAGCAGTGGGCTTAAGTAGCAGCAAAGAAGATTATTTTTCTTTACACGTGAGGTTAAGGTCTGACAGTCTGAAAAATCTGTATCATGAAATAGGGCATAGAGATGTTATAGAATCTCCATCATACAGTGCTATATAAAAATAACAGCATGGAAGTCAGTTAGGAATGGTTGAGCTGGAGCTGAGCCTTTCTTAGGTAAGGGGTAAACCAGCTATTTTCCCAGTACTTCCAACAGCATTCCACTGACTGCTACAGCATATCCATATCCAGCAGCCTACACCACAGGCTTGGGAGCTGATGAAACATCAAGCACTTTTTGATGGGCTCATGTAGTTCTGACCAGAACAAAGCACAGCACTCCTGAATATCTACTCCAGATTGTATCTTGCTGTTTTGAGACATTAGTATGATGAAAATAAAGTGTTTTTCTGTTTGCTGTTACTGCTAGAGCAACTGGCACAGGGTTCTAGCAGAATGTGTGCTCCCATGTGGCTACATTTCATGCTCTCAAATTTGATGCGTGGTGGTCTGTTTTCCTCCCTTGTCATGGCCTGAGCCATCCAGAATTACATGCAAGGAAGATTTCCGCCCCCACACCACCCACCCATTTGAAACAACAAATATTAATGCTCTGACATCCCAGGTACAACTAGATTCTGTGTCGTTTCATAGAATAGGTAAGGCTTACCTAACTATTACTGTACATGGAATATTTCCTTCTAGGTATCTGTATGCTCCCAACAAGATATGCACTGTTTTCACAAAGTGGCATAAAAGGTATTAGTAATCAAAGTTGGGTTTTTTTTAGATCAGGTCTATGTGGCCAGGTAAAATAAAAATACTTCATTCTTGGAGCAGTACAACTCATTGATAAAAACAATCTGCATGTTGTTAAGTACCATGTATCTTATGAAGCCTTTGAAGATGTGGAAATAGAGGACCTGTCACAAGCTGAATAAGTAAAACGCTGCCTGTAGTTAAAAATACTTTGGAAATTAATAGGAGTAATTACTCACAAATCTCATTAAATGTCAGTTCTGAGTTGGTTTTAAACTCTTGCTCGCCTCAGTTCTGCAAAAGGTGTTACAGATTACAGCACTACCCACTCTGCAAACTGTGCCCTAGAAAAAGCAGGGCCATAAAGTAAATCATGGTGTAAATTTGTTGACAAATGAATTTGTGAAAAGAACAGTTTACACCAGAAGGATCAAAGTCAGAGCCTTTATTAAATGTTCCTTCTTTAAACAGCCTGGATTTAATCCCCCCCTTTCTCAGCTGTGATTTCTAAGGCTATTTTAAATACTTTGTTGTACAGGGATTTTCAGTCTTCAGGACCATCACAAGCAGCAAGTTAGCAGTACACAAAAACAATACAATTTAACTTCCACTGAGTTCTACTCCTGCCTCACAGGGTCTGTGGAAAAGACCAACAGTGCTGCCAGCGCTGCAGTTTCTGCACAGACCCCAGTAAGGAAACAGCTGTCACCAGAGTTTAAGCCTGATGTGCCCTAGCCACATCTCACGATTGGCCAGGATTTCCCAGTGTTGATTAGTATATCTGTTTCTTGCACATTATCTATTTCAAAAAGGGGACCAAATTTTCGATTTTCGACTAACATGGGTCTAATTAAGGCTATTCTGGTATATGTGGTACTAAAATACTCTCTGGGAGTCCTCTTCATGAAATCCCATCAGAATTAACATTTTCAAAAATGAAAACATTTAAAGTAAGTGTTGGAGTTGAAATGCTGATGCAGCGCTTGGTTCAGTGTTGCCTTGTCTTCTGCAGCTTTATTATCACGTCAGTATAGTGTCATCTATCTGTTCATCAGAGTCAGCCTGGCCAGCCAGCTTCTTCAGGGATCTCCTGCAGCTTTCGTTGAGAAGCTCCAAGCTGGCAGCATCTAGAATCTTGGATACCGACTGTGGGAGGAAGACAACACCAATTACCAATTCCTTATGACACACCATTCAAGCTGAAAATAAAGGTAAGTGCCTTGCAGGCTTTGTTTATCTGAAAGTCTT
This sequence comes from Psilopogon haemacephalus, assembly GCA_013396835.1. Lineage (NCBI taxonomy): Eukaryota > Metazoa > Chordata > Aves > Piciformes > Megalaimidae > Psilopogon > Psilopogon haemacephalus. Next base: position 725,340 of record VWZI01021176.1, on the reverse strand, counting down.
TCAACCGTACCAAAATCCTTCATCTGGTTTTGTGACTCCAAAAATAGGAACTATCCAAGACCAGCTAAGGCTTAGAAAAGAGGTCTGGAAATGGATGGGTGAAGTAGTCAATCCCAGACAACTCTCTCTAGCACCACTAATGCTGCAATAAGACTACACAAGTGACAAAAGCACTAAACTAGTCTTACTTCAGATAAATACAGCAGAGTTAAGGGCTTAGGGTATTTTGAAAGCAAGGCTACCACATTAAACCTGGGAGGTATGTGAGATACCTCAGTGTAGTGGAACTGCACCATGTCAACACTGGTAGTTTCCCCAAAGTTAGCAAACAGGAACATCCCACTCCATCTGTTTCACAAGAGATTGAGGGAGGTTCTCCTCCACCTCTACTCTGCCCTGGTGAGAACCCATCTCACTCAGTTTTGGGCTTCCCACTTCAAGAGAGGCACAGATCTGCTTGAGAGAGTCCAGCAGAGGGCTATGAGGACGATTAGGGGACTGGAACACTGCCTGATGAGGAGAGTCAGAGGGACATGGGGCTTTTTAGTCTGGAGAAGACTGAGAGGGGATTGAATCGATATAACTATCTGAGGGCTAGGTGTCAGGAGCTGAGGGACAGGCTCTGCTCACTTGCTCCCTGGGATAGGACAAGGAGCAATGGATGGAAGCTGCAGTACAGGAGGTTGCAGCTCAAGACGAGGGAATTTCTTGATTGGAAGGATCCCAGAGCACTGGAACAGGCTCCCTAGAAGGCTTGTGGAGTCTCCTCTGGAGGCTTTCAAGGCCTGTCTGGATGTGTTCCTGTGTGACCTGAGCTAGACTGTATAGTCCTGCTGTGGCAGGGAGGTTGAACTCAATGATCTCTTTGGGTCTCTTCCAGCCCCTAACACCCTGTGATCCTGTGAGAATACCAAGCACCTCCTGAGGCACAACACTGACACAGCTTTTCACCAATGATGACATTTGCTGTGGTCTCATACCTCAAGCACTTCTTCACCAGCTCTCATCTTCAGAAGATTGACGATAGCTTGGTCACTGTATGCTCTCACACTGGTGTTTTTGTCCTTTGTGTTGTCCAGAAGCGCTTTCAGAATCGGTTTAATTGTCTGAGGATCCAGTGAGGGAAGGTGGTTTTTATTTGCCCACCAGATCATCTTTTCTGCAACTAACTTTATGTCGCTGGATGAGTTCTGAAGACACTAAAGGAGACAAAGATGGACTTAAATTCAGATACACCAAGGACAGGTATTTAAAACAGTAGTTTAATGTAAGCATTTTAATAAGGGAAGCAAAGCTTTCAACTCACAGGGACACAAGAGACAAACTTGCTAGTAGCAAGTTTGACTGAACTGTGTGACAGTAAGAGAAGATAAAGACACATTTTCAAAAGAAAACCTCTACAGATGTGGTTACCAACATGGTCACATGTTTTTGTCAACTGCCTCAGGAAATGACACTGACCACTAAGGGCAGCCAAAGCTGATGGCATTAGCACCTCTGTAAAACACTCCAGCAGCCAAGTCAGTCTCTGGTTGCAGTCAAAGGTACATCTCAACAGTGGGCTTCATTTTAAAATTAAACTAAAGCTTTGTATTTTTTATCCAATCTCAACACATTTAAAACATGAAAGCTAATGTCTGAATGTCAATGTGTTATAAATGCTGTGATAAAGGTATTGTGACATTTTAATACACTATTATGATACAAATTGATACATAAATGTGGGATTTCAAACAGGCTTCTCTGAAGAGTGATGCCCCGTGTCATGTCACCTTGCAGGTTTTGTAGTTTTTCAAGTAAACTGAAACATAAAAGCTAAAAATGTAACACATTTGTACTTAAAATAAATGTGATAGACAAAATCAAAAGCAGCTCTCCTGCTACAGCACTTCCCCATACTCTGTCTTCCTCTATCTATTCTAAGACATTAAAACCATCCTGAGGTTCTGATGTTCAAAATGTATATCCTGGCTATCATGAAGGATACTTTCATGGGAAGTGGGGGGAGAAGAGAAAATAAAAAGGGCAAACAAAAAAACCATCTGACACTAAAAAAAGCCAGATCAAGAAAGAAAGGAATTCTGAGGTAGAATATTCAAATGTATATGAACTGAAAAAGGCATTAACTTCAGTACTCTCTTTTATCTGAGTCTTGCAGAACTAATCCCTTCCACAATAGTGCAATTCAAGTACTGCAGCAAAACCAGGCAAGGTGAGAGTTGGTATTTCATGCATTTCTAACAAAGATCCCCTGACCTTCAGCAACCACAGAAAAGTGACAACTCCTCCCACGCTTCCCTGCTTCTCTACCAACTGTTTGTTACTGCAAATGAAAAAATGAATTCACAAGAACCAAACTTGAAGTGTACCACAGCAAGATCAAAAGTCAAATTTCCATAGAACAGCAGGGATAGTGGTATTATATCCTGTCTGTACTTTGCCCTCATAAAGAAATAGCTAGATTTTCAGGGATATGGGGATTTAGAGCTTCCCAAGATGAGGCAACCAAGCTGTCAGTTTGCTTGTAGGGTTACTATACAGACAGGTAAGAGAAAAAACCACCCATGAGTTAGCTTGAATATCTGGATCACACAAAACCACCACCAGATAGATACCATAAAAAGTCTTACCTTAATAAAGAGGTTGGAAAGTTTTGGAGGCAGGTTCTCTCCTCCTTCCATGTGGTATTTCATAAGAAATCCCATACCTCTGATGCCACTCACCGCAATGGGAATCTTCAGCATAAAGACAAAAATGAGTATTACTACAGCAGAGTTCAACAGCCTTTATAACTAGGCTCATAGTATGGTAAGCTTTTGTGGAAGGCTAAACTCAGATTTCAGAAACACTGTAGCATGCAATGCAGGAAAACTCTGGGTTTGTTGTTGGATAATATGATAAAAAAATCCTAATGCAGCTATAAACCACATGGAGTAAGGTGGCAGGACTCACACCACCTCCACACTGCCTACACCAAATCACTTATTCAACCCCGTATTTAAAATCTTCCTCTTAAAATGAAATATTTGCATTTCTTGTAAATCTGGCCTGTGAATGGGAACTTCAACAGGGAAACAGAAGTACAATTTACTCCCAGTGAAAGCTATTATTTAATCTTCATCTTTACAGAGATCAGAGCTCTCAGAACAGTCTTGTCATTTCAGCTTAAAAACCATATTTATCTGCAGGAGACTTCAGATTGCACTGTTTGGTTTTTTTGTTTGGTAAGACAACCTATCACAATACCTTTTAAAACCACTCCCAACAGGCACTTAGCACAGAACTCGCCCACTCACCCTGTCAGCAGTGGCATTGCTGAGGATCGTCTCCTGGACACTGTTGTAGTATTTGGTGGAACACAGCCTGCTAGGAGCAACGTTGACAGCCACAGAGAGAGCCAGGCTTCGGCCATGCCTCACCATCCAGTCAATGCCTGAGACATCTGCTGCAAGTAACACAAAAGAATAACAGCGCGGGCACCTGCCATCCAGTTTCTTCATCGAAGAAAGCTTCTGTCAGTTTGTCAGCTTGCTTCCATAAAATGAATAATAAGCAGCATCTAAGAGCAATGCTTTGCCTCCTCCACTCCTCCCACAAAGGCATCCCAGCACTGCTAAAACAACACCTTTACCAGACGGCAACTCTGACTCCAGTGTCTCTGTACTGTTCAGCCTAGTTACTTCTGCTGATCTCAGTCACGTAAGATCAGCCTCACAAGGCTCAGTGTATGGAGGGGCTCAGCATGGGAATTACACAAGCTTTGCCTAGAAAAACTGTGTAAGTAATTTGTAATTTGAAACCAGCTAACATTCCCTCTCTAGTGCCAAAGAGGAGAGTAATCCTGTGGCACTCTCAACCACTATGAGCTCCTACAAAATTCATGCATTTATCTTAACTTGGAGGCAAATTAGTTAATTCTCCAAAAGCATGTGAAGGCACCAGATGCAGTCTGCAATTAGGCAAAGCCACTCAAAGAGTGTCATCAAAAGAGGTGGACTGGCCCTGCTGTCTGCCCTGCCCAGCTATCCTGTCACCTCACGTCCTCTTGGTATCAGCACTAACAATCACTTAGCCACATGGATACTCTCATCAACTCATCTGCAAACAAATTCAAGACAAAAGTATGAGTAACTCCAAATCACAACTACCACCCTGTGCTGCCCTATGCAGCAGGGCATACTAATGAACTGCCACAAGTAAAGAAAAGCATAAGAAAATCTAGCGCAGAGATTCAGGCTAAGATAAAGAGGAATAACCTAAATAATCAATCACCAAGTTTGCCACATTAGTGGCTAAGGCATCTTACCCTGCTTTCAGTCACCACGAGCAGCTTCACTTACCCAACAAGTGCTGGTAGAGAACAGTATTGAGCTCCTCTTCAGACAGAAATGCACACAGCTCACCTAGGCAGCCAGCTGAGGCCATGCGGGTGGCATCCTAGAGAAGAAAGGAAGGAAAGGGTAACACTGGGTAAGCTCAATGCACATCAGAGATAGGGAGCAGGAAGAGCAACTGACAGAAGATGGTGTGAGAGATTTAAAAAAAAAGAGGAAATAGTAGTAGCAGTATTTCACTCCTACTACCTGTGGATTTTTGCCAGTTCACAAATACAGAATGGAACTTAATGCCAGATCCAGTCAAAATGCCAGCAGAGGCTGAAGAATTACAGACCTTAGATAAATTCTGATTAAATGGGAAAACTGTAAAGAGAAAAGTGAATGTTTTAAAAGATGTGTTAAGTTTAGATTCACAGTCTAGAAAGCAAGTGTTACTTCCAGCCATCTCTGGATGGGCTCTCTCTCTGATAAACTCATGCTACTTTCCACATGTCTTTCAGGCTTTTGTTGTTCTGCCTTGCCTGTGTGACCATCCCAAAGCTGCTCCTCTCCACCCTGAAACTTACTACCCAGTGGGAATTACTCAGTTTTGTTTCCAGCATGCCAACAAGTTGCATGTCTGCATGGCACCAATTAAGACATAAGGGAGAAATTATTAGCTGATTAATTTTAATCTCACAGATGGTACTGTTGCTATCTGCCACACACAGCAGACCCTGTATTAAACTTGGACAGTTTCTTGCTCATTGGAAAAAAAAAAATCTGTCATTATCTTAAAAAACTGTCACACTCTACCACCTGACAGCCTGCAAACACACCTATGTGCACAGTGAAGGTATTGCAAGTATTCTCCAAGATAAAAAGCAAATCCTGAATTCAGAGCTGCCTTGAACACCTTGGTAAGGAGGCTGCAGGTCAAACCCATGAACATGGTTGCTAAGGAGACATTAAACTCGGGGATCTTCAGAATCTCCAGTGATTGGCTGGGGATCTCCCAGTCCTTGCACCTGAGACACAGCTAAACACACCGCAAGGCTCCAACAAAATGGATTTTACAGACCAAATTCAGTTTAGTGTACAATACCCAACCACATCCTTCTTTATGTAAGTTTCTTTCCACTCTCTCACATGTAATTTACCCCAGAAGCTATTTTGGAAAATAATTCTGTTAGAAAGTTCAGATTTTAACTTTAAGCAAGACCGCCTGGAGCAGGCATCCTTGGCAGCTGGCTGACACAGTACCTCATCATGTCCCAGCATCCCCAGAAGCACCGTGCTGATATTCTTCCTAATTGCAGCATCTACTTTTGCACCAGCTCCTCGTGTTACAAACCGCAGGGCTTGCAGCATTGTGTCCCTAGAAGTGAGCACAAGGTACAGTCAGCCACCACCTCTCCCCACCCTAAAGAGATTGAGCTCTGGACATGTCACAGTTCCGTACACAGCAGAGACACCAACTTAGCTTCAGTTCAGGAGGCTGATACTCAGCACTGCTGAAAACACCTTTCTGTATTTGTGCCTGTCAGTCACAATGTTTTTTCTGACTATTCAAGCATTAACAAAATTCTCCAGAAGTTGATTTCTTAGGGATCCATGCACTTAGAATACAAGAACAGCTGCACCTCTTCGGGTCAGACTGACCACCAGTAGAGTCTGAAACTGGGCTGCAGTGGGGTGTGTAGGAGACACAACTGGGCAGGCTGCAGCAATGCTCCACCCAGGGCACTGTCACAACTCAGCTTCTGACCCAGGGAGTCCCTATCATGCAAGTTCTTTGCTTCACAATGCTTAACAGTCAACTGCTTCCACCCAGAAGTACACTTTCCTCTCAGAACTGGGGGTGTGTTCATCTATCCCAGCCCTTTCTTTTATCCTTACCAAGCAAGGTTGTCTGAGAAACCACCTACAGCTTACCTGATGGCAGAGTCATCGCTGGAGCGAATGCCGTTGAGCAGCTCGGTGAAGAGGGGATCCACTTTGACGTGGATGACAATGAGCTTGCCCAGAGCGTCGGCGGCTTTGAGGCGAACCGCACGGTTCGAGTCTTGCAGAGCTTTAGTGAAGGTTGTTTGCAGCTGGGGCAAAAATGGCTTCAGGGCAATCTCAACCTAGAGCAGAGATGAAAGAAGGGAAGGTGGTGCAGTCCAGTCTAAAATGGCTGAAAATCAAAGCCTGAGCATGACCTCTTCTACAGCAGTCATCACAAACAGTCCTTCTCCACATCTAACACTACTGAAACAGGAAAAGCATAAAACAATACCACAACACTCCTAACCTTTTCAAACCTGTATGCTGAGATACAAGGGTAACATTGCTGAAAAACTTGACCCTCACAAAGAGCCTTCTGCATACAGAGCACTGAATAAAAACTCAGCCCAGTTCAGTAATACACAAGATGATCTTTGCACTTGGCAGTTCATAAAAATGGTGGACACAGGAGAGATTAATTACATGATAGTTTGTAATCACTTGACAGTGGCATCAGCATTCAGCAGTATTTCCAAGAAGCAAAGTGGCTCAAGCTTTGGCCAGAAGCTGCTGGAAGAACACAATCCAATCACAGTGCCACAGTGGCAATCTATGCCAGCAGACATCAGAGATGCATTTACAGCAACAGCAAAAGGTATCTCTGAAGGCTACCACGGAAAACGTTCACAAACCACAGTCAATTACTTTGAACTTTACCTTAGCAAGAAGAAGGCTTAATGTTTCCAGCAGAGCCACCTTGACATTCCAGCTGAACCGATCTCCCAAGATCCGAATAAGTGGCCCAGTAATGCTCACCACAGATGGTTTAAGAGCTTCAGCAGAAGTCAGCTTAATAACCAGCCCTAAGGCCTTTGCTGCTTCCTCCTTCTGGTCTGGATTACCAGTTAGAACACCTTCCCGCAGCACCAGGAGGATGGAAGTCACTCCCTGTCATGAAAACCAGAGAAGAAAGCTTAGAAGGCAAGATGCAAAATTACATGTACCTTATTTTTGCTCCTGTTATGCATGAGATGCAGAGACTTGGAGAGTTTCTCTCAATTTCCTGTTGACCTTCAGCTGCCTGCTTCCACATTCACAGAGATACTTTTATGTGGCTTGATTTCATGCATCTACGCCTCCCTAAGCCAGTTGATATGAGAAAAGTGGTGGCGGCTCAGGGAATTTTTAAACCAGAGAAATTTGGCACAGAAGTCCTGCTTTACTCCCCCACGAAAAGCAGCCAGCAACCATGACTTACATGCATAACAGAACTGTCAAAGATCTTGTTACAAGAGGAGCCCTGGGCAGGGGTAACTTGAGAGCAGCAGTAACCTACCAAAGGTCTCTCCAACTGCCCAAATAATCACTGCTCCTAACAGCTGTAAAGTCTTATCAGTCAGCTGCCCCAAAAGGTGGGTAACATGGCTGTGAAGAAAGCAGGCTCATTCTGATCCTTTACCTTCTTAGGAATACAGAATCCTGGCACATGCTCGCCTTTGGCCTCATTCCCTATGATCCGGATATCCTTGTGCAGGTCCTCAATGAGAGCGAGCTGGTTCCCAGCATCTAATTTCTGCAGGAGAGAAGTGCAAGACAACGATAAGGCAACACAACAGTCACTTAATTCTTTGTGAATACTTCTCAGGTGTGTCAAGATCCCTGTTTCCTGCCTCTTTGCTTTCAAAGTCACGGTGTAAAAGTCAAGCTCATCTTACCATTCTCCAGTCTCTGCAGCATTTGTAAATGTAATGTAGTTTAGAGTCAAAAGAGAAGGGTCATTTCAGACACTATGTTACCAGCTATCCCGTTTTCTCCTTGCCACTTCAACGTTTACTACTGTAACCTTTTTAAGCTGCCTCTCACCTTGGTGATGGAATTAAGTGCATCCCAGCTTTCATTCAGAACGACAGGGTTGGTGTCATTAAACAGACGTATCAAGCCTGAAACCAAGCTCTTGAGATGACCAGTGTAGTCTGCTTTTGTCTTGGAGCAGTAGATATTCAGAATGACAGCTGCTGCTTGTCTCATTCCCAGCTCAGGGCTGCGGGTAGCTTCTAGTAAATCTTCAATTATAATTCTTTGTCCAGCATCATCTTCCACTGACAGGATTACAGACTGGCAGTTTGCCATCTCCTGAAGAGTCCAAATTAACTTTCCATTAAATCACAAATAGAACAAAGCCAGATTTAGCCTCAGGTTTCCCTCTGTTACCCACAGCATTCTCTCCTAACAGAAATACTACAGCATATCCCACTTGCTAATTATTGCTTATTAAGTAGCTGGTCACATCACAATTAAAGGCTCAATTGGGTCCTGGAGCAGAGATAGGCTAGAAGCAACTCTGACAACTTAAAGAGTGACCACACTCCGCAGAAGTGGTTGCTGCACAGGTTGCTCTCCAGCTGCACAAGGGTAATTTACAAAACTCAGAGCTCTCAGTCTCCCCATCCCACGCACTCGTCAAGAGACTGTGGGCCTTGTCAGGTACCATTTTTTTGATGTAGGCAATTTAATGCTGTACATCATAACACTAATTACAAGCATGTCTGTGAGTACAGAGATCTCCAGACAGACTTGGGGCTAGAAGCTGAGCTAATGGGCATCCACAGCAGACAGAGCACAGGACTCTGTCACTAACATTCCTGATTCACTCTGCAATCACAACTCCAGGACATTCTCTGGAGTCCAAATAGCAGATGTTTCAGAAGGCAGTACAGGAGGAGTGCTGCATGCAAAGCAGGAGATTTCCTCCCTTCAGCCCTTTAATCTCTCAGTCTTCCACATCAAGAATAAATACAAAGTTAACTAGACACTCTGGCAGTTCTCCAAGAATCAGTAAACTGAGAATTGTATCTTGTTGCAGGCCAAAGAGACTTTTATATGGATACAAATAGATTTGGAAAGCATACGTTTTTCCACTCACAATATGCCACCAGGCAAAAAGACTCATCCTGGAGGAGCTAATGGACTGAATTAAAACAGGCAATCTGTGCATCTAGAGAACACAGCCTCTGTGCTGGGAAGTAAACCCCAGAGCTCTATCTTCAGGCAATCTGTCATAACAGAGAGCTGAGCCGTGCTACTTGCCAATTGCTCTTCACTGGTCTCCAGCTTGTCTTTCAGGGCAGACATCATGGCAGGCAGGATGACACTCAAGTGCCGTGTCAGCGCATCCCCAGCCACAGAGGAGAGGAAGGCAAGCACACGGGTGTTCACAGGGGGGGTAGTCAGCTGAAAAAAACAAACCAGAGTTTGTTCAGAAGGAAATTGACTTCATCTACAACATGACAAATTAAAGTATCAATGCATCACAATCCAAATAAGAATGTTCGGAGCATAAAATCAGAAGGAAATCTGAAGTGATGCTCTTCCTTTTGACATATTCCTTCAAAGAAAACTGGCAGCAAGCAGAGGAAAACAGTTCTGAAGTTTAGAATTTGTGTCTTACCGTACCTTTGGCACCAAATAAGGCAGCACCACACGGCTCTTGACAGCCATAACTTGTTTAAGACCATCCACAGCAAAGTCAGATGTCTCTTCATTATCCTGCGGGGAAAGAGAAAGATACAAACTTGAAAAAGATGGTTTGTGACACACCAAGCTAAACCCTATTTCAAGAAACAATTCACCTTGTGAACATACAAACAACCCCACAGACCTTTCTATCCAAAAACGCTCTCTGTTATATAGCAAAATCCCAAACCAAGCTCTTGTGCCACATTAGAAAAATTTGCTGTATCAGGAATGGAGGACAGACAACTTCAGCAGGTGACAATGGCAATTCCCTGGCACAGCCAGATGTAGCAGTTCTTAGGCCTAGGCTTTAGCTGGCCAGGATGACTCCACTGAGTCATAACAGAGCTGCCATTCCCCGGAGGGTCTGCCACTACCATCTTGCTTCTCCCTCAGGCTAATTACTCAAAACCTGTCCCACAACACCATTCATCAAGCTGCTGACTGACATTAAGCAAAGTTTACCAGCTGCTTCAGCAAAAATGGCAGGATATCTTCAAGGGCTTGATGACCAATTGTTGAGTGCAACTGTTCAAAAGTTTTAGCTGCAGCCTCTCGGACTTCTTCCAGAGGGTCACAGAGAGCTTTTCGCACCGTAGGAACCAGGGACTCCGAGAAGAGCAGTACCTAAAGATGTAGAGATGACATTACAGAACCTCTGAAGCACAACAGACTCAAGCATCTCAGGGAAGCAGCTAAGGATGCAGAATTTGCACACATGAATTACTGTTCGCTTGAAATGCATTGGGAGAAAACCAGGCTTAATTAACACAGATATCTGCAGTGCTTTAAGGCTACGTAGTGGATGATTTCTATTAGTGTAGCTCACAGAAACCACAACTGTGCAATGCTGTAATTTCCTGACAGATACAAATGCAAATATTTGCCTGAATAGCAGCTCAGGTTAGTTCTAAGCCCTGAATTCAGCCCAGAAAACAGGTCCAGCACTAGCTATATTGTTGTGTCTCAGCTGCAATACCTGCATGGTAACACAGGTATCTTGAAAACTGAAGAGTTCACCTTCCACGTGGAACTCACCGCATCCCGGCTGGTAGACTTCATGATCTCACTCAACCCAATGCAGACTCCTTGCCTCTCATCACTCTTGTCTGACCTCAATCCATCCTCCAAAATGGGAATGATTTCAGGAAGGATCTTCTCTCCTAACTTTCGGACAAGGTCTCCTAATGTCCGTGCTGCAACCTGTCCCCAGAAAGGTATTGATTAACCACTCTCCTGGTTTGTAAAACTTCCTAAGTATATAAACAGTATGTAAAGAGTTGTAGGAATGGAAACACCACTATTATAAATAACCAAAGGAAAACAGCTGTACTGCCTTTACTGTGGCCTTCAGCAAAGGGAAAACTCATAGAATGGTCCAGGCTGGAACGGACTTCTAGAGATCATCCAGTCTCACCCGCCCTGCAGTCAGCAGGGACATCGCCACTAGTCCAGGTCACCCAGGGCCCCATCAAGCCTCACCTTGAATCTCTCCAGGGAAGAGGCCTCAACCACCTCCCTGGGCAACCTGTCTAGTGCTCCACCACCCTCACAGTAAAGAGCTTGTTGCTAACATTCAATCTAAATCTGCTCTTCTAAAGCTTGAAGCCATTGCCCCTTGTCCTGTCACTGGAGGCCTCTGTAAAAGCTTCTCTCCATCCTGCCTGTAGGCCCCCTTCAGGTACTGAAAGACTGCTACTATGTCCCCCCAGAGCCTCCTCTCCAGGCTGAACAACCCCAGCTCCCTCAGCCTGCTCTCATAGCAGAGGTGCTCCAAACTTCTGATCATTTTCATGGCCCTCCTCTGTACCCACTCTGTCAGGTCCATGTCCTTCCTATAACTCAGACACACTCATGCTTAGAACAGTTAAATCAAGGCATCAGTCAGTTTCTCACCGTTCGCTTATCTGCACAAGTACTGGCCAAGAATTTCAGCAGAAGCCCAAAGAGGGTTGGCAGAATCTCCCTCAGCGTGCGGGGAGTGTTGGAGACAACAATCTTCCAGACGTGCAGGGAGGCCTGGCGCACCACCAGCTGCGTGTCAGAGCGGCCCATGTACAGCCCTGCCAACACCCTGTTCCTCCTCTCCACACCAAGAGCAGTAATAATAGCCTGAAAAGAAACATCAATCAACTGTAATAGCCACTCCTGAAAAGTCTCAGAAAAACAAACCCAATTATTTAGTATGTCTTTTCAGCGAGCTTCCCATGAGGATTTAAAAATAAGAAAAGAAACAAGCCCTAAAGGCACAACAGACAAGAACAGCTCTACCTTGTTCGACTGGGCTGTTCCAAAGTTGTCATCCTCTGAGGCAGTTTCTGTGGTCATTTTTCCAGTGACTCCTGAGATATGGAATAGAAGATCTCCAAGGAGCTGAACTGAGCTAAATCTGGCAATAGGAGCAAGTCAAGTGTTACAAACAGGGTATTCAGGCAGTACCTGTCCAGTATGACAGGACATGAGCAAGCTGCCAAGGCCAAGAGCTAGGTCAGGACTGAAATGCTGCATGGGCTGATGTGCAAGCTCAGTCTGAGAAGAAGCATGCTAAAGGGAAGGAATGAATCATAAACTGGAAAGGGCTGAGAATTCTGATATAAAAGCAATGAAACAGGGAATAGCCTGGACTCTGAGCAGGAACAAAACACTGCCAGTGTCTGACTGAGCCCAGAAGACACTCGGTGAGCTAAGTGCACTCATCAGCTCTCAGGTGACACAGGCTCTTTAGTACAACTAATTTTTGAGCAATTGCTGTTAGCTGTGAGTGCTCCACTGCACATTTCCATACTCAGGAGAACAGTAACTTACTCAGCATCTTGTAAAATGAAACACAATATCTAAGAGCTAAATATTGCCACATCAACTGCCTTGGAAGTGTGTTTCAGAGCCACTAGCAGAATTAATGACCTAGTAGGAATGCTTTGCAGGTAGCAGGAAACCTAATCCAGAGCTGACAGGGTTTTGCAGGCTGAGTACTATAAAGCATCATATTTGAATCAGCAGGCAGAGAGACACTTGGGTTTGCTTCCCAGAAAGTCTCTGCATTTTCTTGAGGAGCAGCATAAGAGTCTAAATCACACCATGGAAGCAAAACATCTGTGGGCAAGGTGGTTATTCCTTACCTTATCCTCCACAAGTCATCAAAGAGGCCATCCTCAAGCTGTGGCAGCAGCAGTGCAATGGCAGTCTCAGCATACATGCTGATGATTCTCTGGCCAGCACGCAGGGCAGTGTCCCGCACAAACTCATTCTCGTCTGCCAGTGCCTGAACACAGACAGAAGAGGCTCTGTGAGGGCTGGGAGGTTTCAGCACTACACAAAACCAACAGGAGGAAAACAAAACAGCATTCTCTGCCTCAGCAGTGGAAAGTATGTGAACTATCAAGTTGTGCATGCACAAAGGTGACTTCAAGAGATCACTACTGACCACAAACTAAAGGCAGCAAGCAAATAACTTGGAAGAAGAATTATAGTTTAAATTGTTTGGTTGGTTTTCTTTCAATAGTCCAGCAATGCTGGACAGATCTCTGCACATCCCACAGTTACTGGAAATAATGCTTACAATACTCTGGAGGTTTCTTTTTATCCTCTAAGAAATAAAATTCTTCAGGCCTCTGCTACATACCTTAAGGATACAAGGAATGATAGGACCAACATAGGGAGTGAACTTGTCTCCAAAGGTAATTGGCAGGTAGTTGAACATCATGATATAACCATCTCGTACATGTGGAGCAATATCCACTTTACTGGCTGTAGCTACAATCTCTGGCATAAGTTTCTCCAGCTTTTCTACCCCCAAACCAGCCATAACTTCAGCCAGACCTGGGGAAAAGCAAACAAACAAGCAACACAGTTGATATACACAAGGATCAGGCAACTAATCTGAGTTAACAGTAACAAGTCTGAGCTCGGTATTCAGACACAGCTGTCGCCCACCTTGAGCAGCACCAGACCGATCCACTGAGCTCTGCTCATATGTCAGTGTCTCCATCAGCCATGGCAACAAATCCTCAAAGCATGACTCTCCCATACCCTTCACCATGGCTCCCAGTGCCTTTGCAGACACTGTACGCACCTAACAGGCAAGAGAAAGAGATCTGCAAAACTTCCAGTTACCAAGACAGAGGTGCCAGGCTGACTACAGCTTCATGGAACAAAGTCTCACCGAATGCCCTGAAAGACAACTATTTGTACAGAAGACTTACTTCAGGTACTGGATCCAACAGAGATGCCTTTAGTCCAGGAGTCACACTGGGTAGGTAAGGAGCCAGATCCTGAAACAAAGAGGACAGAAATTCAAAAGGAGAAAGAGGTAACCTTCACATAAAGGGCATTCAGCCCCTTACTATTAGCAATCATCCATAACATCCTGAGAGTTTCATCAGTTGCTTTCACAATCCTGCAAATAAGCACACTGAATTGTTCTGCAAGTCCAACAAACAACACCAGGGCTGTGCAGATCACTCCAAACCTTTTGGATGCCCACTCGTAACCCAGAACTTTGTGTCTATGGAAAATCCATCCCTCTTAACATTTACACGAGGTTTAAAGGTAGAGATTTGCAGCACAAAAATTAAACACAGATCTTTAGCCTACAGTGAGGGTCTACAAATACTTTCCAAACAAACCCTGGATCCCTTTGTAAGCAGCTGGTCTGTGTTTCTCTGGTTTGTTTGTTAAGGCATTTCATGCATGGTAAAAACAGGAAGAGCTTTCTGCAGGGATAAATCCAGTAACAAGCAGATGACCACAGGACAAAGCTGACAGTCTTCAGCACCTGGGAACTGTCACTGTCTTTATAGCCATCATCTGTTCATTGACACACATTTATTTAAAGAAGCTGTGTGGACTCTAATATTGTCATAAATTCTCTCTAGTGGTTGCTCTGTTATCTCCCATAGTGCATGCAGGGTGCAGTTAGAGAGTGTTGTCAGCAGCCTACCTTCTGATCAGTCAGGGAGTACATGTTCCCAATGATCTGGGCAGCCATTTTCCTGGTGTCTGTGGAACGATCCTGAAAAGCTCTCTGAACAATCGGCATGATCAGAGCTAAGGATGGAGCATCAATGAAATGGACAAATTTGGTATCCAGCAGAGTCTGCAGGCACTTCTGGGTCTTTCTGGAGGGGTCAGTGAGGGCATCCAACAGAACTGGTGCAATTGCTGAGTGGTTTTTTGTAAAAGAGAAAAAAAATTATTTGTACATAAACTAAAACACATCAGGGTGAGCTGGTGTCCTCTCATGAGATGTTTTAGATCCTTCTACAGCAACTAGCAGCACAGGGACAAAGTAAACCCAATTTACATCAGCTGACAAAATGGATAGGAACATTTAAAAAGAACCACAGAATCACAGAATGTCATGGGTCGGATGGGACCTCAAAAGTCCAACCCCCCTGCCAGAGCAGGATCACCTATACCAGATCATATAAGAATGCATCCAGGTCAGTCTTTAATATCTCCAAAGAGGAAGACTCCACAACCCTAAAATAAGGCTGGGAATTTTCAAACATAAAACATTTATGCCACCAGTATTTCCTGCAGAATCACCTATGTTTGTCCCAGTCTCCCTCTGCACACACTACAGCTAATAGGAAGTCAGAACTCAGCGGAAGGGAAGGAACATTCAGCCAGCTTTGGCTCCAGGGCTGTGAAAAAGGAATGGATTGGGATGAGATCTGTGGGACTGCAGCACTTGGCTTGGCCGTTGTTGCTGAAACAGTTCAGTACTTGCCTTGAAGCTTTCATGTTACACTTTTCAAGGAGTAGTTTCATTTCTGTAGCAGTTTGCCTTTAATCCTTAATGTTGTGAACATTATAAACCATGGGTATGTCAGGACATCAAGAGACTCAGTTCTCACCCAGGATCTCCGGATTCCTGATGACAGACCCAATCTGCCTGAGAGCTTGCTGCCCTGCGTTCTGCACCTTCACGTGAGAGTCTGTGAGCACTTCAGTGAGTTTTGGCACAATGTTGGGTAAGCAGGAAGAGAGTTGTTTGGGAGCACAGTAGGCCATAGCCCCCAGCAGCTCCACTGATCCTGTGCACGATGTATACAAAAAGAAAAAAGGAAAAGAGAAAACAATAGAGAGTGTTAAGAAGAGAATCATCAGGCTGATCAGATTTATCTCTAACTCTCACATTCCAGTCAGAGAATGCACAGAATGGCTCAGAATCACTGAAATGTGTTAAGCCCCTTCAGAGACACTAAAAGCTTTTTTTTTTTTTAAGTGAGGGATGAACTTCCAGCTTCTGGAGTTCTTCTAGAAAGAGGTGGTGGTAAGAAAGTGTCCCTTGAATCTGCAGGGGGCAAAAATAGTTGCTCAAATGCGTCAGGGAAGTCATTTGTATCTTAACAGCTGTAAGTTCTGCAGTGCCTTATGAGACAATGAACTATCAGGGCCATCTTTAGGGATGAAGGAATAAGCAAGGGGAATGACAGCAAAGGGAACTGGGGGTTACTCTCAACCATGGCAGTCAGACATTGGTCCCTACCAGCTTTAGTCCTCCAAGATTCCTCTTCTAGTGCTGCAAGGAGTGACGGCAAAACCAGCTTCACTCCATGAGTACTCAAGTTGCTCATCACAGCTTTAGCACAGTCATCTGCAGCCTGCAAGGAGAAGAGAGCATTTCTTTAACAAGCTGCATCACATTACAGTTTTCTGTTTGTCAAAGGCTCAATGGGAACAAAGCCTTCACATCAAATAGTGCCCAAGTACAACGATGCAGCCAGCCAAGCAGCTCCTAACTAACAGCCAATGAAATAAGATGCTGCCAGTTATTAAGAAGATCCACTTATTATCAGTGGTCTCTCAAGGGACAGGTCACCTTCTCAATTTGCCTGGTTACAAACAGCACCCATATCCATTCCATTTTGGTTTTCTCTTAACATTCTATGTTCTTAGAAGTCTCAGGCACTTACCTCTCGCACGTACTGGTTCCCATCTCCAAAACAAAGCAGCAAGTGAGGAAGCACATGAACCACGTACGGCTCAAAGAGCTTCCCAAGCATGCTGCAGAGCATCTCAAAGGCAAACAGAGCCCCTAAAGAAATAAAAAGGACAGTCTGAAGAAGATACAATTTCTTTTGAAGAGGATGGAAAGCGAAGATAAAATTTGCCAAATATCTCTAGAACTCCTCCCAAGGTACTCAGATCTCACAGATGAAAGTCTTTTGCCTTCTTGCACTTGTGGCTACTGCTGTGGTGGGCATTTCTGATACCACAAAGGACAAGAAGCCCAGTGGCAGTAAAAATGTGTAATAGTCCTCTGAGTCCCAGCTTAGGTGAGTAGAAAAAGGACAGGAAACATCGAGCAGCAAATGGAACAAGTAGGTTGTGAGAGCCTCTCTAGATCAGCTGGAGCTTATACTGTCACACAAGGAGTGGGAGCCCCTCCAGCACCACTGCCTCTGAAGACAGGAGGGAGGGACACATGGGTATTGGCCTACAAGCAGAAACCTTCTTCTACCACAACACAAACAGCAATTTTAGAACACTCTACACAATCACTGCCCTCAGGACAGACACTTCCCATTTCTTTCTCTGCAAACTGTAGTAAAATGAATGTGGCCAAAGCAAGCACAGGAGTTGAGGTATCGTTTGATCTGATCACAACTGCAGTAGGCATGAGAGAAATACTAAGTATTTGGAAAGAAAAATTCTGTCCCTTACCCTCACGCCGACGGAAGTTCTTCTTGTCCTGGATAGCATCTGTCAGTGTGGTCATCATCTCCTGCTGCTTGAGGGAGAGGATGCCAAGGCCCTTCACCAGGCCTGCCAGCCCATAAGCTGCACCTTTGCGCTCAGCATACTTATCAGACTCTAAAAGCAGCTGCATTAGCTTCTGGATCATTCCTCCTGCATCCTCCTTAATTGCAGGCACCAGAGGTGGTAGACAGCTTGCCACTGACTCTTGAACCTGTAATACAGTCCACCAGCTATCAGATCACTAACTGTTCATCACCAGTATAACTTCCACCTAGACTGCACCCACAATGGCAGCTTCCTGTTGCTGGAGCCATTTTTCATCTCTCTGACATCCCTAAAAGTATCATAATGTTAACCTGCCTCTTCTTGGAAACAGGGAACCCCTCCAGAAGGCACCCACCTGCTGAGATGGTGTGGACAAAGCTGCTATCAGTTTGCCGACAATTGGTTTCACTTTAGGGTCACTCTTGTCCAGATGTTTTGCCAGTGAACCCATCAGAATGACCACACTTTGCCTGACAGCATCATAACTGGCATCGTTAGGTGCATTTTTCAGGAATTCTTCAAACACTGGCAAGAGAGAGTTAACATTGTCCTGAAAAACAAAACCACAGAACTTGCCACTGGAGTCCACTCAGAATGGGATTTGCTATGCTCAGTGGACTTGTTTGTTCTTCCCTGAGCCAACAAGCTGAACAATCATGCTGTATTTACAGTTCATTTAATGTGTCACATCACATAAAGCCTTGTGCCATCCTGACAGACAACAAATAATTCCTGCTAGAGAGAAGTTAGCTCTTAAAAATGACGCCCTTCAAAACTTGCCAGCACCATGTTCTGCCAGAAACAATGTAAGCTACGAGGCAAGACTGCTGGCCTGAGCACCACTGTCTGCTCTTCTGCTTGCTCCATTTGCAAAGGGAAAAGAGAAAGATAAAACAAGCTTCACACTGCTCTTCAAAGTAACTGAAGAATGAGTAAGAAAATACTCCAACTGTCTCGGGCTTAACAGGAATGCAGAGGGCTGTCCAGACACAAGCAAATCAGAATTGGAGCAGTTTACACCCTGCACACATCCCCCATCTAATCCTGCAAGAGAAGGGCTAACAGTGAGGATGGTCCTCAATTCCCTGAATAACTTCAGTTGTTTCTAGTTTAGTTAAGCCAGCGATCAGCAAGCTTTCATGCTGTGCTTTGCATGAGGCGTGAAAGAGAAATCTCACCTTCCCAGGATTAAAAGACCTATGGGGTCTGGTTTTACTTCTATTACTCTAGTTTCATATCACTTTAACTGCAGTTAATCCAGTGCTATTTCTTTCTTATTGCAGTAACAGGGGAAAATCACACTATCTTAGACAACACTGGTCACTCACAGACCCACTCCAAAACCATAAAAATCCCTGCTACACAAAGGTATTCAAGTGTTAGTCATAACAGTAACCTCTAAGAAAAAAAAAACAAACCAAAAAAACTTATGAGTTCCAACACAGAGCTGACACTTTCATCCCACTTTTTTTCCCCACTGCTGGAGAGAAGCATTCAGACTTACTTTGCCATGAGTGTTGAGTGTTGAAAGAGCTGCATCCAGCATGCACTTCCTGACTTCAGGACTGCGGTCGTTCAGGGCATCCGGTACAAAAAACTGAAAGAGTGGCTTCACCTGCGAGCTGTCCAGATGCTGGGAGAGCTTATTGAGGGCTAAAGCAATGCCACACCTGTGAAGACAGCAAGCTTGTGAGCTTACAGACTTTTGACAGAATTTGCTGGAGGTCACAATCACATCTACCAGTGGTACATTACAGAAATTGAGAAAGAGAAGCACTATGAAACCAAAGAGCTTCAGTGTCTAAACTGTGCATTTCATGACCTAGCCCCATGCTGCAGGTTCCCAGAATGACAACAAAGCTTCAGCCCTAGAATGACTTTTATCCAGTTAAGTACTAGAGATACTTGGGTCAACAAAGCCAGACATAAGGATCACTTCATCTACTGCTGAAATACAGCAGCTTTACACCAAGGCACATCAGCACTAAAGAAGAGATCAGCTTAACACAGGTAGTGAACAAGATGATCTCCAATTGAACCTGTACAGGGCATACAAGAAGATAGTAATTAGCCAAACTGGAACATGTTCAGTTCATTAAGGTTCACACTGCTGCTCTTGAAACAATCAATTGCCTGTACAGAGGTGGGAACACAAGTCTCAGATAAGACAATCTGAGAGGGAACAACTCTGTTCTTATCATGACCGAGAGAAGATTGCACCTGATATTTTGATGGAACTTGCAGTTTGGCCTGCCCAGCCTGCTGCAGGGCACAAAAAGTCTCTACCAGAAGGAAGCATTCACCAGCAAGTAAATACAACAGCATATATTTTGTTCCTTTAATATTCTCTCCTTTCTCCACTGCCTGGACTTCTAGATAAAAAAAACTGGAACATCTCATCTGGATGCACAGGAAATTATGAGATCCATCTGAAGATGACTGTACCTTGCTTCCCACTGGTCAGGTGGTGATTCAGATATCACTCGTCCCAAAGCATCCAAAACTGGAGGTGGCCTCTGGAAGAAGAAATCAATTTCATCAATTTTCCAAGCACACATGCAGAGAATACTGCCAGCCACACCTGCAATGCCATTTTAGAACACTGCACAGAGGTATGAAACCAGCAGCAGAAGACAGAAAAACAAGCAGAGAGCTAGAGTGGGCCCAAGAAGACTGCCCAGCCCCTGCTGTGCCCCAGTCCTCCCATACCACCTACAGCACAGCACATCTTCCACCTGTGCACCAGTGCCATTACTGGCTGATAACTTGAGGCTCAAGACAGGAAAGTCTGTGATAAGCAAACACAGCAACAGCAGGTTTCATGCACATCCTCAAGACAGACAAAGTGTTTGATAGGAGATATCAAATATAGCACAAGCTTGTGTCTGCCAGCCCCTGTGGACCAGAGTACTCACATAGAGCTTCTCCTGGTAGATCTCTGTCAGTTTATTCATGACCTCTGCTGCTTGGGTTCGATACTGAGCTACAGCTCTGGAAAGGGCTTCCGCACCTGCTTGTCGCACTGCCTCTTCGTGGTAGATGACATCTTTGATCAGCAGAGAACAGAGGTCAGGCTGCAGCTCCAGACCCATGGACTCCCACAACCTGCAGCACACACAGGTGACAGATGATCATCTTCAGCAGGGGAAGCCGCTGCCTGATGCAAGTGTCAGGGGGAAAAAAGCTGCCCTCCACCTGCAAGAGGCTCAGTCCCTGCCCCAGGAGGTCCAAAAGTGAAGAGAAGAGAGATCCTCTCACAAGCCAGTCAGCCAGGAACTATTACCTCTGTGCCAGCTTCTGAATCTCATCTTCCACATCAAATCTGACTACCCAAAGGCGACGCAGCAGATTCAGTCCATTCTTTTCATCACTGTCTGGGGTTGGTAGAACCATTTGTAACTCCATCAGTCCCTGAATTAGTTTACAGGAGAATCAGTGCAAGGATCTGATTTTAGAAACAGATATTTAAGACACTTAAAACCTTTGCCAAGTCAAGCTCCTGGTAGCTGGAAGTGACAAAAGCATGTTTGCTTGTGCAGCATACTGCCTGTGCAGATCAAGAACTTCCTGTTGCTAATAGGTGAGATGCTGAAACTCAGGAACAGAGCTCCACAGGCAGGCTGCAGAGAGGCAGTCGAGCACTGGGTTGTGCTCTGGTGACTATAGACTTTTCTGCTTCTGAACACACAAGAGCCAGCTCAAGTGTGCCAAGTTGAAATGTACAACAAAAAGCATCTTTGGGGCTTCTTTCTTTTTATTTTCCAAGAAGTGACTCAGACTGAAGCCTTCCAAAAAAAACTGAGAATAGGAATTTTTGGACAACTTTTCTAAGACTATGCTCCTTGGAATTGTAAATAGAGGGTGTTAAGTGTTAATGATTACACCTGTTTTAACAAAACAGAGGCATGGATAGACCCAGAGTACTCCTTTTTGCAAGAGAAATATAGCACAAAGAGCCTTATGTAGACCATTAATGTTCAGTACTTCTGCCTCCTCCTGCAGACACTACCCAAAGACTAGGTGAAGCTCCTCTTCATCAGTGCTAAAGAATATTCACCTCCCCTGAATGCTTCCCACCTACCCTGAGAGCTGCATCTCGAACGTTCATGCATGGAGACTGCAGGGCCTGAAGTAACACATCAATCTCCTCCTGCTCCGCGTAGGCACAGCCATCCTCCCCGCTGCTGCTTGTGCACAGGGTGGTCAGAGCATTGGAAGCCAAAACCTAAAATGTCATGAGAAGGTATTAGAGATTCCCCTGCTCTCTTCTGCTGCTGGGCATCGAGTCAAAGCACGTGCAGGATGGGAGCTCAAAGAACAGTGACAAGGGTTCGTGATCAAACCAAGAAGTGACGGGGGTTCAGTCCAACCCTTTGCCATCTCATCCCTTAGAACAAACACTCAGGGAGTGACTCCTAAACTTCTTTGACAGAACAAGGCCTTAAAGAAGGAATAAAATGTTACCTGTGAAAAACTGAAGTATATGTTTGGTGTGTGAAACCATCAGGAAAAAATATGCAGCTATTTTAACCCAAGATGGATACCATAAGCACAGGAGAAAATCGGTAATGTATCAACCACCAGCCTCAGAGACTTAAACAAGGTTGGAGTTAGATACTGCTGAAACTTGGGCAGAATTCTGGCTGTGGCTGTAAAGCCAAGGACTCACCTGTAACCGTGGAGAACCTGTTCCAATCACCCGTGTCAGCAGAACCAGCATGTCCCTCCGGGGCAGCAACTCTGGGCCGTTCTGAAAGGTTGGGGGAGAGAAAAAGCTTTTATGCCTGATGACTCCTAAGTACCTTGTGTGTATGACATTCCTTATAAATATCACAACCAAAACCTAGAGCTGGACAGGTAACCAAGACCTGGGACAGAGAACAGTCTTCCACTGTTAACTTGTACAACTACGCTGTGTCCAGTTTACACACAAGGTATTTTATCTCATGCCTCATCTGAACGAACTGCTGAAGGTGGACATCTGATCCCCACAGCTCTCACCTCATCCACCAGCAAAGCCTGGCTGTTTGCTGATGATCTAAGCTGAGCATGGACAGTAAGGATCTGCAGAATCTTGACCAGAAACTCCTCCTTGTCTTCAGTGTCATGAGGAGTCTCAGTTATAACAGTCTTTAAGAGAGGAAAGACTAAGGAAAATGCTGGGGCTGACAGTGGGGCAGCACCTGCAGAAACGAAAAGACAATCTTTTGAGCATAGCTGACCTTGGAACATTCACAAATGTTCTAATTCTAAACATGTCTCTCTTTTAAAGTATTGATTGGTAAAAAATGTACACCTTGGCAGCAGATAATGGGTATGGCCAGCTTCAGCTTTATGTACCAACATGCTAAGTGACCCTAAGCACTTCTATGCCCCTAGGACATTGAAGGACACTCTCCTGTGTGTCTGGACTTAATCCACACAGACAATCCTTAGTCTGTTCAAGGCAGTGCACACAGCACTGTTTAGCCTCTATCACTTTGCCACTTCACTTAGCAGCAACAGTATAGCCTCAACAGTTACATTAGGCTTTTCAGTGTTCATGACTGGACTCGATGACCTTAAGGGTCTTTTCCAATCTAAATGTCTCTATGATTCTATCTAATGTTGTTGTTGCTTGCTACACCAATGAGCTGACTTTAATTAAAGTCACATTAGGATTCCAGATTACTTCCAGTGCTTCAGTGGTGTGAACATACACGCAGTAAATGAAATCTAAACAATTCAGTAGATTAAAGGAGACAGGCAAAACTGGGTTTTGTCCATCCTGGAACAGGACACAAAATCAAATCCATCACACAACCGAAGCTGAAATAAAAGCTGTTATTTAAAGTGCAATAAGTTTGTGTGTACACTGTGAAAATTAAAATTAATTAAACTTCCAAAAATTAAAAAAAAAAGTTTTTTCTTTTGAGCAGCAAGACCCACACAGGGCTCTGACACAATGTAAGTAATTCACTTTTAAAATTAATTTCTCCCAAAGTAGGGGCCCAATTCCCACCTACATTCCTGTTATACACTTTCCATCCATCTAGCTAATCTGTCATTCCAGTCTTCAGCTGGAATCTTGAGAATGAGGTTCCTCTAATTCTGCTGCAAGTTTCAACTCCCTTCCCATCCTGAAAAAAATTTAAAGGTCTGGGATTCCCCTTGTTAAAGATTTTGATCCTTCCTTTTCACAGGTGCTTATTAGAGGACATAACAAACACTTCTTTCAGTGCCTCCAGTTAAACCTCAAGCACTGGACTAGGGAAAGCATTTGCTTTCTATTTCTACATCCTGTGCTGTCTGAAAATGCCAAATCCTAAATTCCTAAGATGCAGACGAAGAGCACTGCAGATACAATACTGCAGTATTAGTCAGCTTATGTAGGGCATGGATACTGCAAAAGTAGTTCAAGGCAGAAATATTAAATACCAAACACATGGTGAGCTCCTGATTATTTAACGTGAACAGCTTAGGCAAAATCCCCTCCATTTCTGATGTGGGATTTTTCTTTCTCTTTGCTCAGTATCTGCTCACATTTACACTTTTTGGAGGTTGATTTTTTTTAGATATTTTTAGGCTTAAGCAACTCTCTCTCTATGAACAGCAGGAGGAAGAAAGTTTTATCTGAGGAGCTGGTACTGACCACTAGGAAAAGGACTATAAAATGGGTCTTGGCATTTCAGCAGTGAATGCTAAATCTTATCATTCACACTATAGTGAGGAATGGTCTCTCTAAGGTCTTATGGCCACCTAAGAAACTAACCTCTCCTACATAGTATGACAAGACTCCACTCCAAAGAACTCTGAAAATAAGGAAAATTCATTTGGGAATATAACAATTTGTCCAACAAAGTGCTATGGAACCTACTTCCTTGCCCTTGCAGAAATGGAAAAAAAATCAGATATTCATTTAATTAAGCACTTGAAGGGCAGGAGTTGACAACACTTAACAATACTTTTTGGAGCTAAGACTGAAAATAGATTAAAATGTTAATGAATTTCCACTTACTGTGGAAATAAATTGCATAGTGGAGACACTGAATTGTCAGTGAGATATTCAGCACTGAAGTGGTGCTCAACATGGCCAAGTGCAGCTACTCTGCTGTGAAGTTGTGTGTGCCACAGTCACACAAGTGCTGATCTGACTGGCAACAGGACAGTAAGAGGAGAACTGAGCCACTGGGGCAAGGACCAAGTGGAATCCTACATCTCATTTAAAAAAAATAGAAACCACTGCAACTTTTGACTGAGCTAGATGATGAATAACTCCAAAGCCTGGGTGATTCACCTCTAACACTACTAAGCCTCCAAAGACAGCAGACTTATCCTCCCTCTTTTGTGCTGTTGTCTTCAAAGTGGTGATTAAAGTACTTGCACTCCCCATCATGAAGCAGAATCTGGAATTGATCTAAACTCAGTAGGGAAAAAAAAAAAACAATGACCAAAACAAAAACCAACAAAACAATCTACTCAAGAAAAAAAGGTTCATTTTAACCCAGACCATATTGGTGCTTGCCTTCCTGTTACAAAGTGGAGAAGAGCTACTGCTTCTACAACTGTGCCAGAATAAAATATTCATGAACTGCAGCACTACACAGCAAACAAGCAGAGGCCACAGGCACTTTGCTGCTGAAATCACAGATAACAAGCAATTATTTGGTCTTTCTACTTAGTCTCACTGAATCACTTATGCTAAGTGGTGTTGAAAGGTAGGAAGTGTCCCTGGCAAAGACCAGCCTTAATTTGAGTCCTATTGTTTCTGCAAGAACCATTTTAAGAACAAAGTATACTGTTACTTCATTTTTACACTTACTGTACTTGTATCATTTCTACTACTACCGCTGCAAAAAAGAAAATTTCCAACGTTTTCATACCTATGAACACTAATTCTGTTTGTTTGGTTTTTCTTTAAGAGAAGTGAAGTCTCATTTATAAAACACCACACAAACTATCCCAGCTCAGAGAGTTACTGGGGCAGATGGAGAAGGACAGAGTGCTCTAGAGGGCTTTTTACCTGGCTCTCCCTTGCCTGTTCGGCTAGGAATGGTATGAGCATGCAGCAAGCTAATGACTCTGTTCAGAGCAGTAGGCAGCTCCTCTTGACACCAGGATTCATCTAATTCACATTCTGGCTTCATCAGGCGCAGGGTCACATGGCTCACTAAAGTACCTGGTATGAAAGAATAAAGATTCCATGAGAGGACTAAGCCCAAATGTTTGAGAGAACAATTCCCCACGAGCACAGAGCCCAGAATTGTAATAAAAAGCTCTGGGCAAGAATCCTGGCTGCAAGAGGCACAGCAAAGGAAGCACAGCCCCGAGGTTATAGGGGACAGCTTTCTTCACACACATAGATTTGAGTTAAAGCCTCCAAACTCCACACAGGGGAGACAGGCTCACTGCAACCAATCACTACTGAGAGGTGGTCACAATGAGCAGACAACTCCTTGTCTTATTTAGAAGCAGGATCTCTATAGAGTTCACTGCAGTTATCCTTCTGAGCACTGTTCCAGGGTGGTTTTATCTCTTGGCTGTCTGCAGTACATTGTCATCATCCACAGCTTGTGAAAGCTCTGACATAAAAATAATGCACTCTGCCCTTAAATGGTTGGACTTGATGACATTAAAGGTCTTTTCCAACCTAAACAACTCTGTAATTCTGAATAGCAACTGCAAATACTAACCAAAGGTTTTCAGTCGAGCAGGCATGACACAGGAAGCTAAGGAAAGAAAAGGATCCTTAACCCTTGGAGCAGCCAAAGGTGACCGAAAAAGTGGCAAGAAAGAACCAACGAGCCCAGGGATGTACTGAGTTAGACCAGGAGGCTTTCTCTTTATAACAGTGTCCAGCAGTCCTAGGGCTGTTTCCAACTCATTATCAAGCTGCAAAAGAAACAATTCAAAAGGTTGCCATGAAGACTGCGTATGGGGAAAAACTGAGTTGTTACATCTGATTTCTAATTCAGTAAACAAATAAATTATTGCCTTATTCTCTATACTGCTCCACTTTTATCACAATGACTTGGGTCATGGTAACTACAGAGCTGATGGAAAAGATCATCAAAATTACCTCCTTCAGCCGTTTTCTTATCTGAGATTCCCTTTCCAGCTGTGCATGCATCAGCTCCTTCTGCTTGCTAGTCAGTTGCACCTCATCTTTTATTCCTTTCTTCTTCTTTATTTCCTGCAGCAGAAGGCCATGGACATTATTAAGTGGAAGCCTTTAACATCATTCCCACAAATAGGCAGAAGAAAGTTGGACATATTGGGGGGTTTATGCAATTTACTTTTAAAATGGTATCAAAATGTTCTTCCAAGCATATCACTCTGAAGTGAAGACACGTAACAGAAATCAGCAGGTTAAATGAGACCTTAATGACTCTCTGGCAGCATAACACCAGTTTCTCCCACATTTAAATGGGACACAAATTATTTGATGTCTTTAGGAAGATCTGTCCAGTTCTTTCTGCAGTGGCTGGGTACATCACCATTCCCAGAGCAAACAGAACTCAACCTTGAATGAAAGAATGCTCCAGTCGACCTCATATGTTCCCTTCCTTTCACCAATTTCTTCCCTTGCCTACATCCCTTGCTCTGGACAGACTGAACAGAACTGTTGGCAAGATGGAAGTACACATTTAACAACCCTTACTGTAGCAGTTACATGAGATACATTGGACCAGGGGTGAAGAGAAAAAACAAGTACTGCCAACCAGTAAATGCAATCACACACAAGTCAAATACCACATCAATTAATACAAACACAGGTGTAAGAAAAAAGAAACTGATACACGCAGATATAAGAGAAGACAACATTTAGGGTTCAAAGAAGTTCAGGGAATCTTTCCCAACAGTGTTGATACACCTGCAGTAAGACAGCAGTGACAGTTCTGACAACCTGGTTTTCCTCTTCCCATAACTCACCTCCTTCAGCTCCAACTCAATGATTTGTTCCTTGAAGGAATAAGCTTTGTTCTCCCTCTTCATGTTAGCCTTTTTCATACTATCCTGTTGAGCACTGAGAGGGAAAAGCCGAGAAAAAAATCAGCACTGCTCTGGACTGAGAGCATATAAATCAAACTCCTGTCCAAAAAGAGCATCTGACAAACCCACTCAGTCCCCAGTGCCAGCAGCAATCACTCTCTAGGTGCACAGAGAAAAGAAATGATCAAGTCCTACCTCTGTATTATAGATTTGTCATACAGCTCTCCCTCTGGTGTCTTCATGATGGCAAATTCCTCTCGCGTAACCTGGCACAGAGCTGGATTCTCCATTGATGCTGTGATAGTGCTGATGAGCTGTGG
Source organism: Psilopogon haemacephalus (assembly GCA_013396835.1). NCBI lineage: Eukaryota > Metazoa > Chordata > Aves > Piciformes > Megalaimidae > Psilopogon > Psilopogon haemacephalus. The sequence continues at coordinate 697,478 of VWZI01021176.1, read as the reverse complement.
GAGCACTCTGCCAGGTGAAAGCAGAGACAGAGATCCCACTGCATTCATAGATGACTATTGAGAAAACACAAGGAAAAACATTAATATCAATATTCCTTCAAATTGTTTCCAAAAGTTACGTCCTGCTGAGGCAGCCCATGTCCTAATTCCTAATTCCTTGTTCTTGACTCTAACCTAAAATTCTGCTTGGTTGCCGGTGCACATTCTTTCCCCCTGACATCCCAGCTTCTTTTCACAAGAGACATTCTGCCTTTTACACAGATTTCCTTCCTTATAGACCAAGTTATTACTTAACCCCTCCAGAACAGTCTCTTATTCCAAAGTATCTCCCAAAACCTGGCACAAGGAAAGCTGACATTTATCACCTGGTTCTCTGGAGTGTAGGCAGTGATCCTGGGTAATATGTCATTCAGGTGTTTGGTAATGAAGTCTTTGGGATCTATCTTCATCTTGATGAGGAGGGCTGGCCAAAGACCTGGCTGCACTGCCACTGGCAAGAAACAAAAATGAGCGTAATAAATACGAAGCAGACAGCTAATAGAACGAACCAAAAAGGTAAGATAAAAACAAATACACTGCCCACTAAAGTGGTCTTAACCCTTTCACTTACCTAGAGATGGATGATGGCTCACCAGCAGCATCTCCAGTGCCAGCTTTTCTGGCTCAAAGGAGTCCACATCAAGCCCTGCCACACTTGAGATGACACAGAGGGCCTCGAGAAGGATGCGGGGAGGAATGTATGCCTTGCCTAGCTCCGACAGCTCTCCTGACTCCATCACCAGGACCTCATGGGGCAGAACCTGAGCAGACAACTTGTCATTAACACATCACACCAAGCCTTCCCGACTACTGAGCACTTCCACACAGGAACACCATACTGAATACCAACAATCAGCTCCCTCTGTCAGCATCAACAGCCTGAATTTTTCAAAGGGGAAAAAGGGATACAGGATGACAGCAGACACGAAGCACAGAGCTGCCAGTGGCAGAAAGACTAAGGATGGAGGACTGCAATAGTCTTGGCTAAAATAAAACTAAAGCAATCACTTTTGTCAGAGGACTTTGCAAAAGGGTGAACCAGCTGGCTGGCAACAGTAAGCTAACTTCTGCAGTCTAATTTTAGGCAGCATCTTTTCAAAAACACTGTGACATGAGAAGACTATTTGCAAAATTCCAGCTTTGGCACCCAGTTAGGACAATAATCTGTTAGATATCCTGATATGGCACCGCCCTAACACACCCAGCAACACAGCACTCAGTGTTTCCTTTTCTCATTTTCTTTTTGGTAATAACTGCTACTAAAGTAGTTATATTAGGTTTGTATTACACAGGCAGCACAGGCTGTAAGCCAGGGCCAAAGAACTAAGGATGCCAAGAAAAGATATAAGTGGTTGGTCTTCCAGCAGGGATTAAATTTGTATTGAAATAATAGAAGGACATGGAAAACTACAGCTTCCTCCCCAAAAAATTTTGAATGGACTCAAGAGAGTCCAGCAGAGGACTACGAGGATGATGAGGGGACTGGAGCACTACCTGATGAAGAGAGGCTAAGAGACCTGGGGCTGCTTAGGCTGGAGAAAAGAAGGCTGAGAGGGGATTTAATAAATATTTTAAAGTATCTGAGGGCTGGGGGTCAGGAGGCAGGAGGACAGGCTCTGCTCACTTGATCCCTGGGATAGGACAAGGAACAATGGATATAAGCTGCAGCACAGGAGGTTCCGCCTCAACACAAGGGGGAACTTCTTTACTGTAAACGTCACAGAGCACTGGAACACACTCCCCAGAGAGGCTGTGAAGTCTCCTTCTCTGGAGACTTTCAAGACCTGTCTGGATGCGTTCCTGTGTGACCTGAGCTAGACTGTGTGGCCCTGCTCTGGCAGGGGGGTTGGACTCGATGATCTCTTTGGGTCCCTTCCAGCCCCTAACATCCTGTGAATGCTGTGTGTTTTGTGTATATAGGGAAGAGAAGGCACACCACAGACACTGCCACAGTAACATGCAAGTGGCATTCGAGATCACCTGGAACTGAATCATCTCAGCAAATCTAGGGCAGGGAGGTGATTGGCAGCACACAAACAACTAAGCAGAGACTCAGTTTCTTGACTACTCACTTTATGAGAACTGAGAACCACTTTCAGTTCCTCCAAGAGCCCATAGGCCAGTTTGTAGCCTCCCAGAGAGGACAAGAGCTTTTTAACTGTTTGATGGGCCTGCCTCCGAACATGCCAGGTGCGACTCAGCAGCACTGCAACCAGGGCTCGGTGGTACTGCCTGGAAAGGGAGAAACGAAGAGGTCAGCAAGGGCAGCACCACTGCAAACCAGCTGGACACAAAAGCACAAAGTTCATTCATCCCAAGCCCACTCTCTCCACTGCCCACATTAACAGGCAGGCACAGAGTGGTGGCAGCAAGCACGTTCTACGTACTGAACTTTACTCTCGGGCAGCCGCTGTGCATGGTCCAGGAGAAGGCGCTCAGTCAGCTGCAGCACTGTACACATGCCTGAGGGGAAAGAGAAAGACTGAAAATAGCATCAAACTGCTTAAGAAAACACTTTTTAACTTGAAAACAAACAGCAAGTTGGACACATTAAAATAGCTACCCAAACCAAGCCTCTACATAATCTTCTCAGTGAAGCCAGAGACAAATCCAGCTCAGATCTGCCAAGCCTGGAAACAGAACCATGATTTCATAGAAATGTTATTAGCTGGATCCCAGCAGAATTTTCCTGACCACTGTGTGTGACCTCTTTCTGTCTAAATCAACAGAGCAAACCAAACGAGCAACACCATGCTTGCTGCATCAACTGTTAATTCCTGAGCCCTGAATTCATGCACAAGTGCCTAATGCTATTTGAATAGCAGCCTTAGCATTTTATCTCATATCATCTTCAGCTGTCACTAATCCCTTTGGCTTGTCTATTAGTGTTGATTCACAAGAGCAGGAGCAGAATGCCCTGAAACATGGGGTGGCTTACAACCCATATATGAGAAGGGGACTTCTGACATTTGAGGCATCAGATAGCCTGGGGATGTTAACTATGTCAACTGGATGGGTTTGCTTAAATAAACACTAACAAATCACGACAATTATTTACTCTCAGCATTGTTTTTTTGGATCTAACGTTCTAAGGGGGCAATATAAAATCTTCCAAATCACCCTGTTTCAGGACATTTACAGACCCAGGAAGGAAAAATGACTAGGTATACACACATTGCCTTCAGAAAACAGGGACTGCAGGAAGAGAAGGTGAGATGATGTTATTTCCCAACTAGAGAACTTCACCTCTGCAAAGCTTTGCTCAAAAGATAAATGAATTCATTTCAGGGAAACGATTCATGAACTCATTTTCAAAACTTTCCATTTACAATGTAGTCAGTAATGTTTTCTGTTGGGTACATTCCATTAATTACTTTTTCTTTCCAATTAATCTTTAAATACAGAACAGAGAACAGAGCATAGAGACACTAATTTATAACCCAATTGATTTCCTGTATGTTATTACTCTCCCCCCACATATCTTAAGATTTTTACTGACATGATTTCTCCTCCAGCCTTACTTTACTTTTTCCCCTCTTAATGTTAGCTTCCTCCATATCTTTCAGACTGGCTGCAACTACTTAGTTACAAACCAGGACACCACAGCGATGCATTTTGTTTCAGAAAGACTTTCACAGAATATACAAATTTGGAATTGTAAATGTTTGATAACTCAGGTTCATTAAGAAATAAATTCACTGTCAAGCTTAGATTCCACGTCCAGCTGTATTCTGAAAGAGCACACTCGTATCAATGTGAAAGTGGATCCTCCAGGGACCACAGAACAGGGCTAACAGCAATATTAGTACTGTGTAATAGAGTTAAACAGCACCTAGACAGTTTACCTTCCTCTGATGCAGACTGCAGGAACTTCTCAGATGTAAAAATTTGCTTTTTCTCATCCAGAATCAGCTGCCAGAAACCGCTCAGCTTAGACTCTGACAGGAAAAGAACAGATGCCTGTCAAGAATGTTTCAAAATCGATCAGAACGCATCAATGTACATAAAATACAGCAGAATCCTGCCTCCTGAAATCACTTGTTACTTCCAGCTTTGTCTTCAGTTTTAAAGCCTCCCATCTCCCTGTTGCACAAGAACAAGCATGCTCAGAAAACACCTGCTGACAAAACCACATTTCTCTGACAGACTTGTGAAATGCAAACTCTGTTTCACCTTTATCTTCCTCAGGACAAACCTTCCTAAAACTGAAGGAAAGGAGAAAAGTGGTGTGCTGCTTCTGACAGATAGAACACACCTGGCTTTTATATCCTGGCAGCTGTACCAGCTTAGATAGTTCTTGCACTATCCTCTAATGGAAGTAAGAATTGCAGGCCTCTTGCTTTCCAGAGATGGCTTGTAAAAATACTACCCAAATACCAAGCAATTAATACAAGCAGTGCACCAGGCAAGTCCTAGCATGCAATGTCTGGGTGAATGTCTTCTGTCAGAACAAAGAAGAATGTTGCCCTAAGTGAATGGAAACTGAAATTTGCAAAGCCATGGCAGAGCAAGAATTCTTCACTGCCATCACTGAGAGATGGGAATAAATCACTGGTTCACAGAAAAGCAATGACTCTGTGCAGGACAATCAGGATCAAGGAGCAGTATCTCATGCACATTGTCAAGAAAAAATGTTAACCCTCAGACCCTGTTTGCACTGAATTCTGCAAGATGTTCTTTGACCTTACCAGTCTGTCCCTCAATTACTGACATCCTGCAGATCAACAAAGCTGCAGCAACGCCCTCAGTTACCATGGGAACCTGAGTACTTTGAGATGCTGCTTTTTCTACTGTCTGGATCAGCATTGGCAGCAAGTCCATCCCCTGTAATAAGGTATCACCTGAGGAGACAGAAAGAGCCCAGTTACAAAAACAAAACACTGCTTCACACTTCACAAGGGTATCAATGGTCCCTCTGTTGTCATAAGACAAGGGAAGGAACCAGACACACAATAGAGAGACTCTGAATCTCCCAGAATATTTGCCAATCACTGCTATCACTAAACTTTGACTACAAAAAGGTAGGTGATACCCACTTAAGGCCTCTCCTCAGAGACAGAACAGCCCCATCTCAATACCAGCTACTGTTTCAAGGGACACAAAAGGAAACAATAATTCAGTTACAGTAAAAGGATTGGTTCAAATCACAGGAAGTCTGGCTTCAAAGATTATGCTTTCTTAAGAGAGGGAAAGTAAATTCCTGACAAGCCATGACCATGTTTCAACATCAGACAAGCCAAGAAACCACTTATCTGTGACCCTCACGACCACAGAAACAGAGCTAGGTGTTCACAAGCAACAACTCACACACCACAGTGGAAAAAGAAACAAGAGTCCTTGTGATTTTCTACCTTAAGTACTCAAAGGTATTGTTTTAACCATAAATTCCTAAGAATTAGAATCTCCTTCACGTCCCAGCTGGATGCTTCACTGGGTAGGGCAAAGCTATGCCAGTCATTCTTCCAGTGGTGAGCAAACTATTTTAGAATGTAAGTATCTTGAACCTTGGTCCCCTGCACAGCTGCACACATCACACACCAGTAATGCCCTGCTGCCTGCAGCAAGCATGTGCAACTTCAGGTTTGCCACACTGATGACTCTGAAAGGACTGTCACCCTCTGATGACAGCACACAAACTCCTCAGAGCTCCTACAGAAATATGTAGAACTACAATTTTGCTCAGAAGCATACTGAGAATGTGCTGGTTAACCCCTTGTACCTCTGCAGTACATTCAGCTACTGATCTCTTAAGCAAGTGCGTATCAGCTTTTGATCCACACTGCATCAACTAGAGAAGGAGATCTCACACACAGGCATCAGACTGATGACCAAAGTCAAAGGGGACAGGACCAATAGACACAAATCTCAAAAGGATCATCAAAACTTTAGAATTTCTTAAGATCTTCACTTCAAACACAGTACTTTTTTTGTGTCTGTGGTTTTTTTTAAAGCTTCCAAGAGCCAAAGCCATAGACCAGGATCTCAGTGTGCTGGTGCTATATAAAACAAAAACATGCTCTCTGACCTAGAAACCTTACCATTTAAAGTGCAAGACAAAAATAAATCAATCAAAAATTACTTCAGTGCTACATGAAAGACAGCAGGATGGGCAGTGATAGTGGTTGTACCAGGAGATATCTTCATGAACTTGAAGGTAAAAGTGTAAGAGAAATATGAAGGAGGTCAGTGAACAGATACTGCCTTACAAAATCTTTCTTAATCCACACAGCTCTCTACCCACATCAGGAGCTATCAAAGTTCATCTCTTAAGCCACACAGTCAAGAGTTATTAAGAGCTGCACAGTTTTACCTTTGAAGGAGGCTAGCATGCACTGCAGGTAGGCATGTCTCACAGCTGAAGTAGAGGTTTTAAGGCTGAAGGCTTTCTTTAGCCATTCTATCAGCTTCTTGGGAACTTCCGTGGTGAACCGAACACACCAAAGAGCCAGGACAGAGACTGCATGAACCAATGTGCCTTCATGGACTAGGAAGCAACACAGAGCTCATGTCAGTACAGCAATTGCACAAAACACAGGACAAGAAAACAGAAAGCAGGTTAATAATGTCAGGAGGAGGCAGGAGAATGTATGTGCTTCAAACGCACAGCACTGTCTCCACAGGGCCGCTCACCAAAACAGGGCAAGAATCCAGATTTATCCTGAGTAACAGGCCATGTGAAAACCCTGCTCAAGAAAAACGCAGATGAAGAAACCCAGAACAAAGGCATGAGGGCTCACCTTCTTGTTGCAGAAAAGGGACAAAAAGCTCAGCCACAGTTCCAGACAGAGCTTGGCTAGAGGATCCAGAAACCACGTGGTGACTAAGGCTGCCAATCCCTGAAAGGACACAACTCTCATTAGCTCCCAAGCTACCAGCCTTAAACCCATACAAAATGACCCTTCACATCTCAATCCTTGGTACACTTGGATGTCAAATCCAACATGTATCAACACTGCAGAACCTATGTCTCCATTTATATGCAGGAGACAGTCATCACCTTCCCTGCATAAAACATTATAGCCAAGAATTTCTTTCAGATAGGAAGTCACAAATTGGCATGTGGCATCCAGCAGCCTCCACGAACCAACCACAGCCAGTGTGGAAGGACAGGCAGAGAACTATAAAGGCTAAAGTACAGACCCCTTGTATTCAGACTTTTGCTGAATTTCTTCCACCAGAGAAGCAGCTTTCTTCTAGGAACCTCACCTGAAAGGACACTCATCTTCTGAGCAACAACTGTCAGTTTCCCTTCTGAGCCTGCCAAGGAGAAACAAGGTGACATTGATTTACAGGCAGGAAACAGCTGTGGGATACATCAAGAGACAAATACCAGTTTGCCTCATTATGCCTGATCCAGGCTGAGCCACCCCTACCACACAGACAGCTACACACAGCACACACAACTCCTTGAAGCTGACAAACCTTTGTCTCCACTGCTTATCCTACAACTTACTCACCCCCTAAGATGGCAAAAAGGTGCCTGCCCAGTGACTCCACAGCTGAAGGATCACTGCACTGTCGAGCCAAGTTCTTTAATGCCACCACAGCTTCATCCATCAGCTGAACGCTGTTGGATTTCAGATGACCTAGAAAATAATGCACAAGATAAGAGCTCCTCGTGACAAAAAAAACCAAAACAAAACAAAAACAAAAGAGCAAGATAAGGACATATCTTTACATATGGCTTGGCTCAGCTTCTGGAACTGTCACGTGAACTACTCCAGTTCCAAGTTACAGCATCATCCTCCTTCCCACATAAAATTAGCTCTTCAGCAGCAATCAAGCTGTTATAGGTACAGCCAGAAAGTTGAAGGAAGCTTTATTCTGCATTCATCATTCCCTCCAGAAGTTATGAGCACTTACTGGCCAGTCCTTTCACAATGTCTAGAGCATACTGGCTGAGATCCAGGTTCACAGATACAAGCAAGCAAGAGATTGCTGAAGACAGAAGAGATAATGGCATATTATATTTTGTTAAGTAACTTGTTTTAGCATTTTAATACACCCTGCCTCACAGTTCACATCAAGAGCAGACAGGGTCAGTAAGAGGTGGGAAGCAAAAAAAAACCAAACCAAACAAACAAACAAAAAAAAATTGAAATTTATGCCAAATGAACTGATTAATTCAGGATTACTCTTAGCACTCAACTGTGAAATTCTGTCCTCACTGCAAACAGTAGCTATAATATACCCAGACACTTGGGATCACACCACAAAAGTTGCTTCTCCACTATCTAACCCTTAAATGTCAGACAACCTCACTGTCTGCACCCACAGGACCAAAAGCTTAGCCCAGAGAGATGCCCTCCCGCCACAACTCCAGACCTCTGAGGAACAACGATCTGTGCTCCCTGCCAGCAAGGCAGAGAGGTGACAGACTCACTCTCGATGACGTTCTCCGGGCTGCGGAGCAGGGATTTCTGCAGCGTTGGCAGCACCAGATCCTTGAACTCGGCGTGGGACAGGTAGCGAAGCAGCGGGCAGCAGCTCTCCTGCAACGGCAACCAACGCTCAGCGCGGCAGCAGACGCCGCACGCAGGACTAAAGCAAAACGGCTCTGTAACTGTGTGGCTCACCAGCACGTGCTTCTGAGGCTTTGTCTTGCTCATAAGGATGGTCTTCAAGTAGAAATCCAGGAGGGCACTCTTGAACATGAGGAAACACCAAGTTATAGCTACATTACAAATGGTACACAGCGCCAGGAAGCCAGGCTTTACCACCCCACCTCACCCTCCTCCAGAAGGTCAGCTCCATCCGCTAAGCAGCAGCTTTGCCTCCATTGTCACATAAGGCAGGCAAGCAGAGATCAGTGCTTTCTGCTCTACCCTTCAGGCCAACACTCAAAATGCTGCCTTTCATTTCCACAGCAAAAGAGAAGGCAGAAAGCTGTGGTGTTGGCCATCTCCAGAAACACACAGGCCACAGCAGAGACACACATATCTGGCACCTCCTCCATGAACCTATCCCAGCTGGTTTAGTCAGATGTGCTGACTACTGGACTGACAAATAACAAAACTAGAGGCAAAGGACACCAAGTCATCCTCCTTCTCCATGATGAGAAGTGCTGATAGTTATTACTCAAAACCCAGCAGGGTGACAGGCTCACCTTGTATCGTTTAACAACATCAACCTCCTTCTGGGCTGTGCAAAACTGCACCACAAGTCCCAGCATTGCAGCATAACTCTGGTTTGGTTCAAGACCAAGTATGACAGAGAGGTACTGATCCACCAGGTCTTGGTTCTGAAGAGAAAAAGAGTAAGACACATTAACACAGTGAAATCTAAACCAGCTACTGAATAAGATCACTGAAGGTACAAATCACCTCTTTCCACAGCCTGTTCAGTTTCTTCACAGCCCCATCCACTGCCTGCTTGTGAGAACCTCCCAGGACTTCCAAAAGGAGCAAACACTGAACCTCCACCTGTCAAGAGAAACAGCTGAGAAAATCTTCATGCATCTGCTTCTCAGAAAGCTTGTATCAAACAAGATATGTCAGATGCCAGTGATAGCTGAATCTGCTTAAGAAAAAGTCTTAGGTTGTGTAAGTTCTTCCAACAAGCTGTCACTGCTTTCACCTCATATGCAGCACTTTGCAGAAGTATGCATAGCAGTTTGGGAAACTCTGAGAACAGCCATTTACATCAGGTCACATCTTTTCTTAAAATGTGTCCCTACTCTGTTCCAAGGTGCTAAGAGGATCATGTCACAGGATCAGGTTCTTAAAGTAGGTAAAAAGAAAGCAAAAAGCTATTTGACACTGTTTGACACAAGATCTCGTGCAATCACTTCAAGGGAGACACGAGGAATTCATGCCATGCTGCAGTCCTTGGAGGACTCACTGGCACACCAAGCCTAGGAGAACTGGTATCCAGCATGGTATGCAGAGGGGCAAGATAGCCTCACTCCCATGCTTTATACACCTCCTGCTTTCTCCTGCAGAATGGGAGAGATCAACATTCACCAGAAAGCAAAAAAAGACTGTCCTGTAAAGCTGGATTTTAACATGACCTTGTCAGCTGCAATCAGATTTGCAGTGTTTCAGCACCTTAAAAGACATTGGAGATACTTAAGTCCTTCTCTCCAAAGGGATATTTCTGCAAACCAAAAGGAACCTACCAGTTTTTTCCATGTTTCTCCCTGTCTCTTGTCAGGTGTTGGAAAGACTGTGCGTACAAGCAGGCATGTCCAGGAGAGTGCCAGCAGAGCTGCAGATCCACTGCTCTTACTGTTGTACAAGAAGGAGAAGGAGGTCAGCCTGCAGTTCCCAGTACGTAACTTACACCTGCTAGTCCATAACAGACACATCTTCATCCAAGTCAGAGCACCACCTTGTAAATGAGGTCATTTCAGCATTGAAAAATTCAGCTAAAGCCTTAGCACTTAAAGGCAATTACCCCTCACAATTTCTGTGTTCCAGCTCCTGCTTAACACTGTGAAATGAATGGCACAAAAGAAGCTAAATCTTGTATGCTGGGAGCAAAAATCCTCAGCAGAAGAAAGATCATTTTTGGATCTTCCCAGTGGCATTACATAAATTAAGAGTTATATACTCTGCCAACTGAGAGTGCACAAGAAGTGACTCAAGATTTCTCATCTGCTGCTCATCTTTACTGTCAGAGCTTCCCAGGCTTAGACTGCCAAATCGTTTCTCAGCTTACATTCTGTCCTGGCACACTACGTGGTTTTGGTTTCTGCTAACTCTCACTTTCTGCCTCCACTTCAGGTATCAGATCCCACCTCACAGCTTCCTGAGGATCTTCACCCTATCTTGATCTCTACCTCAAAATGAAAGAATGTAGAAAGTGTCCTCATGCACAGGGATAGCCACTGTGACTGAAGGGTATCACTGCAAGCCTTTAAGCCAAGATCAGATACTCTTCTAAAAGCTGCACTTCTGCTCAGCCGTGGAGGCACTGCAGGACAGCACTCTGTGGTCTCTGTCAGCTGAGTAACCTTAATTCACCTTTTGGAACTACTATCACAACAGGGCAGCAGTGTGTTTCTCAGCTCAGCTTCAAACTTAACTACTTTCCCATCTACAGGAAAGCCCTGAGTTCCACCAGTTGAACACCAAAAGGACCACGAAATTCTCTTTCTTAACCAAAAAACTGTAACTCAGAACCAATCCACAAGCAGTCCCACTTTCACACAAAACATGAAAGAGGCAAGAAACGAACATCTGCACGGTCATTAACAGCTTTGTCTCTTAATGTGTTTAACACCTCTGACAAGCAGCAGCAGAAGAATCATTCTGAACACAAAAGCAACCAGCAGCAACTTAGAACTGCTTCCCTACAAAGCAAGTCACCCCCCTCCCCGACCCTGCACCTGGGAACTCCGGCCTTGCCACCAATCCCTGAAGACTGAAGTGACTGCAGCAGGTTTTTTGCTGTTGCATCTGGCTGTGATTCTGCAAGCTGCTGAAGCGCCAGCTGCAGGGCTCTGCGGGATGCTGCATCACTAGGGTGAAAAATAGATCCTCGTGAATGTCATAAATCATGCCAGCATTACACATATTACTATCCTTGCATCACACAAAGGGCTCTGCTTTCGCATTTCAGCAGTTGAGCCTGCAGTTATTCCATCCTTGCCGTTCCAAGAAGTGAAGAATTTCCTGGCAGAAACTTCCATTCCCTTCCTCAGCTGGCAGAAGTTACATTGAGGCTCTCCAGCAGGTTACAGAAGCAAACAGAGGTTCTGAACAGCCTTTCTACAACAGGCCACGATTTATACTCCAATCTAGAAGTATTTAAAGGCATTTAGGAGATACCTTAGCCATGTTTCACAAGTACTGGGGCATTCCTTCTTGTAAACTGAGCCACAGGATGTGAGCTTTAATTACAGAGATTCTGAACAGCCTTTCTACAACAATCCACGATTTATACTCTAATCTAGAAGTATTTAAAGGCATTTAGGAGATACCTTAGCCATGCTTCACAAGGACAGAGGCATTCATTCTTGCAAACTGAACCACAAGATGTGAGCCTTAATTACAAAATTAAAAGTGAAACACAAGGCAAGAGGTGTAAAACTTTCTGATGTCAACTTTACCTTATTAGCACCTTTCAGGCATCTCTGGGACACTGCAAGTGAACATTTCTTGGTGCTCCATGCCAGCTTAACTAATAAATACACAAATACTGACAGACCACACCATGCAGACCTCCCACATCGCTCTACTCACCGGTACCGATGCAGAGTAAGGCAGAAGAGTTTGCAAAGGCCTTTCACTGCACCCTCTGGAAGATCTGTAACAGAGGTGAAATGTTCAAAATGTTTCTCTGTAAATCGATGAGCTTTTAACACAGTTCACTTCACAACTGAAATCAGTGTGAAATTAGCCCATGTCTCTGATACTTCTTGCAAGGATCACAGTAAAAGTTCTGGGTTTTTTAAACAGATTTAATGCCTATTTTTAAAAATAATGGCAAAATTAGGAGACATCCTGCTCCACAGTCACTTTCAGAAACAGAGAGAGATAGAGGGTTTTTTCTTTATATTATTTTGCTTCAACTGTTCTATTAAAACTATCAGAAATTTTCTCTCCTCCCCCTCTCTCTACACATATAGGTGTGTATAGAAATACTCCATGAATCATTAAAAAAAAAAAAAAGGGGAGGGTTTTTTAATTATTATTTTGCTTCAACTTCTCTATTAAAACTATCAGAAACCTCTCCTCCCCCTTTCTAAACACACATATATGTGTGTTTAGAAATTACTCCATGAATCATTAAAAAAAAAAAAATAGGGGAGGGTTGTTTTTATTATTATTTTGCTTCAACTGCTCTATTAAAACTATCAGAAATCTTCTCTCCTCCCCCTCTCTCTACACATATATGTGTGTAGAGAAATTACTCCATGAATCATTAAAAAAAAATAGGGGAAGAATTAGGAGTGAAACAGGCAACTGATGCACCAATGAAAAACCAATCCACATGATGCTACAGCTGCTAACTGGCAAAAGTACACATGGTAGTAAGTGGAGCTCTGTGCTACCCACAAAACCCATGCTGGAAGAAAGCAGAAGCTCCAAACACTGCCAGGCCCCTCCACCAAAAATCTACCCACCAAGTCTCACATAACCTTTCAAACAAAACATGCTGACGCCCTTCTCCAACCTGGCAACCAGAACAGTGCCCCAAAGCCTTTACCTTTCCCAGAAATGCACTTTCCCAGCTCACTGAGGATCTCTCTCCGTTCCTTCACGCTGGCTGTAGTTACTTTTACTGCAAATCGCTTCAGCGTATCAGAAATCTAAAAGCACACAGAGAGGAAAACCCATCAGAGTCCCTTCACACCAACACACAGCACACGAAACCAGGGCCAACAGAACATGCCATCTGCTGCCACACCACCTCTTAGTGACCCAACGTGAGCATCCACAGCCTTATCTGCTCAGGAGAGGGCCACTGTACACCACACCCGATCAAATTCAGAAGCCTTCTGCTGGGGACAATGGTTGTGTTCATTAACCTGTGTCACTGTCACAGCACTCAAGCTCTGCACGATGCACTTCTCTAAAAGCGGGGCAGAGCGAGTGGCACAGGACCTTTAAAAGCCAAAAAATAATTATCCCAAGAAGGCAAAAGTGCTTTTCAGTGTTGTTTCCTGTAGCCCACACATCTCCTAAGGGGAACTTGTAACTGCTGGTGATCCAGTCCTGAGTGTAAACACCTACCTACCCTGGCTCCAGGCTGCCCACAGCTGTGAAACTCTGTCCTCAGGGGCAGCAAGAGAATGAACCACTTGCCTTCAGTCTTTCCCAAAATTAACAGCCACGTTGCAGGGATTTTTCAAACTGGACTTGCCAGATTACAAAAGGCTGCACTTTGCTATCAGACTCCCTTCACAGGCTATCAGTAGCGCCCAAGGTCACCCCAGCAAGAAGAAACATCACATCACACAACTGAAGGTTTTCTCCATGCCTGTGCTACTGTGTGTGCCCAGATCTGCCAGTGCAGAGGGACTGAGAGTGCCCACAGTTTAACTCCTGCAGAGAATTCAAGAGGTACCAAGTTTTCAAGTGGTATGAAGACAGCAAGATACATTGTAAAAACTAGAAAGATGTCGAAGTTCTGTGCAACCAGCTCCTAGAACCACTGAAACCATGAACATGAGCTTCTAAATTTTGCAGGCTTTGTGCATAAAAGACTTTCTGTGGGTTAAACAGAGCTCAGCTGGGTCTACACTCATGGTTCTCCTGCATTTATACAAACCAAAACACAGCTCTTCGGGGAAGGCTTTTAAAATTCAGCTCTTAAACTGAGCAACTTTATAGCTAAATAATAACCATCATCCTATTTAGAAACGTATCAAAATTGTTCCTTCCTTCTCCAGGCCAAAATCCATCAGTTTTGACACAAAAATAAGTCTTTTCCTAAACAGACGAAACCTGGCAACTGCCTTCATTCTCCTCAAGAGCTGCTTTCAGTGAAACCTTTTTTGCTGACACTAGATATCTGGTATCTAGAGAAGCAATGACTATCTCACACCCTCTCCTTGAAAACAGGCTGGATGCAGGGCTGCACCTCCCAACGGTGAGGTACAGGTTGAACCAACAGAGTTACCATCAGAACTGACAGAACAAGTCACCATTAAAGAGCTCATCTTCTTTCAAGCCTTTCAATTACATGAGCTCATCATATGCAGACTGAAACCAAGCTGCATTTACTCATGCCACTTAATCACGAGCGGGGAGATGCACTGACATGAAGAACACATTAAGACTATCCCAACAGCCTAGAAATAAAAAACAGAAATTATGTCTAATGCTACAGGCCTCCCCAAGCAGCTCAGCACCTTACATAAACGGCACAACTACAAGTCCTGAGTCTCCACAGCAGAGCTGCTGGGGCAGGCTTCACCCATTTGCGTTTTCTTTTTATTAGGATGTGTCCGTAAGGTCTGTCACAAAGCCAGAACATCAGCAGTGCTGCTGCAAAAAAAAATTACAAACAACGAAATGGATTTGTACTAGTGAGGATCTGATCCTCCCGGGGCTGGATTTCCCTTGGGAATAAGCACCAAGCGGCAGGAAAGAACTCATCAGGGTCTAAGAGGTGATCTCCAGCAATCAGGAGCGGCTATACCGAGGCAGGACACGCTCTGGGCTGCTAAGCTGGGACCTTCCCAGATGCTCCTGGCAGCCGCGGAGGCGGCCGTGGCTCCCCGCTGAGGCGTTAGGAGCCCGGGGGCGAGTCGCCATCCCGCCGGGCCCGGCAGTCGCAGACGGGACACAAGCAGGGTGGATGCGGCTTGTGCCAGTCACTTATCGGGAACTCATGTCCAGACCGGGCGGGACAGTCCCGAGCGAGGCAGCCGCTCCGAGAGCGACGGCTCAGACCAGGCTCCTCGACCGTCCCCGCGACGAAAGGAGAGCGGCAGCAGAAGCCCCTTCCCTTGGCCCGAGCGCTGCAGTCGGGCGCCGGTGCGGCCTCCCCACAGGCGGCTCCAGCGGCCGGCGCGGCCTTCCCGCCCGGCTGCCACGTCCCCCNCCAACCCGCACTCACCTGCGTGTCGGCCGCCATGGCGCCGCCTGTGACCCGGAAGCGGCAGCGGCTTCCGGCGCGGGCCGCGCGGAGGCGCCTGGGCCTGGCTCATCGCCATGGCGACGGCGCCGCCACCCACCTGGCCCGCGGCGGAGAGGCACGGCGCGGCCAGCCCCGGGCCCCAGCACCGCCGAACCCCTGAGCGCCGGGCAACGGCGACAGCTCCACTGCCCAGACAAGCCCCAGCTCTGTCCGGCCCCAGCCCGAGAAAGGGCTCGGCTGCCGGCGGCTGCAGAGCACAGCAGGCTCCGAGGACCAAGCAGGAGCGCCCCTCGGATGACGCTTTTCGCAAGCCCCCGGGGAGATGGAGACTACAGGACGGATGCAGGCACACATGAAGGTGTAAAAGAGCTCTTTATTTCTCTTTGGACCAACTCTGACACAAACAGACAGATGACAGCTGTGGTTAATCAAAGAGACCGAATCCCATGTCCTCGTCAGACTCCTCCGATTCCTCCTTCGCAGCCTCCTTTGCTGGAGCAGCAGCAGCAGCTGCAGCAGGTGCAGCAGCCTCAGCCACCACAGGCATGGCTGCCACAAAAGCAGAGGGGTCTGCCAAGAAGGCCTTCACCTGCAAAACGAGGGGGAGAATTAACAAAAGGTTAACTCAAACAAAATGAACATTCTGAAGGACTCAGTCTTTGCAATCATGAAGGCAATGTTTTCAGCTTGCCAGAAGACTAACAGATGTACTTATCCCTGCCCTATATGAAAGAGCAGAGACTTGCCAGAAGACTAACAGATGCAGACTAGCAGAGACATTTTAGCTACACCTAAGTGTAACAGCCCCAAGAGAGGAAGGAACAGCAGGTAACTCAGCTCTCTGCTACCACAACATCTAGAAGCAAGTTCAGGACCCAGTCCTCACATATAAATTAGGTGACATGCAAGGTGCTTCTGTGACTTGACTGCATTTTTAAGACCCCTCTTTGCAGCAGATCACTCAGCCATTACCTTTTCAGCCAGAGGGAAGGTGTAGTCAGTCTCCACCGCCACAGCTAGGACCCGCTTGTACCCATTGACAATGGAGTGGGGCACAGAAGCAATGGTTGGGTACCCAATCTGCAGGCAGATGCTGGCAACATTACGAACACCCTGTGAGGAGAGAGATTCATGTTACTGTGTTCTGAGAAAAAGCCTGGACTAAAAACCATGGCAGATGATGGCGCATTTCTATGCTGTCAATGTAACGAGGGGCACAGCTAACACAGCTCCAGTGAAATCAGACAAGGATTCAAACGACCTCAAACACTTCTGAAATAGGCTGATAAAAAAGCAACAGAAGGTACTTCTTGACAGACTGCCTCTGCAAGACACTGGAGAGAGCTCCCAGCTATGCAAGACCTCATGGAAAATACCAGATATAACACTTCATTCCAGGGCAGTGCTGGCTAACACAGCAGTGAGGCAGAAAAGGTGGAATATAACAGCCATGGGTTGTGGCACTCACCTCCAGGAAGCGCTTGTGCAAGGTCTCCTCAGTGATGTCCAGCACTTCAGGATTGTAAATGCTACCATTGTCAAAGACCTGCTGGATGACCAACCCGAAAGAGAATGGGGAGATGTTCAACATGTTCAGCAGAGTGGCTTCACTGGCACCCACTTTGTCTCCAGTCCTGATGAGCTGCACATCACTCTGAGGAAATAAGGAGGAAAGCAATGAGTATGCAGCAAGAAAACCCAGACACCTCCACACAACAGGACACAAATGCTCATTTCCAGTGGCAAGAGATGGAACTAAAGGAACAAATAAGCACAACAAAAACAGGCTCCAAGTTTGGCTCCAAAAACTGAGAAAAGCTTAGCCCACACAAGCGGGTCCATCTCAGCTAGGAGAAAGGCAGCACTCCTCCTGCTTTAACTCCAGGTAGCTTGCCTTTGAGTTCCTCCAGCAGAGCTTAACCATCCAGTTAAAATCTGGAGAACTTAACCTTCTCCCACTGTATGCTGGAGTCAAGCCAAACCCTGTCCAAGCTCACAGCACAGCAGTCAGACTGCTGACACAGTATTTGAGCACTAACAGGAGTTTTGACCTTTACAGTTCCATCAACTGCCACAGTCAGGGCTGTCTAATCAAGGAAGAGCGTCAACAACCGCAGCCTGCTGCTCACTAACCAGAATTTCAATGGTCCCTCTGGAAATCTTTGTGGTGATGCCCAAGGCCTGGAAAAACGAGGTCTTCTCAGGTCCAAGACCAGTGTTCTGAGCTGGCACTGTCACATCACAAGGAGCGATAGCACCGGCACGGGCAGCAGCTGGCACCTGGAGAAAGGGAAAACAAGGAGCTGGAAGTATGCTCACCTCTCAGAGCTCATAGGATGGCATCAACTCCCTCCTGGAATGGTGCCCCAGGAAAAATATCACCCAGCACACACAAGTTAGACAGAAGCTGAGCTTGAGCAGTTTGCACAGGTGTGCTGGTTTGAGGCTAATTGGAATATTTCAATAAGAGAAATTAGGTAATAGGCTGTAGAAAGAAAACACTGCTGCTGTCTGCTTCGCTCATAGGTTTGCTGAGATGTGCAAAAGCAAGGACATAAACATAGGTAAGACAGAGTCACTCTGCTCTGAGCTCTGGCTGTTGGTCTCTCCCTCTCCTTGCCTTCTAGCTCAATCTGTGTAGCCCAAATAATTGATTCTGCTTCTAACCAATGCTTCTAATTCACCTTACGCTTAAGGTAAACATAAGGGATAAGACTGGTAGGTGGAGGGGAGATGAAAGGGTGGTTCGGAACCCCTATTGGGGACTCTGATCTTTGGGAGGGGCCTTGTGTTTCTGTATTACCTTTTTACAGTATATAGTTGTAAATATTTGTAAGTATATTGTCAATATCTGCTTGTATATTGTGCTAAGCTGTAAATATAAAGCTTCACTCCTTAACTTCCAGCCAGCTGAGTCTAGTCTGGGTATATTCAAACTTGGGGTGGGGGGAGGAGGGGCAGGTCACTCCCAAACCATCACGAGAGGCCTAGTTACAAACCCTTGAAGACGCAATAATCAAGTATCCCCCATGCAGACTCAGTTTTGTAACCACCAACCCAGAGCCACAGTGAACACTTATCCAACCTACCTTATTGGCCAGCAGCATGTCCCGGATCTCAGTCAGATCCTCCTTGGTGAAGACAAAGCCCACATTCCCACGGATGTGAGGAAGCAGCCTGAAGGAAAGATGACAGCCCTCAGTGCTGCCTCTCAGACAACATCTCCTCCTCCCAGACAGAGGATCCAGGAGCAGATTCAGACAGCGTTACCCACTTTTCTAAGGCAGGGTTATTCTCCAGATGACCACGAATAGCTTTACGCATCATGGTATTCTTCCCCATCAGCACAACAGCCTTCCCACGCAGGGACATGCGGATCTGCTGCATCTGCTTGGATCCCACATTGTCTGCTCCCACAATGAAGCATTTTGGGTAGTCATCCAGCAGTTGCTATAGCAAAGACAACACTGTAACTTATACAGAGAATTCTGGGCCACAACACATCGACAAGTAAAAAGTAAAAAAAAAAAAAAAACACAAACCCCCCCCCACTTGTCAGAAGTTTTAGAGTGCTGAGCTCAGACTATTGTTGGGTGCAATACAGCGCTGCACTTTTCACTCAGCTCTCTAGTTAAGATACCTTACACGGGCTACCTCTGTAACTACCCCCGCAACTCACTGCAGCCTTAAAAACGGTTTGGAGAACCTTAATTTCTTCTCAGACAACTCACGGCTCCCCCATCTCCTTTTCAGAAAGCTCCCCCCACCGCAGACACATCACCCGAGTGCCGCCGGACCGCTCTCTGCGAGCCGGGACCTCCCCCGCGCCCAGGCGGCGACAACGCCCCACCAGGCCCGGGCCTTTGGGTCAGGTCTAAGGCCTCCAGGGCCGCGCCGACACTCACGATGATTTTCATAAAATAGTTGGACTTCCACGTAGCCCTGTCTTCCCTGGGCATCGCGGCGGTGCTCCAAGGATCGCCCGGTGGGTTTAAAGACGAGCTGGGATCTGTCAAAGAGATGCGCGGCTCGGGCGGGTCCGCATCCTCTCCTTCCTTTCACCCGCCTCCCCCGTCCCGCAGCCCCGCGCTCCCCTCTAAGCAGTCCGGCCGCAGCTCAGGACCCCGAGGTCGTTTCGAGGGCGATCCGGGACCGCTTCGAGACCAGCCCAGCCGCCTCGGCCCACTGCGGGCCCCGGGAGCCAGCAGGCCGCACACACTCACCTCCACGAGGGCTCCGGGAAGGAAAGGCCGGGGCCCGGCCCAGCCTCCTTTTATAGCGCGGCTCATGCCCAATCACAGGCGGCCACAGAGCCACCACGGCTCAAGCCATTGGCTGCGCGCCGCGAGCCAGTGGGGACAGGCTGCCACCGAGCGGCGGAAGGAACGCGCGGGCGGCGCAGGAGGCCGCTTCAGAGAGCTGGCTGGGAGCGCTGCGCCCTCTGGCGGAGGGAGGACCGCGCTGCGGAGGCAAAGCCGCCACCGCCCCGGGAAGCTAGGGGAGAGCGCTAGCACAGTGGGCTCCGCTTCACTCGGAGCAGCCTCAACACCCGCAGCCCGCGACAGGGACCTCGTTTTGGTTCTCACAAATTTAAGGGCTCGGGGAAAAAAAGCCAATACACGCGTGAGAATAACGGTAAAAATTTTATTAGCGTAACTGCAGGAATTGCAAAATGGCACAAGAAAGCGGAGTTAGAAGTTTACAAGGAGAAAAGAAATCAAATTAACTGTCGACCCAGAGGAGCATCCCCCACAGCTCAGCCCGGACGCGGTGGGATTGGCCTTGCCCAGGGGTAGCACTTGGGCCGGGGACAGGTCTTTAAACAGAATCTCCCCAGGAGCAGCTCACTGCACCGCTCCCTGCTCCAGCACCAGCCTCTCAGACCCTCTCTCTCTCCCCACACCTCCCTCCCGGGCCCTTCACCCAGCGCTGTGGTTGTGCTACCCTAAAACCTCATCTGATAATCAAGTAATAAGCACCCACTGTGGCAGCAGTCACCAAAAGTCATTATTTGGCAGAGTAGCGTCCATGTAGCACCCCAACATGTCCGAGAACAACTAAACCCAGGACACAACACTTTGCTCAGGAGGTACATGTTTAGCAATCTTGGTCAAGCACCAAGAACAGATGAGCCTCCCCTTTGGTACTGTGCACAACCAGCACTTTCCACGGCACCCTGCACCCAGAGTTTTCCATGCCTGCCAGAAGTGTCACTTACACAAGCCTCAGCTAGCAGCGAGGTAGGTTAAAGACTCCCCGGACAGGGAAAGAGAGGCACATGATTACACAGTTTGCAGCTGTCACACAACAAAGTGGTAGTGCCAGAGACATCTTCTCACCCCTCTCTGGCTCTCCCAGCACAAGGTCTTTTTGTTCTCTTAGCAGTTAGATGCTGAACTTTTCTTAGAAATGTCCACTTTCAGTCAAACTGATGTCAAAGATGGAAAGACAAACGCATATGGTTCCCTGCCTCACAAACTCTCCAAAACCTGTGCTCAGCCCAGCTGACACAGCTTTAGCTCTAGTGCTTACACAGCTCCCTTTGCTCTCACAACCACAAACTGAGGTTCATTTGTACAGGGAAACGGGTGAAAAAGTTGCAGTGACCTAATCAGGGCAGTGAAGCACTGTGGTAAAGTCAAATGGGACAGTGACCCACAGATTCTAGCCTAAGTTTGGGCTGGTTTCTGACACAGGTGCCCCCAGACCCCTAAGGCACCTGCCAAGCTGAAAAGCACAACCAGACGTCAATGGTGATATTGCTGTAACACTCTGGAGAAGTGATTCCAAGCACCACTCCTGGAGCTGCTTTGGCTGATAACACAGAACACTGTTGGATGTTTTAATGTCATACTGCACCTTCCATAGCACCCTCCAGACAGAGACCTAAAAGTCTTTTAGCAAATGTGAACGAAGCCTCACAATAACCTCACAAATCCAGGCTAAACTGCCCCCATTTTACAGATGGGGAAACTGAGGCACGGTAAGGTTTAGTAACTGGCCCAAAAGTTACACAGCTAGGCAGGAACAGAGTCTTTCTCTCCTGATTTCCTCTCCTTAGTCAAGGCCTTCCTTCCACAGGAGAAGAAAAAAAATATCTCCTCCTTTTAACCCAATTCTGGTTTCATGTAGCTGAAGACAGGAAACTGAGGGCAAAGGTCTGAGCTCTTCTGCCCCTGCAGCATCCTATTTTAAGACTCACTATAAACATCCTGGAAGCTGGGCTTTGGGAGAATGGCAGGTGACTCAAATACAGCAGTTTACAGGTTATAAGAAAAACAAACCAAAAAACCCCCACACTTTCAGGTGACCCAGAGGAGGGCAAGAAAAAAACAAAGCAAAAAAAAAAAAAAAGCTATTCACAGTTCACCTGCCTGTGCTAGGAAAAAAAAAAAAATTAAAAAAATCACATTCCCTTCCCCGTAGATTCCAGCCCCTCCCAACCCGCAATAAAAAGAAAATAATCAATGTTAGTTAGGCTTAACAAAGCGTTGAGGTTACAGAGGCAGCAAACCAGCACCACTGGCACACTGCCTGGAACAGCACAGCTTGATATAAAAGTTGCTTTCCTTAAAATCACTTCAAAACCGATTTCTGTATAAGAGGATTAAAAGTAAATCAGATATGAATTTAAAAAAAATCAGTGTAGAAATCTACAGTTCTTATCAAAGGCAGGATACAGTATTCACTTTGATAGGAGAACTCCCAAGTGTGTCACACACACCTGACCCAAGGGACTTGTTATACCAGTAACAGTCAATATAAAAGGTTATTGCTGTAGCATCTCTCAGTAGAACATGATGTTAACAAGAGCACAGAAAAGGGAAATACCAAGGGGCTGACAGGTCTCATTAGCAAAGAGAGGAGGAAAAAAAAGGATATAAAGTTTGGATTTTTTTTTCCTGGCTTCTTAAACCTCTCCACTTTTCCCCGCTCTTGTGGCAGTTTCAGGCCCAATAAACACACACAAGTCACACTCACTCCTGGCAGGGATAGATGAAAAAGGCTGTGCTCAAACCATTCTGCACCTGCTTCTAAAATGAGGGAGGATGTCTGTTCCCTGCTCCCAGGAGCACCAGGCAAGAGGAGCAGATGCCCTGAGCAGCCTGGCTGCTGACAGATGCCTGGCACAGGGTGTCACCCACAGCAGTCCACATCACTGCTGAGGAGTGGTCAGGGCTTTCACCTCCTGCTCCAGCGTGTTGAGAAAAGGCAGAGAATAAACTGGGGGGGGAGAAACCAAAAAACAAAGCACCCCACACAGTAACACCTCAATTCCTTAAAAAAAAAAAAGAAGAAAAATAAAAAGTAAGTGGTATCATCTCCTTACAGTGTAATGGAACTGGAGAGACCCTTGCAGGGCCTCGGCTGCCTGTGCTGATGCTCTGATCTCAGCAAGTCACCCGTGCCACGTGGCTCCAGTGAGCACAGCAAGGGTGGCACTGAGATCACAGAGTGCCCTCACTGTGCTACTGCTCAGGCTGCAGGCACTCAGACAAAAGCCTGAGAAAGAGGTGTCAAAGCAGAGGGCTGTGTTGTCTGCAAGATTTGCTCAAGGAGCTGACACAGGCTGAAAGGAACTGGCAAAGGCTCCTTCTGCCAGGAGGGGGTTGGGGAGGATCTCCCTGCTGGAGCCTGTGAGCTCAGCTCAGCTGTCAGTCACACACAGAGACACCCACGCCACACCGTAATGAGGGGACTCGCCTCTCTCTTCTGAGACACAGCAAGGGCATTTCCAGTTTAATGGTCCATCTCATCTCTGGATCTGCTGCCTCTCCATAGCAGCAGAGAGCACTCCCACCACACCCCACCCTCCTCCATCCCCCCCCGGCCTGGTAAGGTTTCTAAATCACAGTAATGTTCAGAGAGACAGAACTGCCAAGGGGTGGCAGAAAGATGCTTTAGCGCCCATCTACGACGCCTCTAACAGAAGAGCTTGAGAAAGCAGTTCTGGCAGTAGGGCTTGTCGTTCTGTTCTTTGAAGGTTCCTTTGTTGAGCTGCTTGAGGCAGAAGGCACAGACAAAGTGTTCGGGGTGAAATTTCTTGCCCATAGCAGTGATGCAGCGTCCTGTGATAGGCTTCTGGCAACCGGAGCAGAGCGAGCCGCGGCGCTCGTGGTAATGCACCTCGCAGTAGGGCTGCCCGTCATGCTCAAAGAAGCTGCCGTTGATGAATGGAGTGAAACATTCCTGCAGAAAGACAAGGCAGAAGGGGACAGGATGTATAAGAAGCCAGGCATGCAGGCAGCTCCACAGCCTCCCCGGCTCTGTGGCACAGCCCAGCTGTACAGTGAGCAGGGTGAAGGGCGGCTGCCCTTCAGCACCGTTGTGTTGTTCAAAGAGCCAAGCTGCTCTTGACAGAACAGCTTCCAAGGAAAGGCTGACAGATGGACAGATACAGCCACAAGCAAAGGAATTAACCTTGCCCCTTTCCTCAGCTTGCTTCACTTACACAATGAAAGTGAGCTACCAGATGTGTCCAGTCAGGAGGAAGGACAACATCACTCCTTCCTCTCAGACAGGAAACACTGCAGCACATTCCCCTTTTTTCCTTCATCTTCCCCGCAGTCTGGCAGGCAGAAGAGAGGACCAACACTGACTTTCAAGCAGTAAGAATCTGATAATGTGGGGCTGGTTCCAATTGAGAAAATGAGGCACACTCATCTTCACAAGTGGTCTCTCCAGAATGGTTGGCATTACACAGGTAACATTCTGGGCAGGACTGTCCTTCCTAAAACATCTCCACCAGGTACACATACACACATCACCCCTGGCAGAAACTGCTCTTTGTTCTGCAGTGTTAATGATTTGGAACAGACAAGGAGAAAAGGATACCCTAAGCTATATGCTTTTTAACATCCAGATCCCAGCTGAGGTACCTTGGGTACTTCTCTCATTGTGCAAGCAAGAAAGAGGCAGGAGGGTGTGGAGACAGTCGAGGCTACTGCCAGGTTTACTAAACAGATCAGGCCCAGCAGCAAGGCCCAGAGGACAAGGCAGATTCTTGAATCCTGGTTTTGCTTAGCTCCAACACCATCCTCTTCCCCAGGGAAAACACTTAGTAGAGAACCTCGAAATACCAGTCCAACAAACAGCATGCAGAGCCATGGACAGCTAAACACTCACAACATCAGGACAAATGCAGTTTGCCTGCAGCAAGTCTGAGACTTTGCTAATGCTGACAATTAGTTTAATAAATTATCTCCTCCCTCAGTCAGCACAACAACTGGAAAATCTGCTCTGCTTTAGCAGAAACAGGGAGAGAATCCCATCTTCTGTCCTGGAAGACACCAGTGCTGGGCCCACTAAGAGAGGCAGTGTGGTGGCAGGGGTAAGGGAAAGCAGAACTGCTTGACAGAAGTCTTGATCTTGGCACAGCTCTCCTCAGCCCCACACAGACAAGGCTTCCATCTTCTCCCTCCACTTTCTGCACACCACTGTGGGAGCCAGAGCAGGCAGGAAGTCCCAACAGCATGGTGACAGTCTGCTCTGAGCACCACAGCAGCAATCAGCAGCTGTGGTTCTGCTGCTTGTTCTGGTCTCTGTCTTTCTTCCCCACATGAGCAAACACTGGCTGATTTTGTTCATCTCTTGGGGCCTCTAAGAGTTAATATTTGCAAGGCTCTCTGAAAGAGTGCCAAGCATTTAATCTGCAGTATTCCTGTTTATTATGCCTGTTGTATGGAGCCTGCCACTATTTCCCCGACTTGCATGTTTGTCTGAACGAGGTCAGTCTCATTAGTTTACATTGTCAGATGGAGCATGGGAGGAAGATCCTCAAAATCTGATTGCTGAGGCAAGTGCTTAGGGAGAAGCTTAGCTTATAATTATTTAAAGGTCACAGAAAATGTCTCTGTTTATCTGTGAGCTGCTGCAGAAGCCCACAATTGCAGCTGGGAGCAAAGGAGCTAGAAAGTTTAGTGTAAATGGGCAGAAGAAGAAGAAGGTGTTTGGCTGCTGCCATGTTTATATCTTGTGGGGCTGTCTGCCTCTCGCTACCCCACAGATGCCTTCTCCTGGTAAGGGATCAGACACTTGCAGGGTGGAAATGAGAGGGGTCCTACAGCAGCAAAGGAACATGAGTTTCTTACCCGACAGACAAAACATTCAGGGTGCCACAGGGTGTTCAAGGCAGAGATGTAATTTTCCAGGATAGCCCGGGCACAGCCTCCACACTTGGGAGCAAACATATCAAAGTAGTCCTTGCGGCAGTAGGCTTTGCCATCCTTCTCATGAAACCCTGCAAAAGGAGAAGAGAGGCAGAGAGCATCAGCTCCTGATCTTTACCTACGGCCAGACAAGCTCTGCAGGGTAACCAGTGTGGGCAGGGTCATCCTTCTCCCTACTAAAACACACAGCAGGATCCTCTTTCTGCTGCATTTCCTGTCCCATGTGCACACACCAGCTGACCCTTCCTCTCCAGGGAGAAAAGAGGACTGCTGCTAGCATCCTTCCCCCAGAAACAGCTACAGCCCTTGGAATCTGCTTCTTCAGTAATTCCCCTGTCACCTCCCAGGCTGTCCCCTAATAGCAGCTCTGTCTTGCACTCTTGTCAGCAATTCAGGAAGGAGACTGCAATACCTTCAGGTCCAAAGAAAGCTCCACACTGGGCACAGAAAAAATGTTCAGGGTGCCATGTCCTGTCCAAGGCCGTCACCACTTTCTGTTGGGAAGAAGACAAAGTACAAGTCATGTAAATGATGACTTCAGCTTGAAGTAAGGGGGG
The DNA here is from genome assembly GCA_013396835.1 of Psilopogon haemacephalus. Lineage (NCBI taxonomy): Eukaryota > Metazoa > Chordata > Aves > Piciformes > Megalaimidae > Psilopogon > Psilopogon haemacephalus. The sequence continues at coordinate 671,182 of VWZI01021176.1, read as the reverse complement.
GGCTGGGCAGGGGGAAACACACAGTACCACTGGTAATGACAACAGCGTACATTAAAATAGCCTGTCCTTTAGAGAGCTGAGTCAACAGTCTCCCCTCCTCTGGCTCTTTCAGGCTTGGCCTGCACATGTTTTTTTACCCTAAAAGGATCTCAGACACTGCTTCCTCCCTTTCACAGGACCCCGTCCAGCTCCCAGGACCAGCACTGGTCCCAGCTACTACAGGCCACCAACAGCCAAATGCTGAGAAATTATTACTGCAGAGATGTGGGGTTCTGAAGGAACTTCAGCAAAGGTAAGAGGGACCAACTCCTCTCACCAGTGTATGAACTGACTGGACCAAGCTGTTTCCCATTCAGAGCCAAAGCAAAGGGGAAACAGAAGCCCCAAACCAAAAATCTTCCACTCCAGATACACGAGTGGAGTCTTTGACTCCACTGGCAAGGCCTGTGGCACCTTGCCAGCACCCTCAACCCCCACCATGGCACTCACGTCGAGGATGGGCCCGTTGCAGTAGTAGCAGCGAGGGGAGAAGAGGTTGTGGTAGTCCTTCTCGCAGTAGGGCTGACCGTCACGCTCAAAGAAGTTCCGGGACCCAATCTCCTCCTGGCAGTGGGTGCAGACGAAGTGTTCAGGGTGCCAGGTTTTCCCCATGGCTGTAACTACCTGTTAGGAAGACAGATTCTGAAGGACAACTCTACCTCACTCTCCCCTAGACCACAAGACAAAATACCAGCTGGAGGTCAGCAAGAATGACAAGTTCTACTACTCAAGTGAGCCCTGGACTGGGGTAGCATGAAAACTGAATTACCTATCATCTCAGGAGAGGGCAGTCCCTCAAGGGCAGGGTAGAGGTCACTGGAGGAGCTTACAGCGTACCTAGCCAGTGGATAAATAGAGTACTTCAGTTTCTCCAGCATCTCCAGTCTCTTCAGCCTCACGAAAAGCCCTCCCCATTACTCCCAGCTGCAGCCCAAGATCCAGCAATGAGACAGCATCTTCAACCCACCTGCCCAGCAATAGGCTTCTTGCAGGCTCCACAGACACCTTTGGCAACTGTAGCTACACCCAGCTTGTTCAGGTCAGACTGGAGACTTCCCAGCATGGTATCCAGCTGGCTGCCAGGCTTGGAGGTTGTGGATGGAGGGGAGCTGCTCCCGACTTTGCCCTGAGCCATGAACTGCAGGGAAGAGAAAACAAAGACTGTAAGTACTGCTGCACTTATGAGCTAAACGACTGCTCTGCCAGTGGTTCCTCTGTAGAGATGGACTGGAGACTGTTAGGAAACAGCTACATTCTCTGCAGAAGGCAGGGAGAGCCAGGATCAAGGACACACACGTATTCAGCTCAAGCAGAGACCCTGGGGTGTTTAACAGCAGAGCTGTGAACTGAGGACTTGATTTTTCATTCACTGAGCATACAGCAGAAATCACCAGCACATCCCAAGCAGTCGGTACAGTCTCTACCACTCTGCCAAAAATCTCCCTTTACCTCATCGGTTCCTGGCCAGCTGACAAGGCAGAGACGCCATCCAGAGGGCCCCTTCCCCTTGACCTCTATTTCTGTGCTGTAGTTTGATCTCAGTTGTGATAGAAATCCCCTGCCTCTTCATCACTGCACCTCCCTCCCGGCTAGAGTATCTTCTCCCTTCCCCTGCCTCCCTTTGCACCACCTTCTGCACATCTTTTTGCCAAGTCTCCTTTGCCTCCATCAGGTGGCTCTCATCCCAGGCCTGAGCTCAGCAAGTGGAAGCAGGCAGAAATTAACTCCCCTCACGCTGCCTGCTGTTTACCTACAGAGCAGGCAGCACACCCAGCACAGAGCCCCAGCAGCCAGGGCTGCCACATCTATTGCTGGACTGCTGGATTAACACCCTTGTCTCAGAGGCTGTTTCTGAACCTCACACTACACATAGCTAGGAAAGGCTTCCCAGAGGGTGGGGAGAAATGTTTTACTTGGGTTCATAACTTACAAAGTTTATGATCATTGTGGCCACCAAAGCTGCCTTTGCAGGCAAACTGCAATAATGAAATACAGATTATTTTAGCTGACTTTGCATTGCAAGAGCTACCATCAGCTTTAAAGAGAGTCTCTCTCTGAGATGTTGGTCTGGGGCACATTTTCTCCTACAAAGAGAATAGATGACACCAAACATAAAATCTACACTTGTGAACAACCCACCTGCATGCTGCCAGCACAGCCAGGGAAGCAGGGGCACACCAAAGGCTTCACAGCCTTGGCAAACAGGCCCTTCCAGCCACAGGAGGAGTTCTGCTCCCTGTCTTGCAGATGATCATGCCTGGTACTTAGCTGGTTTAATCAATCACAAACCTTGGTTTCTACTCACTTGTGTAAAAATTCTCATGGCATATGTAACTTCAGTGTTTTTGCACACAGACACACGTACACACACTCCTCACCAGCCTTGCCTTGCATGCAGCATCACTCCCAACACAGCTTTTCCTCTCCTCTCTCCTCTAAGACATCCCATAACTTGAACCTCTCCTAGTCCAGCAGCATAGAACAGTCCTGTCAGACCTCAACATCCTGAGCCTAAAGGCAACCCTTCACCACACAGCAGCGATTTGGCCACAGTGAAGGTCTCCAGTGCGCACTATAGGAAGAAGACTTCTCACAGGAGGGTGACAGCAGACCTTTGGAAATAAAGCCAGGCCAGAGCTGGGACAAAGCCAGGACTTCCTGCACAGCACACAAGAGGAAGACAGCTGGGCCATGTCAAGAGAATCATACCCTCTCTCATCGCAACCAGGGGCTTGTGGCCACCAGGCAGGGCAGGCACAAATACCACAGAGAAACGATAAATCCCATCAGGAGAGAAGGCTGAGATTAATTCAGCATAGAGTCTTAGAGCACTTCACCCTTGCCTATAAAGACCATGTGCTCCTGCAAGCCACAGCTGACTGCAGTGCAGGCACAACCACCTGTGACCCAGTCACTCTAAGATGAGACCCACCTGAAAGAGGCTTCCTACCACCTCCTGCATGCAATGCCTGCTGTTTACAGAGGACACTCAGCACAGCATCCACAGAAAATTCTCATGCAAATGCCCTTCAGATTCCCACCCTTCACCCATGAGATCTGCTGTGGGTCAGGTTCAGTCAGGAGCTCTATGAGCAGCAAACCATGCACTACAGGATATCAGCAATGATGTTGGAATCTCTTGGAGCAGACCCCAGCAGCATCTGCAGCACACTCATCCATCAGAAGAGCACACCATGCTGAGGAAACAGAAAAGAAGTCCTGCCTTGTTGTGGGTAGGGGGCCCCCGGGGTGCATGAGCAGCCAGCAGATTGGCACTGTGCAGGAGGGGAGGAGCAGAGGTCACCTGTAAAGTGCAGCAATTTGAGATACAGAGGAGTTTCCTTGCCCGCTGCTTGAGAGCTGCCTGTACACAGAGCACTGCACCCTGGAGCTACAGCTCTTCCCTGTCAGGAGATGCAGAATACAGCTCTTGATTACACCACCTCCTTCCCAAAATCCACTTGCACTCTGGACACCTGTTTAATGTGCAACACCACCTCCTTCTCAAAATCCACTTGCACTCTGGACACCTGTCTAACGTGCAAACACAGGCTGACTGCTGACCTGCTCCTTCCAGTAATGAGACTTTGTCATCTTTTACTGCCCCCCTCTTCAAGAGGGATTGGGCAGGGGACGTTGCAGCCTGTGTTTCACAGCTACCACCTTCATCTCAGAGGGAAACACAGTCCCTGCTGCACATAGTGATCATTATCAGACAGGAACCACACACATCAGCATGTTCCTGCACAGACCTGTACTGTGCAGTGCTAGGCAGGCACACCTGGGTGAGCCTTCTCCCCTATATAGCAGTTTAGTACCAGCCTTTACCTGACATTATGCATGCCTGAGCTACCAAGTTGGGAGTAGCTAGACTGGAAAACACTACTGGTGGGGTAAAAAAAAAAAAACAAACCCAAACCAAAAGAGTGAAGCCTGCCTGCATCTGTGGGAAGAAAGCATTATCTTCAGTCTGACAGCCAACAGAAACAACTGTCCTGCTGCTAGTGGTCCACGTCTGGGGAGAACAGGAGCGTCTAGGATCTTCAGGAGGGGTGCCCACAACAGAAAACTCATGATAATCATTCTCAGAAGTTTCCCTCTGGAAGACAGGCTGGGGAGCCAAGGCAAAGGAAGAGGAGGAGGAGGCTGGACTAGGATCTGGGGTGGGTGGCACATGGGAAGGCTGAGGTGGGAGTGAAAAAACAGGTGCAGGGCCAGAGAGATGAGAGGGAGCAGCATTAGCAGGGATTGTCTTTGCAGCTTCTTTGGAAGGCTGGAGAGGGGGAGAGGCTGGAACAGAGATCATCCTCCTTGAGGGGTGTGGGGATTCTGGAGGAAAAATCACCTAGAAAGACATGGAGGAAGAAAAGAGGTGAATAAACCCAAAGAGGAACAAACGAGCACTTCCTGCAGGAAGGCTGATTATGACCACTATGTTTAAGAGGAAAAAGCTTCAAAAAAGAGAAAGGAAGCAGAAAATACGCTTCTGTGTGTAGCTCAAAGGAGAGCACCACCTTACACCCATAGCTCCCTGCACAGGGACAGTCCTGGAGAGAACAATGCATGTCTCTATGTGGGGTGTAGCTTTAAAAATAATCCCCACACAGACATTTGCTGATATGTGATAGCAGCAGACTGCCCAGACAGGCACCAGCATCAGCAAATCCCACTCCAATTTTAAACAAAAAGAACCAGGACCCGAGTGCCTGTTCACTTTTTGGGCCAGACAAAGGTGAGTCAAAAGAGTGAGTTCTTGATTTCATGTTGCTTGGGACACTCAGAAACTTAATCTGCACCTCCATACAATGCTATCTGGACTGGGGACATGCTGGAATTTCCCAGTGCATGTCCCTACTTTCTACCTTCTCTACTTGATGTCCAGCATTCTGCTCTTCCCCCTGGGGCCTGGCAGTGATAATGACCCCCTCCGTCAGCCAGTCCCCCTGGCTTTGCCACTCATCCTGCTCCTGCTTAGCGACGCCCAGTCTGTCCTGCAGCTCTTCAATCACTCGATCTTGGGACTCAGTCTTGTGAAATATGGCAGGGCCTAGCTTACGCCTGGGAGAGAGGTCCCGATACATGGGATGCACATTCGCAGTCTCTTTTGTCCTCTTGATTAAAGATTTTATCTAAATGACAAAGGCAACAGTATCAGCGGGAGAAGAGCAAAGTCACAGCAAGCCCAGAGATGCAAAGGCACAAACCCGAGCCGTTAATGACAACTGTGAGCAGGAAGAGTAATGACATTTATTCCACAATGCCAAAATTCCTCTTGGCACAGCTCAGAACCGTGACTCAGTGCAAGGAAAAACCCTGTAAGGATAATCACAGCAGCCAAAAATAACTATCTAGAAAAGGAAGGGAAAGATTAACAAGCAGGAAGCCAAGATAGGAGGTGCAGCGTGACCACTCTGCTGAGCATTTAAGAAACCTCAGCATCACAAGGACAGAGGAGCCTCTCTCTTTGCCCTTTGCAGGCATAAGACTCTTGGTCAGAGATGTCTGGTGCACAAGGCTTGAAGGAACACTCTCAGCTCCAACCATGAGACTGAAAAAGGTCAGCAGAGCAGAGGAGCTGCCATCTCAAGTTAGGAACATCTTCCAGTGGTGTGAAATGGACCTTGAACTTTTCAGAGGCCTCTGTGCTCTGACTCTTACCTCAGTGATGAAATAAAAGTCAATTTCACACGGAAATCCCTAGAGACTGCCACATCCTGTGCTGCTGTCTGATGTGCAGAAGTGAGTACAAGATAAAGCAGAGGATTTCAAACCTCTGTGACATGCAGCTGCCAGTCCCAATGCTCAGAGCCTCATGCTGTTAATGTGGGTGAGCCCAGGCACACTCACAGCACACAGAATGTTAGTGTGTTGTCAAAAGAGTCCTAGCTAGGACTCATCCTACTCCTACATTCATTCAGTGCCTGCCTGGCCTGACGCAGAAATCCTCTCAATGGGTGGTTTGGAGATGCATGGCAGATCCCACTCAGCTTTTTCAGGAGATTGTGGAGCAACTGCAGAGCTCCTGAACTGCTCATTTTCCTGGTGGCCTCCCAGTGTGTTAGCAGCACTTGCCTTCTTAGGAGTTCTGTCTCTGCCCTGCCTCTTCTTGACCAGATCAGGACTGCCATCTACCTGAGTTTCACTCAGTACTTCAGCTTTTAGCTCCTGTTCTTGCTCCTCTGCAAAGCCCAGCTGGTTTTTAGTGTCTGGGAAGACATCCTGCCGATCCAAGGCCACAACAGAAGGTTCACACACAGGATTCAAGACACTGTCATTCTTTGCATGTACCTCTGGCACATGAGCAGGCAGCTCCAGGGCCCACAGCTCATCTAAAGCTGTTTTGCCATCTCTGCCTTGGGAAGGAAGGGCTGAATTGTCCCTGAATGCTCCCTGCTGATCCAGTTCTTTAGGTATTCGTCCCTTGCCTTGACCATTTAAAGTGTTTGAAACTGATACATTTGAGATTTTGGGGTCAGTTCTCTGCTCTTTCTTCTCAGTCTCTTTTGCCAAATCTCTCTTTAAGCCTTGTGCCTCCTCATGAGCAGATCTACACTGAAACTCCACACTAGAAGCTGGCACGGGCTGGAAAGCATTTCTGCAAGAGTCAGGCTTTCTGCTCAGCTGAACTAAGCTACCAGAGGTCATCTGCACCCCACGAGTAGCAGAACCAGAAGAGACTCGTGGTGGGGGCACAGGGACCATTTCTGGCAAACTGGTTGTATGTGGAGGAGCAGGACAATGCCCTGAAGCAGGCAGAACTACAGTGTTGCTGCCATCCTCCATGCAAAGGACTGCTGAGGGGGCTGATGTTGGCACTGCCAAGTCCCCTCTGTGACTTGCAGCAGAGTGTTTGGAATGGGATAGCACCAGTAAGCTGAGAGGAGAGTTGCTGGAGTCTGCATCTGCTGAACTGGGAACAGGTTCTAGGGAGGGTTCAGAAGTCAGAGACATAGTGGAACTAGTCTGCAAAAAGGAGACAGAATGAACAAGGAGAGAAAGAGATAAAGACAGAGGTGAGGAGAAGACAAAAAGCAAAGAATTAAGCATTATAATAATCATGACCTTCAAGTCAAAGAACAATGTTAATCCAAAGCTTTATTTCCAAGAGTAAGGAAGGAAAATGAGGTATCAAAGAGCAGAATGGGTATGACACTGTGCTAATCACAGTGATGAAGTTCTACAACCATTAAGATCCTTTTCCTACAGCCTTCTCCCTAAGCTCCTGTGTTCACCTGCAGCTGTGATGGGGACAGGCAGCGGCCACTGGGAAGCCAGCTACAAGCCCAGGAATGTCTAGACTGAGAAAAGGTCACCTTAACTTATAGTCAGACATGTAAATTTTACATTTCAAAGCTGGGGGAAAAAAAAAAAAAAGTGATCAATGAAAAGAACAAAGCATGACATTTTGTTCTTGATACACTAATAAAATGCTCCAGTTGGCTGAGTACATGGTAATGAAAACAAAGCTTCAGGGCATTCACAGCAAGAACAGATGACATGGGCTTTGTTCTATTCACATCACTAATCTCACCTTGGATGTGACACATACTGAATCTACACCAGCCTGTCAGTCACTTCATGCCCTTCTAAGCATTGCTTAGGTGGCTAGATTAGCCTCCTCTCCTTAGGCCAAAGACTCCAGATCTACACTGTAATAAAATCAGCATTTAATTTTGATCCGAGTACAACAAGAGCAACTGATACAGAATTTTGGGTTTTCCTTGAATTGCAGGGTTTTTTGGGAAAAAAAAAAAAAAAAAGGGGTCATGGCTCCTCCTTTCTTCATTTTCAGTCATCCCATGCATCACTCCTTTTTCTTAAAAAAGGAAAATTAGGGCAGTGGCTTGGACAAGTACACACAGAAGGTCAACCTAAAACCAATATTGAGCCTTCTCAGTTTTAAAAATTGATCCACAAAGGATTTCCAAATCTAAGAGCTATCAAGACCTGCTTTGACTTGGTCACCTTTTCCAAAGGAGCCACTAGAAGTTAGGAACACAAGTTCCTAAGCCCAGGTAAGGAATCTCACTCTCTACTTACCTTTCTGAGATACTTAACACAAATTAAAAAAATAGAATTAACCGTAATGTGCACAAAATCTGCCAGTAAATGGAAGAGATATACACCTTCATGAGGCCTTAGCTGCAACCACACTGAGAGCTCAGGAGCTGGCACACACATTTGCAAAGTCACAACAGTAGTGCAACAGGGAGATCATGCTCCAAAAGGAAAAAGGAGTACAGAGCCACAATTCATTACAGATTGCTCCTCCTCTAGAGTAACACAGCAAGAACCACAGCCACAAGAGAGAGGAAAAGCACTAATAAGTACACCCCATAGTTAAAATGAGGGAAATGCCCAGTACTGCCCTCTCTCTGCATTTTCCCTAAGCTGGCATCACCTGTAGAAGTAACCTGGGTTTATGCTGTGGTTCCAGACTTCCTAAACTGAAGTCAGTCATTTTCAAGAGCAGACTATCATTTTGCTCAGATGTAATTATTTCCAGGCTATTAAAAACATACTAGCTCCAAAATAAGTGCAACGGTTAAACACTCAGCAGTAATAGAACAGTTAAATGCAAGCATCCAGCTATGCAGTCAGCAGGCATCATGTTACACAGGGATGGCAGAGGTTGAGAACACAAGTGCATTAAGTAATCCCAGTGCCTGCTGACTGATGGGCCAGATAACCAAAATCAAATGGATTCTGTAAGTGAAAAGAACGAGCAACTCATTAAAGCCAGCAAGAGATGATAAAAGGGTAACCTCTCAGTCTGTAACAGCACCTTTTTACTCTGGGGTATGAATGAGGGAAAACTAAACATCAGTGCCTCCACTCCTCCCATCCCCATCTACTGCAACTTCTAGCTGAATCAGCTACCAGCTTCACCTAACTACACATCATACTTACCTTTTCTGTCCTATTTCTTGTAAGCACACACCTAGCTGGTACCCTAAAAGTAGCCTTTTATCTTTGCAAAGACTCCATTTCTCTCCCTGCCACTGGTACAGACCAGAGACCCCTTTATACAAGCAAGCTAACACCACTAGTTGGCACAAATAGAGAAGGTAAAAACAAACAAGAACCCAAAGGAAAATGAAGCAACCTGGATGACAGGAAAAAGGAAAGTAACTGTTTAAACAGGCCAATTTCAATATTAACAGAAGGAAGACGATCACAGAAACCAGGTTCCTTGTGCTTCAGAAAGATGGTTTGGACACAGATGAGTTCAATGGCTTGCAAAATACTAAAGTACTAAGTCCTGCTCTTAAAGTTTTACTGCATTTCAGCTTGCTCTCAGAGCTCAACCAGAAACTAAGATAGGAAAGCAGATAGCATTGCACAAAGCAGCTCACCTCTGCCATGCAGGTTTTATTTGAGTTGCACAAAAACTGTAGGTTTTTTTCATCAAGACTACAAAGCATTTTAGCAGTGACACTTAGAAAATTCCCCTCCTTATATCCTGCAAGGAAAACCTGTGCTGGGCAGGACCATTCTCAGTTGCCAAGAGCTCACCTAGGAGCAAAAGCAGATAGCAGCAACCACACCCTGAGTTTGCTTTCTGAGCCCTGATAAAGCAGCAAGGGCAAAAGGCTCAAGCCCACAACACACTAAAGAATCAAGGTAGGGCACACCTGCAGTGCAGGTGGGAACTCTGCTCCAGCTTCTCTACAGTGCAGCTCTCAAACAGACTGAATAGACACTTGTGGATATCCTACACTCTACCCTGGACCTAACAGAGAGGGGAAAAAGGCAACTCTAAGGTGTCAATATTTGCAGTTGACTGAATACACACTACAGTGAGCCTAGAGAAAACAGTGAGTAACTCCTAGATTCTCACAAAATGAGGTACATGTGCCAGAACTGGCAGACTGAATTCAGTGCCAGTAAGCTCAAAGCAAGTGAAAGCCTGAAGATCATGCATGGTCACTGCTGGGTTCTGAACTCACACACTTGGTCAAAACTCCAGGTATTGGAATGACCTCCAGGAAACACGCAGCACACAGTTCACATGAATGGAGGCACAGAGAGGTCAGCAGTAAAGCTGTCATTGACTGTGCTGCCTACCTTTCCTCACACAACATTCCTCAGCTCTGGCTGTCCTGCCTTAAGTCATGGTAGGAAGGGATGGAGCTCAGCACAGACAAGAAACACCAAGCATCAGCAGAATCCATGAGGAAAATCCACATAATTAGGGACCCTCTTAGGCTTAGAAATCAGACTTTCATGTGTATATAAGAAAGGCAAACCCAACAATGACAACAAAGATAATGTATTAGGTATTTGCTTTCTCCACCTCTCATAACAAATTCAAGTGGGTAACTCGAGAAGGCTGAAAGTAGAAAGAAGAGAAAATATTTTTCATTTTGCTATGATTATGGGGAAATTCAAAGTCATTTCCATGAAGATTATGAAAATAAGCTCCAAGTTAACCATCTTGTGCAAAAATGAGAATGTACTTACATGAATAAAGAACAAGTCAATTACGCATGCATGCCAAGTCTTTCACATATCAGGATGACCATGGGCAAGTCACTCCTCAGCTTAATCTACTATGAGACTTTCATGTGCTCTCTGTGGCTTTCCAATACAATAGTCTGATTTGCAAACAGGAGTTTGAACAGTATTTGCTATCCTCTGCCCCCCCCAAGAAGCTCAGATTTTAATCCCACTTTGAGGTGAGTAAGAGACTGCTTTAAGACGGAAACCTTTGAAGTCTGCAGCTGTCTGATGCAAAGGCTGCAGCGTTCACAGCACATGCCTGGAAGAGCCTCCCCAGGGAAACCACATCGGGGTAAAAATACCTCTGAAGAGAAGGGTCATCCCACAGAACTGAAGAGTCTGGTCTCTGTCAGTAAGCAGAGTGGCATCCCATGCTCCCCTACTTCTGTACTAAACAGTAACTAAGCTCATTATCTTTGGGAAACAGATGAATTGCAGAACCAAAGGAAAAACAGATCCCAGAACTGCCTTAAACTGCCAGTGAAGAGAATTTATAGCATTTGAGAACACCTACAGCAGCAACCCCTACAGAAAGTACAAATACCACCACAGGAAGTTTCTCAGAGGAACTCTGAGAGACATTCTGAAGACCAAACAAGGTCAGTAGATATAGCTAACAGGCAAGAGAGGCTGAGGGTTGGGGTGGGGACAAGAAGTGTTAAGTTGTCATGACAAGATACCTTAAAGTCAGAGAGAGATGCCATCAGCTCATCCAGTTCTCGTGTAGCTGAAGAAGCAGAGATCCGGGTCTGCTGCTGACTGGCGGTGACCCGCTGGGGGCTGCTCACCTCACCTTGGCTCACAGTGATTGCAGGGCTGGCATTAAAAAAAAAAAAAAAGGAAAAGAAAAGAGTGCTTTTAAGCCTGGGAGAGCATTCCTAGGCTGTAAGTCCCACTGCTCCCTCAAGCAAGTACTGCCCACCCTGGCCAGCCCTCCCCCAGCCCCAGCTCTCACAGCACAGGCAGGCCCTGTCTCTCTGCCAAGTCTAACAGAGTTACACACACAGCATCCATTAAGAAATGGACGATGACCAAACATTCATTTTGTCAGACAGTGTGTATTTGTGATCAGCTATAAATCTGAGTTTGAGCAATCCACCTCTCATAACATGACCTGTACATTTTCATCCAGGAGCAGACAGCAGAGCAGCAGCATCTTCACGTGCCTGCATGATTTCTAACCTTTAGACAAAGCCCATCTTCTGTCTGTCACTCTCCTGCAGTGTTTGCCCCTATGCTACAAGTCAGTACTCCCAGAAGAGCCTGTCCCACCCACATCAGCAACCACCAAAACACTACTCACACAGGACTTGGCACAGAGCTCTCCAGCTCATCCAGCAGGCTCTCCACGCTGGGACGCACATCTTCGATCCCACGAGCACCGTTTCGCTTTGGCTTTTCTTTTGTAGGGGGAGCAGCCTTCCCTCCCACAGAGCTGCTGCTCTCTGGGACAACATAATGAGGTCCAGCCACACTGGGCAGTGACGGGCTTCTGCTGGCTTCATCTTAAGAAAGCGGAACAGAACAGAACCATTCAGATCCCTATGTCCATACGTACAGGTGAGAGCAAGAAACTGTCCAGAAATCTTGTGGAAGATCCATCTTTGAGGATACTGGAAACTTAACAGAACAAGGGCCTGAGCAACTTAATCTAACTTTGGAACTTCAGTTGAGGTCAATCTTGAAGCTGCCCTTGTTTTGAGCAGTGTGCTGCACCACAGCTCCCCAGAGATCCCATTCATGATAAATGAATCTTTGATCAGAGGCTGGAGGGGTCTCCCTCAGTAAGGGGAAGAAAAAGCAGACTGTTGTTTTGAGAATCAAACTACCACTCATACCAAGCATCTTGCTACTCCTTACCTGCTGGGAAGCCACTGGCAGGATTATGCTGAACAGCATTCAGTTCCAGAAGAAGTCTGTCCAGTTCTGAGAGGTTGCTGCCCAAAGAGGAACTGGTCATCGTGGGAGATGGCTCTGCAGACTTCTGCTTGTTTGGGAAACTAAAGATAAAAGGGAAGAGTACAACATCTATGTCAAGATACAGCAGAAGGACAGAGAGAAACATACATTAGATTCACAACGTTTATATACGTAGTGTATTATTTTCCAGCTCTGGCAGAATGATGTGTGCTTTGTGAAACCACTGCAACACAGCCACTGCTTAGCCACATCTTCAGCTCTCATTTAAAAAGAAACAGCAAAGATGGGCAGGGCTTCGGATTTTAGGAACATGTGTTGCACTGCCCTGTAGCAAAGAGTTAACTGTCTGCAGATGCAGGGCGCACAGAAGAGCAGCAGAACCATTAGCTCACACACAGGAAAATGCCTTGTTTCTGCTGACATCACATCAAGCAGCAAAAACCTCCCCCCACCCCGAAGCAAGCAAACGCAGGGGAGAAGAAAGGCAAAGTACAAACCTCCACCTATCAACAGAAAGTCAAACGCGGCAAGTTACATGATTGCCTCTTGCAGCACTCAAAGCCTCAAACCTTTAATTTGGGGAGCTCTAACCCATTTATAAGACAGCAGTTTGAAACTCTTTTCTGCTGTGTTAAAACACAAGCCTTGAAAGAAGTTACCCTGTACACAAGTGTGTATAAAACTCTGGCTGTAATTATTGCTAATCCTATAATGTGAGAATCCCTTTATGATGCACAACTACAAGCAGTTCCAAAGCAAAACTTGAACACCAATGCAGTGATTTTTTTATAGCCTTTACACTGCAGTAACAGTCTTCCCATTGTTGATGTCAGGGAAATTTTTTTTTCCCCCTAGTTTTACAAATGAATAAGTAACTTCTAATGCTGGAGAGGTTCTAATTTTATCAGAAAGGTTACTCTCCCAAAACCAACATGGGAGCCTCTGTCTTGGACACGCTGCTACATTATGCTCAGAAAATTAACACGTAACAGGCTCTGGAACTCTGACACCTGTAACCCCAGTAATAATTATGAAATTCCAGAAGGGCAGCTATTATCTTTCTCCTCAGACTGGAAATAAAAGAAGCCTCCACTAGTGTGATCTGGAGGAGGGCACACTTCATCCCGCCCCAAGCACACAAGGTCCAATTCACAGCAGAGCCACGCCATGCCAGACTCTTGCACAGGAGGACTTAGGACTGTAATTACCTCCATTCTGTACTAATTGCATGCAGCCATCTGAAAAAAATTCCCATTACTGTCTCCATTGGTCCATCTCTGGATATGCCTGACTCTACACAGAATTAGTTCTGGCTGAAAGCATCTTTCTGCTCAGCAGCAAGAACTAAGCCTTGTTAGAACACCAGTGCCCACCCTGTCAAACGTTGCCCAGGACAGAGTGCACTGTAGAGGACCATCAGAGCTGAAAGCTGACAGCCTCTTCCTCACTCATTCCTGCCAGCAGAAAGGTCTGTGCTACCATACAGGGTGCTCCTCTAACCTCTCAGTGCAAGAGCAGCTGCCTGTGCAAGTATAAACTAGGAATCTATCCATGTATCTCCTACTGAGGTAACAGTTTTAGGAAGTTCAAATTCATGTGAAAATTCAAGTCACTGCACATCCTGCTAGGCCACAGGGAACCAAGTTCCCTGGGATAACTGACTCAAAGGCCACTCACTTCTGTGCTGGGGATGGGGGATGGATTTGTCACTTGTCTCTGGATCATGTCCTTCACAACACAATCCAGATCCTGTTCTGTCTGATGGAGCCTTAATCTCTTCTGCAGCTCAGCAAACCAAAGGGCCAGGTCAATGTCTGAAGTGAGCATGAAAGCTAGAGTGGCCTCTTACAAGAGAGGTAATCAAAACCAACACCAGGCAACATAACAGGCACAGAGCAGTGTTTGTTTCCACTTATAGGTGACAACTTGAGCCACAGCAGGCTCAAGCTGTGAGTCAGGCTTATCTCTGAACAGGGACAAGATACCTGTAGACGTGTTCCTCTTCACTGGCACGGGGAGAAGGAGAGCTGAGCCCGTCCTTAGGAGCAGAGGCACTGGAGCTTTTGGCACTAGAGCTGTATATAGGAGACTGGGACTGAGGCTGTGAAAATGAGATTTGCGTTGGAAACTGAGAACACAAAACAACTCTGTACTGCATACCCCACACATGGATAGGACAGAACAAGGCCCAGCAGAAGTTAAATTAATCTGCTACATAGCCAAGCCAGCCTGTATCAGATGAGCTACACCAGGAAAAACTGTTCCCTCTTGCTTCAGACTTGCCTGTCTGTGCTGGAAACCCCCAGTCTGCTTTCCACAGGCTACGCATGGGTGACTAACACTAATCTCATCGCACTCCCGTTCGGTCAGAACAAGGGCTCACCACTTGCTCCAACTGGTGAGTTCCATTAAAAACCCACCTCACCCCCTATTTTCCCACTCCATTCACAGCAAAATTCATCCTCACCTCTTGCTATTTTTGTCTCCTCATCTACTTCCTTGAGAGAGATTGCACCAGCAGAACAGGCAAGCACCCCCTCCACCCGCACACCTTCACTTACTTGCTGGTGAACGTATCTGGATGCGTTGGGTTGCCACTGGTCTAAGGGGTCAATCACAGTGCCATTCAGGGCCTCATTGGAAGGTGGTGGGGGCACTGGAGGTGGCACAGCAATCTCCTGGTAGGTGTGGTTTCCAGTTGGGTAGGAGTAAGGCGTTTCCTCTGTCAGAAAGACTGGCCGTTTGGAGATGTGCGAGGTGGTGGATTCCAGGTCTGCCAGTAAGGCATCTGCAGGAAAGCCAAAAAAACAAACAGAGCAAAAAAAGGTAAAATCCTGGACTGCAGCTTTCCCTCTTTTGTCCTCTTCAGGATATCTGTATCAGAATGTCTTTGGGAAGACTTTTCATCCTGGATGATCTACTAAACACCCTGAGAAACGTTCATGCAGCACAGACTGAACAGTTTAATCAAACTTCCAAGTACAAAGAAAGCACCAAGAGGCAGCAAAGCAGCCAGAAATACTGTGTCAGCCTCAGATTTTTGTCTCACCACCCATCAGGGACCCACAGTCTCCCTGTACCCTGCACAATAGCAACCTAGGAGAAACCTGCCCAGAGATCAACTGGCAACAGAATATTGACACAGACTAATTACAGGCCCCACATCATCACAGAGTCATTTACTGTGGCCGCAGGCACTGCTTTCTGCAGGAAACGATCTCGGGAGGGGTTTTCTCCAGAGTTTAAGGTAGTGGAAGAACTACGAAACTTTCAAATCGGTCCATCGGTGCAGCAGCAGTATGTGTTTCAGTCTTCCTATTGAAAAGCCCTCTCAGCACACCACACAAACAGTTAACTAGTTTCCAGAAGCTGCCAGGTGAAGCCATTTCTTCTCCTGGAAACAATTCTCAACTTGCTGGGTGGAGACTGCTCACAAATTCCTGAAGAGAAGTAAAAGTTCCACCAGCTAGAAACACCACCACTCGTGCCAGGCAGAAGAACCCAAGTCACACAGTTAGAACCTCTCAAAAATCACAAAGCTGGACGAATACTCTCCCTCAGAGGCAGCTCAGAGACAGGGCACGAAAAGGCATTCCCACTTCTCCAGATTTCTCCCCGCAAACTATCTTCTGCCCATTCTCAACACTGCACTCCTCTGTGGTGACTCACAAGGCAAATCCTGACTTGCTGGACCTTCCGTTCTGAGAAGCCACCATGCAGAGCCCACTGCAGTCCCCGGTGGGGGAATACTCCAGCGAGTGCCTGCGGGTCAGCACTGCGCTTCCTAAAGCAAGCCTGGCTGGGCGCCCAGCTTTCCACTGAGGCAGCAAGCTCTGGAGCACACCTCTTGGAAGGCTTTTAGAGAGGAGGTGGTTCACTAGGGAGATCAGCACTCCATTATAAGAGCATCAGGACATACCTGACAGGTCCCTTTGCTGATGTGGAATTGAGCCAGACAACAGTAATGTAACTTCAGCAGAATCAGGAGAGGAGGCTCTCAGAAACCCCCCTGGATCTCCCTCCACTCCATGCACACCCAACTGTCTTCAGGCTGTCTCAGTTAGCAGGATCTGTCATTCTCCTCCTGCACACAGCAGGTACTCCAGACCCAGGTGTGGGGTGCGAGGGCCTGAGCAAAGCCATCCTGCAGTATCCTCTCCCAGGGTGACAAGGAGCTGAGGTTATCAGGGAGCACCAGAATAGCAACCAAGCAAATGTTCAGCCTAATGGCTGCCGACCGGCTCTGAGAGGGCAGGCACCTGCTAGCTCAAAGCCACTTCCTGAGCAGAGCACACCACACATCAGCCAATGCACTTAGCAATCCTTCAGGAAAATTTGCTAAAGGGTCACATGGAGGACACTATTATTGCATTACAAAACGAAGAAGGTGGTGGTTTTATAGTCACTCTCTTCCACAAACTAAAGCATCGCTAAAAAAAGNGGGTGAGGGGGAATCGATCCTGTCCTCAGAGAACAGCACACAGCCATTAGCAAATTAAATACTGCTTTAAATTAACTCTGTACATCCTTCATTTAGTCAAAAAGATACTCCGAATCACTTAAGCCAAAGGCATCTTCCTAGAAGAGCCAAAATACCCGAGAAGCAGAGTCTCTGAAGGGATATGAGCTTTCTGCAGCTGGGGAAAAAAAAGAGGAACTTCATCTTCTTTTTAAGCGAAAGAACAGCTGGTGGATTCCAGACTGAAAGACACATACCTCAAGGGAGCTGCTGAAGAGCTGCAATTCCTTTAGCCAGGCAGGTCCTTGGAAGGTTGGAGGTTTCCTGCACATAACCTCCAAGAGAAGTGCTATCCGAGAAGGTGTGGTTTTTGCTTCTCCTCACCAATGACAAAGGCAAATCAAACTCCACCAGGAAGTGAAAATCCCATGAGGGTGTTGGGCTCCTCCAGCCCAGTAGAGGGGACCCAAATCATTTTTCCACCCTCGTCCCCAGCCCTCACTGCAGGACGGGCAGATGTAACCATCTCGCTACAACATTCACCTCCCCGACTCAGCCCTCTGTTGAATGAATCACCGGCCAGAAATCCGCCGCTTTTCCTATCGGACAGCAGGCAGCTCGCTAGGTTTACTGGCTTGCTTCTACAACTCTGTAGAAGAGGACGGGTCTGGAAATACCAGGAGCACTCTGCCCTCAGGTTGTGAAAGAGTTAAGGAGAAGACATTACAGTTTAATGATTAACTTCCCCCATACCCTCCCCCTTCCTGACTTGAGCAAACAAGGCAGAGCAGAGAAACGGGAAGCGGAGGGAGGAGAAAAGGCTGGGGAGGAATCGGTTACTCAAACTGCATTTCAACTTTTACAACTGACACCAAAGCAGCTGCAGGAAGGCACCACCCCACTCGCAGGACGGCAAAAGAAGCCCGGAGTAGCACAGGCACACAGCAGACTATGGATAGCAAAGAACCTCTCCTGCTTGCTTGCCCCCACGTTCTGCAAACCTTTCCTCACCCCCAGGTGCTCCCTCCAAGGTCATAGCCACGACAGAGAGAATCACAGACTGGCTTGAGTTGGAAAAAAACTTAAAGACTCCAGCTCCCCTGCCATGGACAGGGCACTTCCCACTAGACCGGGCTGCTCAAAACCTCATCCAGACTGGGCTTAAACACATCAAGAGATGAGGCATCCACAACTTCTCTGGGTAACCTGTTCCAATGCCTCACCACCTTCACAGTGAAGAATTTCTTCCTAATGTCCAGTCTAAATCTACCCTGCTCTCGTTTCAAAACATTGCCCCTTGTCCTATCACTGCAGGTCCTTTAAAACAGTCCCTCTCCAGTCTTTCTGGAGGTCCCCTCCAGGTGCTGGAAGGTCACTATAAGGTCTCCCCAGAGCCTTCTCTTCTCCAGACTGAACAGACTCCATCCCCCAAATGTATCCAATTGTGGTTGCTTCCAGCCATAAAAACTGTTACCTAATCCAACACCATTAGCAACCACAGTTGCCCCGCTGGACTTGGAAGGTGTGCCTGCTCAAAGGCTCCAACGATGGCAGAAATGCCCTGATGAGGGCAGACTAAGAGTGGTAGCCACAAAGTGCCCACTCAGTCCACCTCACCTTGTGGGGCTTCACCCTGTGAGAGAGAAGTGAACTCTGCAACCCATAGGCACAGGCTGCAAATGGCTCCCTCAGAGGTCAACCCAAGGAGCTTTGCAGTCCAGAGACACAACCAAAGGGATTAACATTTTGTTTTCCATGCAGCACCTCGTCTCATGAGGTCTCAAAGCACTGCTGCACTCANGGGGGGGGGAAGTGGGGAGATTTATTAATGGGGGAAAAAAGATGTTTCACTCTTTGTCTTTTTCAAGAGGGACCAGACAGCTGTAAGATGGTGAACTCGTAACGAAGTGTAAGCTGGTGAACTCGTAATGAAGATGCTCTGCCTTGTGCGGCACTGCACCACACGGTACACGGCTGGGTTTACTTCATTGCCCGCTCCTTAGACAGAGTATTAAATACCTACATAGAAATATTATAGGTTCGATCGGTTTATTGGGTAATGAAGTGTTCCTTCCCCAAGGCGACTCCCAAGGGACGGTGCGGCAGGAGGCGTAAATCAGGCAGTGGGTCCCTCCCCAAGCCGTAGGCAGCAGCTGACTGATCACCCCCACGCCCTGACGCCGTCAGCCGTCAGAGGGCACCACCGCATCCTTACATGGACAGAAAGAGGAAACCCGGCAGCGAAGGGCTAACTTGGCAGTAACTTCAGCCCTCTTGCTCATCCCAGCAGAGTCGGCAATCTGTCCCTACTTTAGGCACGCCGAACCTTTCTGCTGCACCTCCCCATCAAGACGTGCATCTTCACACCAGCACATGCGGCAGCAGCATCTCAGGGGCTACTGCCCACCACTGTGTGAACGACCACACACACTGACCTCACCACAGCTCTACTGCTGCCACGAATACTCTAAAGCACTACAGACAGCTCTAGGAGGCTGAATCTCCCATGGATAAGATATCAGAGATTGACTTGTCTCTAGAGGACAGATTTAACAGATGAGGTTGTATTAGAGCATGAAGACACTGGTCCTCCAAAGGATCACCCCTCCATCACTCTCACCTCTCTCCCTTCACACTCTCTTCTTAAGAAGCTACTAACACAACCTGCAGACAAAATGTTGGCTCACAGAGATATGGATGGAGTGCAATCACACAGTACAGCTTGCAAAACCCCAGTAGAGCTCAGCATACCCTCAGGCATGGGCTGTGCATGCAGAAATCCTTATTTTCCACTCCATTAACAGCACACTGCTCAGTGTGGTGTGGAAGAATGAGGGATGCTCACTAAAATACCAGACACAGATAGTCTTGCTTCTCATCATTATGCTGGTGCAGCTGCACGCTGGTAGGACCCTGTCTGCCCACCACAGATCCCTGTACCCCAGTGTGTGCACTCCTGGGTATTCCATGGACTTGGGCAACTTGGCCAAGCACCTGAGAAAACTACAGGCAAGCATGAGACAGAGGCATAAAAGGATAGAATCCTCCTCCCTCCTCTGGGCAGCCCAAAAATTACATGCTCAATTGAAATCGCATTCAGGGCAGAAGGCTGCTCAAACCACATCCTCCCTAGTACAGGAGGACATTTGTGTTTGCATTCAAGTGATTCTTCTACACAGATTTTCCCGTGGAGGAGGGACAGCTAAAGAATTATATCATGTTTGATACCTTTACTGCTATAAAGCACTCCAACACATCTGGAAGTCCAGGTGCATAGTTTGTCCCTTCTGCCAAAATACATTATTAATTATGAGGTCCTTGGGATTCTGGTCTTCAAATCTCACACACAGCTCTGCACATTTAAGTAGGTACATATGAGTGGCCCTTCTTAATGCCATATTGCACTGCTTCAAGGTAGTTCCCAGCTCCTGCCAATCGTCGAGACAGCCTGAAACAGGAACTCTCAAGCTGATGTCCAATGCATTGAACCGCTCAGAAAAAAAATCCCTTTTACCATGAAAATCAACGAGATGAAAGAGCAGGATAACAATTGAGGGTTGAAGCTACACCGTACAGAGGAATCATTCCTGCGCTATCTGCCCTGCCCACACCTCTGTCAGGCCGAGGAACAGCTCAGGCATTCCTGGGGCTGCGGGGCAGGCTCCTTCGCCACGGCTGCGTGTCAGCACTCGCTGTCCTGCAAACGCACCATCCTCCAGCAGGAACGGCCTCTCTGCAGCTGCAGGGGCACATTCTTCAGCTTCACACATCCCAGGTTTGTCTGATAAAGCCCAGGACACCAGCCTGGGATCACAACGCAGTTCTGAAGTACAAAACAGGAATGGGTAACACAGATCCCTTTGTACTGATGGACCTATTAACACACCTTTCCTATAAATCTGAGCCACACTCAGTTCCCTTAAATAGAGAAAGGGAATAAATGGGAAAGAAAAAAAATCTGCATTTTTTTTCCCCATATGTATCAAAGCACATTTTGCTTACTCCTCTCTTGCTGTGCCTTCTGTGCATCTCAAAACCACTCCTGGATGAAGATGGTACAGTGAAGCAGAACACACATTGTGAACTAGTTCTGGAAAAAACAACATGACAAGGCTTCAACAAACTCCCATTTGCCAGCTGGCACGAAGCAGCTTTTCAATGCAAATTCTTCCTCAAGCAGTAAATAGTTTTCCACTATTCATAAGCAGTCTAGGATTTTAGTTCTTTTTAAGTGAAGCAATTTAGAGAAATCTAAATTGCCTTTCTCTGGTTAAGAAGTCTTCTATGACTGTGTCCAGCATAACTCCAGGCTGTGCAAGGACTAGAGAGACAGCCTACTCAGTCAGCTCAAAGATGACAGGATTAGTGTCAAGAGACAGAAAGCTACCTCAGATTTCCATACACAATTCATCTCTCCACACTGAAGATGAGCTATTAAGCCATACTGACACAGCAAACCAGAATATTATCAATATATAGTAAGTAGATCAAAGGGATAGTGGTCAAATTTTCTTCTCCATCTCATCCACTGCTGGGGAGGAAATGAAGCGTAACTGGGGCAAGATACTTCAAATGCCTCAGATATCAGCCTTTCATTTTCAACAGCTGAAAGCCACATCTGCACATCCATCAAACCACACAGTGCCTTTAGCTCTGCTGCCTGCATGGGACATATGGAAACTGAGAGACACTGGAAGCAGGATTCTTCATCCAGTCACCACACAGAGGAAATGTCTTCAGCATTCAGCCACAGAGTCACATCTCTCCCAGCATCTCTACTGCCATGTGTCCCTGACAGACATCTCACCCTGATTACCCAGTGTGCTGTGTCTGGGCTGAGTACAAACTACAGTACTTCTCCTAATGCAGCTACTGTGCTCCCCCAAGCCCCTGGTTACCTAGATAACCAGAACTGCTACAGGTTTTCCGGGCTGAGGCAGTAGAAGATTCCCAGAAGACTGACAAATGGAAATAAAAAGTAAGATAGCTGTAAAGGCATGTTTAAATGGGGACATGGACTTTACATGGCAATTGTCTCACTCAGTGTAAGCTAAATTGCAGACTCCTCATTTGCAGAATGACATCTCATTCTCCAAGACCTTTTTTCTTAATACCTGTAAGTGGCTGAATTCAAATACTTCATTTTTAATGTCCCCTAAAAGAATGAGGGGAATTACATCTCTGGAGCTAAACCCTGAGCTTGCACGTACCTGAGCAGCCTTTTTATAAGATCCCTGAACCCACCTCCAGAAGTAAATGCTCCAGCTTACATATAGGGAGACAGCTTGGGGCAGTAACCCAACCCCTGGCAAGACAGTTTTACATTGTGAGTAACTGCAGAGGAATGGGGTATATTTATATTTACAATAAGAAGCCTTTCAAAATAAACATTTGCAATGCTCTCCAAGAGCTGCATCAGAAAAGACTTATGGGAGCCCTGCTACAGGGCTGTTCACTGCCCTCCAGTTTGAGCCTGGAAGGGGTGGGAAATCCCAAAGAGCAGCAATTCCCTTCTGAACAGCACTTCTGACTTTTCTCAGCAAAATGGATGCTTATCAGTAACAAAAAAATCCATGAACAAACAGGTGAATGCAGACATTGAATTCCAGGTAAAAGAAATGCAGTGCCTAGTTCTTAAGGCATTATATTCTAATTAATTTTTTTTTTTTAATGCAAAAAAAATCTGAGAAGACCAAAGCAATAAAATACAAAGACTATTCGAAATGAGACCTTAAAAATTCAAGGTGCAATTAGATGCTCTTAAAATCCTGACATCCTCTGGTTCACATACACAGAACACACATAAAATAACTTGGCTTACTTTGCAAAACATTGTGCAAAGGAGACATTTAGAAGTTTTCCAATATGTTAAGAAGGTGGTTAGAATACAGAATATGTAACTGCTCTCAGCTCTCTTGCAAAACTGGGACAGATTATTATTTAAGGTACAGAAAAATCAAGGCACAAAAGTCATTTGCCAGACCAAACAACTGCTGGAGAACCAGTACAGAGCTGCCATGGGTATTTTTACTTCATGCTGTCTAGACCTGCCTAAAGGAAGTTCAGATGACATAGTCAAAAGAGATCACTCAGCTATTTCTTTAATGTATTCCAGTGAGTGGTGTTTATTTGAAGCCTTGTGCTTTCTCCTTATCAAGGCACTGCTGCAGGTCCTGCCTTGTGTCACTGCCTAATAAAAAGAATGTCCTGATTAGCATCAGTACATGGCATGGTGAACTCCAACAGAAGACAATACCCATGAGATCCTTGAAGATTCTCTGCTCTTTGAAACCAATACTGCTCCTCAGAATAAGCAAGCACTGATTTACACAGTTGGGTGGATGCTTCAGAGAAGCTGAACAGCAAAGGTGAACACCTAGTAGCTGTTATGCCTAGCTACGCCAAGCCAAATAGACAAGAATTGTCTCCATGACAGAACTGCTTTCAACATCACATGAAGGGAGCCACCACAAATGCTATCTATGCCAGAACACGAGCACAGACAGCCAAACCAGTTGGCTCTCCCCAGCACAGCAGCCCATGCACCCAGCTCTGACCACTATCAGCAAATGTCTAAACAAAGACAAGACGCAGCACTGTGAGATGTGGTCTCCACGACCTGCTGCAGCAATGATTGTGGCTTCCTGTCCCAACCACCCAGACCTAAGCCAGAGACTTGATTCCAGAGCGTGAGGCCAACTAACTGGTCACAATTAACATGCACTACTACTACCCCGAGCATGGAGTTGTAAAAAGAGTGTGCAAACACAGCCTGGTTCAAGCAGTTTTAGTAACTGTTTATCACTGCACATTTGGGGATGAAATGCAAATCCTTTCAGTGCTGTGACTGCAGCTTCAGCTCGGCTGACACCACCACAAGAGTGCCAGGGAAGAGCCCAGCAACCCCCCTTCCCCCAGCATGCAAACCCATGCTGTGCCTGGAACTCACCCTGCTGATCAACAGATGCCTTCTGAACTAATTAACTTACTCAAAAGTTTGCTGGGTTGTTGGTTTATGATAAACTCATTATATTTCTTGAAAGCACAGCTCCAGTCACTCTATCATTTAAGCAGCTTTTAGAAAACGTTTTAGAGACCAATGCCAGAATTTACCCCTTGGCTATAGAAGTGAATTAAACTTCTGCTTCAAATAGAGAACACTGTCCTTTCACCTCCAAAATTCAAGCCAGGACACAAATGGTAAAATCCAGCCCCATCCTGCCATTAGCTGAAAGAAATCACTCATCCTGTTGTGTTCCCGGAATTAATCTGCATCTCAGGTGTAGAACAGAAAAACTGCAGCCTGAAAGGGGAGCAATCAGCAGATAGCACAAACTGGAATGCTCTCAAACTCCAGAGATGTTCCTCACCACTACCAGCCACTTCCAGAGCATACACTGACATTTTATTTTGGCTTTGCAGCCCCAGAACCACAGCACCATCAGTAGGGCTGCACACTATGTACCTACTGGTGCTGCCTCATTTGTGCCACTCAGCTTTTGACAGAGACTACTCTTTGACCATAAAAATTTGAGGGCAAGACCAATCTGTAGGCTAGGAAAAAAAACTAATGTAAGTCATGATGGGCACTCAGCACTTCCACTGGATACCTCCAAGGGGCAGAAGGGCTGTTTGGATGTGTGCTATAAAATCATCAAGGTCACTTGATCAAGGTCCTTCCTGGAACTGGCCACACCACTTTCAAATTAACACAAGCTGTAACCTCAGCAATGAAGAAGGTGGTGCCAGACTGCCAGCATGACCAAGGGTCAGTTAGTCCCCGTGTAACCCAGCAGCGAGGTTTTCAAGGGCACAGAGACACTCCATTGGAAACCAGCTGACCAGTTTTGCAGCTTGACACCAGCTGTCCCTGGGAATCACAGCCCAGCTCCTTAAGTGAGCATCTCAGACCCACCTCCTGGCATCTTTGATGTAACAGGCTGGGAAATCCTTCGACTGCTGGCTCCATTCGAATCACCGAGCTGGCAGGAAGGTAACCTAATCTTAACCAGACCCACAGGGCATGGGATCATCAACACGGCATGTAGGCTGAGAGACTCTACAACTGCCTCAAAGATCTGAGTCAGCACAGTTTCCTAGAGGAAACAAGACAAATCCACACCACTCTCTGGTCTACAGTTCAGCCCGTGTGAAGGAACCACAAAAGATTTTCCTGTAGGACCAGAATTTTTCCACCTAGCTCTAAAGCACTAAATTAGACCCCAGCTCAAACTGGCTGAGAGAAATGAGACACCACCTACAAAAGTGAAACACAAGTCACTCTGCCTTCCTCCAACTTCCTTAGAAAAAATTCACCTTCTTTCTCCTGCCTTAGAACAGTGCATTAAATGGCCAAGATAATGGAAGTCAAGTTTCAGAGGACACAGAACTTCTTACATGGTCAGAGAGAATATTCCTCAGTATGCTACAGGTTTGCTAAGCATCCTCACATGGGGAGTGACTTGTGATTTAAATACCATCTCCTTTCACAAGGAATGTAACTGATGCTCCATTGTAAGGTTACCAGAACTATTTCCAAAGAAAATAAAATTTGAATAAATTTTGTTTGCTTGTTCATTTTCAGCTGAAAAGCTGCTAAATCAAGTGCAGCCTTTTCACATTCTTCATATTAGCCTAAGCTGTCCACTCCACAGCCACAGCTACCTTGTTCAGAAGCTGCCAACAGAAACACAAGGAAGAACAAAGTTTTACTGGCATCGAAGATCTACAGACAGCACAGAGCAAAGCAAGGCCATACAAGTCCAGCTTAAGTTGCCATTTGTACTCTTCACATATTGCCTCCAAGGGGAGTACTGGAACTTAGCAGCAGCACTGTGACATCTCCGGTTTCAGAGCCTGCTCCCTCCCAAAGGTGTGTCCTCTGCTTATTTCTCATTTCCAGAAAGTGCTGGGGACGTTGGGAGGGAAGGGTTATTTCCTGTCGTATACAGCATCCTCTTTTTTATAGCATGGCTTTCTCCACACCAGAAGTGAAAAAAGGCATCTTACATTTACTTCCCTGTTTATAGTCCTGAGCAGCTAAGGCTCATGCCAGGAAAAAACACCCTATGCTAAGACCTGCCGCCTTAAACTGAATTCTTGTTCCAGCTTTCTGAACAAGTAAATGTTTTCAGTTTCACAGCTACTAAAGGGTCTTGAGAATGCCAGATCCACGAGCCTTGAATGCCTCTGTACAGTGATTCATAGACTGATGACCCACAGTTGTGTGGAGCTAAAGGAGAAAATCCCTTGCATGGTTTCTTTCCATCTAGATTTACTGTACTCTCAAAACGAGTCCTGAACGACAGGAAACAACTGCCAAAGATGGGCTTAGTCAGAAAATTCTTTTGCTGTTCTATGAACAATCTTCAGGAGGGTCAGGAAAAGTTTGTAAAGGGTTTGCAAGTCATAGCTCCAGCACATCCTGTGACACAGAGCAGTAGGCTGAGCTAATCCCAACACTTGCACGATGTGTAAGAGCACAAAGTTCTGGTTTAGTGGACAGAGGAGATTGCACAAGGGAAGTCTGTGATACGTAAAACGCTTCACACAGACCTAACCAGCCCTTACTCCGGACTTCAACTCATGACCTCCAGTGATTCAGATCACCATGACTTAAGTACTAATGTCCTCAGAGGACTGTCCCACCCAAAGTTTGCAGCACTAATAGCAGAAGTCGTTTTCAGCCACATTTTTCAGTCACAGCAGTCAACAGCTCCACACCCTAAACCTCAACTTATTCTATTTTATATTGCTGTAACAGGCTATGACCTGCAGCAACTATAGGCAGTAAGGCCTGCAGCCACTGCACCTGAATTCCAACGAAGATCACAAACCAGTATCCTCACCCTAATAACAGTTATGCCCCCCTAACAGTACAGTCACCTGCCTGTCAGAGAAGGAGAACTGACCTGCAGCCCTGAAGAGCCCAGTATAACATGGCAAGTCCACCTTATATCAGAATAGAAAGCAACTCTGACTCTCAGGCCTGAACTAAAAATATTTAACTTGGAATTTCTCAGTCTGAATCTGCAGCCTGCCATGAGCTCCACCTGCTACCAAGTCTTTTGTCAGAATCCTCTCCTTTTGGAAGCAAACAGACTGGTGTTCCTACAGGCAGTTATAGTTAGACCTCTCAAAGACTGCAAGAAACAACAATTTGCACAAATTAGAGAGTCTCCATTTCTCTCCGTGTGTCAACTGCCAGATTGGAAACAGCTTTGGTCTTCAAGGAGGGTAAGTACAGCCTCTGACAGTCCTCTCCCAGAGGAGGTCTACTTGTGCAAGATCTATTTATGATCTCTGCCTGACAGCAACTAAGATCTTCAGGCACTTCCCGGAAGCTCCAGAGAACAGCATCAGCAAATGGCTAAGAGTGACCTAAGTGTCCCTGGGAAGGAGGCAAGTTGGCTTAGACAAAGGCAAGGGACATCAGCTCTGCTCAAAGACAGCAAGGCTCAAACTGAACAAGAGTGAAATGGAATCCTGACTGAGCCTGCTGGAAGGCACAGGTTGGGATAAGTGTAAACATTTTACATAAGCAACTAAGCAGTTAACACCATCTTAGTACTGACCTGTGCTGGATCTTGGCCAATGTCCTAGGTGGGAAATAAAGAAATATAAATAAAATCATTAGTTGCCAATGCATTCACCTTTTTAGTCTTTTATTTATCCTCACATGCACGAAGTAGTAAGTTAACCCTCCTCCTGTACATCATAAGCATTTTTATTTGCTTCCCTCAGAAAGAAACTGAGATCGAGGTTCAAAAACACCCAGCAAGATCTGCTCTCCTCTGCCAGAACAAAACAAATAATAATTAAAAAAAAAAAATTAAAACCAAACTAGCAGCCACTGAACGAAGCCCTTAGGGACAATTTCCCAGCACCAAGGCCTCTGATCAAAATACCAACTCCCTTGTACTCCTACAGGAAGAGGGGCTCAGCCAAGCCAGCTATCTGAGGAACCAGACCCTTCCTGCTGCATTCTGATGTTAGGTCAAACCCCAGCACACGCTGCCATTTGACAAACATCTGACAAATCTGTACAAAAGAGACCTCCATTAAACAAAGCAGAGTCTGAGGATGGGTATAGAAACACCAGGAAACAAGCCACTATAGATTCTAAACTACAGCTCTGGTAAAGGCAATAAAGAGAAGCTCAAGGCTCTAGTCATTTGCTGTCCCTTGGCTGATGAGTCAGGCAAACACCAACAGAAATAGTACCCTGGGCAGTAAGGGCACCACAGCAATGGGAAATTGCAGGATACAATAAATTTCACTAGAGCAGACGTGACTCCAAAACTGTGCTGCTCTCTCCTGGTCAGGTATGTCAGGCTGATGCTGTATGGCTTTGCCAAAAGTCAGTTTGCCCTCCTGGTGCAGCAAAAGGAAAAGACTCCCTCTGCCTATTATTCTTCCCTAGAGGTGCTAAGAAAGTCAGTCCTCTGCCTCCTCCACCAGATCAGCTTTCCTCCTTCAGAGACCTGACCTGGGCAGTCTGTTTTCATGCCCTTCTTGAAAAGGCAGGCAGAGAATGGTAGCAATTGTAAGGATAGCAAACCAGTGGAAAATGCTGCCATCGTGTGTGTGCCAGACCCTGCTCAGCCCTGGACTACAGGACTAGAACTGCCAAGAGCAGAGGTGTGTGGCACCCAGCTACCACGGAGCAACCCTCTGAACATGCCCACTGAAATGAAGGTGGACAAGAGCATTTCTTAAGCCCTGAGTGAACTGTATTTGGTTAAGATTTGCATAACTTCAGTCAGTTGGGTCACTGTCATAACCAGCAGTGAGGTTACAACACATACTGATCCACTACTGGATAACTCCTTGGAGCATCTTCCTAGCAGAGGCAAATCAGAACAGTGTGCACAGCAACGGTTTCCAAATCTTTGGGCAACAGTAACTCTTCTCTGTGTGTGCTCCAGAGCCCGCAGGTGGAAAAGCCAAGCCTGTAATTTGACCACTTAAGAGGACACCTAACAACAGCTGCAGAGAGCATTTGCCACTTGGAGATCATAATTTGGTAACTGCTGATTATAACTCGTCTAGGGAAGGAAAACACCTTACATCAGGATTTACATGTGAACAGAGCATGGCAGTTCCACTGGACAGTGAACATAATGGACTGAAGGATAGAGTTTCACAGGATGCAGAAAGGCAAATTAACAGTTCACCACTGCCAAAAATGGAAAGGTTTTACTCCCTCTTCCAGACATGTGCTGCTGCCACTTAATTGTGTTGGCTCTGGCTTTCACAGGACCCCTCTGTGAACCAGTTCAACAACTAACCCAGAAACCTGACTGCTTTCTTAAGAGTTAGAAAATAGGTAAGCACAGCAGTCAGCAAGGAGGAAAGGGTAGGAATAAAGCCAGATGAGGGAGCAGAAAAGGTATAATTGAAAGTAATGCCATCCCCACTTTCAGCAACAAGAAGCCATTACACTGACTCAACTAGCCTGCAGGACCACCACATCAAATATCTCAGCATCTAACCTTTGCCACATCAATAACTATAATCAATAATCAGATTGATAAAAATTACCACAAGGCTATCCACATCTGCAGGGATTTTGGACACAGTCAGAGACAGAATAGCATCAGGGCTTGCACATTCTAAGTTAATTATCTCCACCTTCTACAAAGTAACAGAAACATGAAAGCATGCAGACCCTATAACCAATAAAGGGAAGGGGAAGAGTTGCCTGATTATGCTAGACATGAAATTTGAGAGAATTAAAAATAAATAGCATCTTTTAAACAGTGGAAATCCCATCCAAGCAGCATAAACAGATCTGAATATAGATCCATCCAGGCAAAATGCCAGTTACAAAATTTGAGACACACACAAAGATGATGAAATGAGGGACAGAAATTAGTATAAATTCTAAATTCATTGAAAGCATTAGGAGTACAAATTTTGCCCAGGAGATGCAGGATGACCTGGCTACCCACAAAAGGATTACAGTAGTAAAGAAGAGAGACACTGAAGAGACACTGCAGCCATATCCATATTTAGTACAGCCTTATAGAGGCATTCCTATCCTGAAGGCTCTCAAACGGCATATCACAATGCAGACTTCAGAGATTTTAGTCCTTGAAGAGAGTATTTTTCATTAACTCCAGCAACCTCCCATTCAGTAAATAACAAGCTTCTCTCCCAAGTGCATATAAACACAAAGAACACTCAACAAATGCAAACCTACCCTTAAAAAGCCAAGGTGCCTCGAGTTTTAAAAGCCTGTGCTTATAAGGAGAAATAAAGACCCAGCAAATCTCCCCCAGATGCTGGGGATGCCAAATTAAAGGTTAACACAATGTGAAATAAATAAAGACAAGTTAAAAAGACTCCTTGGCTTGATCTGCCAACCACTCTGAGGCAAGCTGGTTTTCCTTTACTTAAGAAAGGAACTTTTGTCAAATGTGGTGTGTGGTTTAACTGGCTTGTGAAAAATCTAATTACTAACAAAGTACTCTCAAAATGGTGGGGTTTTCTTTTTAAGAAGGTTGGGGGGTTTTTTTTGTTGTTGTTTCTGCATGGGTTCTCTCTGTAACAGAGAGTGGGAACAGACTTGGAAGCGACACCAAACTCTTTATAAGCCAAAAAGTGTAAGTCATCACCAGCAACTGACTTTACACAAAGCACTGCCAAAAGCTCAATGTAAACTCAGAGCAGAGCAGGGGGAAATGACAACAAAATATTTAACATTTTTTTCAGTCATGTGGATCTTAGTATTACTTATAGCTATAATAGGTAGAAAGTTTTAAAATGAAGCTTTCAGTCTGCTAAGCAGTCTACTTAAAGATAACCCACGTAATTACAGATAGAGGGCAAGGAACATCTTTAAGAAGAGTACAAGGGGCCAAGAAGCACATGGTTAAAAATCTAATTCAAGCAGCTTCTGGGAATGAAAGAAGGACAATGTTCCAAAAACTAATGTGGGAACTGGGCCCCCAGTCTACTTTGAGAGAAGATGTGGGTGGCAATTTGACAGAGATTGCTGATGGCTCTACAGCTCTGGTTTTTCCTACCATTGGCAGAAGAATGTGGCTCAAGAGTTTCACAACGTCATGACAGAGGCACGCTGAAAGAAAATAAATTGTTAAAGCCAGACAGAAAATTAACATTTTTAGGACTGGAATACATTGTTGGCAATGGATGGAGACTGTTGAAGGTTTTGTTATCTCTTCCTATGGTGCAAAGGTAGATGAACTGTCACCCTACCTACGGTCTGGCACCATGGCAGAAGCACTACTCACAACTGGCTTGTTTGTTTCACCATCAGCATGAAGCACAGTGAAGACCTCTTTCTACCAAGAGCACTATTAATAACACAATTAAACACATGACAGATTTTTCATTTCAGTGCCCCACACAGAAGTTGCTGTTTAGCTATTAGACAGAGACAAATTTTATTCTATTAACCAAAGGCTGTTTTACTCACGAGAAAACTCACGACCATGAAAAACTGCAATTAAAATAAACAAACAAACAAACAAACTCTGAAGACCAAAGAGAAAGTAAATTTTTGAGAGGTAAAGATGAGTAAGAGAGGCCAATCTCCAGCTTTGACCAAAAATGGAAATGCCAGCAATGCTGAAATAGAAGCAGCATGAGAACAAACTTCCCTTTCATAGGTACGTGAAATAAACCCTTCTTCAAATTACTTTCTAAAAAAGGGGGTTAGCATGATCTCCAACTGTTCCTCCACCAATCCTATAATGAAAGTCAACAATCATCTGAGATAACTGGAGAGACTATTTTGCACCGGTCTGCAGAAGTGAAGATTCACAGTCCGTCCGTTTCTGCTTTGCTGAGAATTAAGTTGACTTCTTTGTCTCAACTCATCATATTCTTCCCTGCTCTACACTCAACAGAGTGGAAAGTGCATTCATTTTCCTATCAAGTACCCAGTTGCATATATATTTTAGATGGACATGTACTTCCTCACATCACTATCACCCCATGGCTGCTGGGTGCTTTAAAATTCACTTGATCAACTTCAGAACCACACTGACATTCACAACCCACAGAGAAACAGAGGGATCAGGCTAGGCTCTTCCACTTACACACTGAATGCACAAAGACAACCTCTCGCACAGCCACAGCAGTGCAACAGCCCCTTGCTGAGAACAATATTCCACTCCTATCTCTTGAGACAAAACCAAGCCTAACTCCCTAAAGCAGCTGGAAAATAGACTAACTCAAACTCCTTCCCCCCCTCCCCAAAATAGAAAATTAAAACATAGCTGTTTCTGCCAAGCAAGCACTGAATACACTGCATTCCATTTCATTAAAACAATTACTCAGAAGCCAGCCAAGAATTACATAAAGCTTCCTCCCTGCACCACCCCCAGTCTCTTTAGCCTTCCTCCCCAAACAGCTTCCCAACTGGGCAAAGTCAGGATCACACCAGAGCCATAGGGCTCCAGAGAACGTGGCACCACAAGCCTCACCTCACCCTGGTTACTCCATCTCTGAACTGCATCTTGCAAACCTAAACAATGAAGCCCAAGGACTCCAGCAGATCCAGTCTAGAAAATCTCCACATTTCACACACAAGCCCTGACACAGTGATCTTGTTCATGCAGTCTTCTCCCTCACATTTAATGGTAAAGTAGCACCCAACAAATTAAGCCCTTAACCAACCCTTCCAGAAAAACTAATCATGACCTAACAGATTTGATCTCTAACTCACGTGTCCAAGGCTTTTAAGCCTGATTCTAAGGCAGAAGGTGCTGAAAGTAGCAGATTTAAGCAATTAAGCAGTATGGGAACAATACTTCAGGCCAGCTGGGCTTGTGAGGCACTGCCCAAGGGAACTGCTCAGGACAGGCAAGCAGCAAATCTCAGATTAAGCACTCACAGGATAAATTGAAAAGTACAATTTTTGGATTATAAGAAGCTGAGTGACAAATTCATCCCAAACTCCACAGCTCCTGCCTGACTGACAGCGCTGAGCTCCTCACATTTCACAGCAGAAATGAAAGGCAGCTTCTTCTGGCCAACACAGCTCACCCACCCACAACACTGAGTTGGCCACTGATAAGAGATTTCATGACGTGGATGAAATGGCATTTCGTTCCCTCCCCCAGTGCTCCAGCTCTCTGCAGGGATCCTGTCTAACTGCTGGAGCTGCTCACAGCCAGACAGAACAGTTCCAGCTGTGTATCAAGCCGCCTAACCAGACCTACATAGCCCAAGAAGTCTTCCATATAAAACCATAACAAACAAGAGGGAGACCTGCAAACCAGAAGTACTACCACTAGGCATCTAACTCTTGTGGACTACCTCTGCCCCAAAAAGGGTCACTTGCTAGCAGCAAAAAAAAAAAACCCAAAAAAAACCACCCAAACAAGTCCCAAGGCAGCTGCTGAGGAATGGGTAGCTGCAGATGCCACTGATGGAGCAGCCAAAGAGCCTCTTATTGCAACTCATGGGGCAGCAGTAACCTCAACTGCTGTGCAGTTAGTCCAACCCAGCTGAAATTAATGACTCCAATCCAAAAGAAACCTTTTCAGAGAGAAGCCTTGAACTTATTTAGAACTGTGAAAGAGGATAGGACAAAGGATTATTAAACCCCTAATCCATGGCAAATCATTTACAGCCCTCTTGCTCATGAACTTTTCTACTTCTGGCTAATCACTTCTACCCTGCCTAATCACAGTCTTTGAACCACCACAAACTTCCCCATAGCAGAAAGCAATATTCTCCGCTCACCTTGCTCTTTAGGGATGAAACTAAAGTGAGATCCTATCAGGTGTCCAGACAGACACAGGATTAATTCTGTCTGCCAGCTCAGTTTTGTGACAAAAACCATGGGATTGCTTTATTCCTGCAGACCCCATGCAGTTTGATTTATAGCTGAGCCATGTAAAACACAACTCCCCATGCCAAGTGTCATTCACAAAGTTGATTCCCTGGAGTGCCATTTACTGTTTTTTGATGTTCTTCACATCATTTGCAAACTGTTCAGAAATTTAAGTACAAGGAATAATCAGTAAAATCAAATAAAAAAGAAATCAAGCTCCACTGCACTGCACTGCAATGTTGCCAGCCAGCAGCTCACCCAGCAAAGCCACTTTCACCAAACTTGCATGTGACAATAAGAACAGTGGGAAGTAGCAAGATGAACTGCATTTGAAGACTTCAGACTACTTCACCATCATTTCAATAACTTGAACTAAACATGTTCACAGTGTAGAGACAGTCCAGCAAAAGGAAAGAAGAGCCAAGCAATAACAATGCAGGCTGCCTCCCTCTGTGGCCTGCCATAAGTTCTCTTGGATACTCAGCTTGGAGTTGTCTCGAACTGCTTAGATAAAAATCCCATGTAAATTAATAATTACTATCTGCTACAAGGAAATTCTGCATTCACACATGAGCAGAAGAAGAGCTTACCAGCCTCCTAAAGCAGAACAAACACACAGCCTCAGGGACTCAAGTTCCTCTAACCAAAACACCGACACCAAACTTTTTCTGGAGCACTCCATTTGCCATTTCTACTTCGTTTGTTTCATCAAGATTTAAAATCATACATCCATAGAAGACAAAGCATGGACATGGATTCTCACACCAGTCAGTTGTAGGACACTGTCCCCAGCTGGTTTCTGCTGCTCTTGGGGGCATTTGCAGTGAGAATAAGCAAAAATGGGGGGAAATAGCTAAGAGTGATGATATAAAAAGCCATCAGCCACCTCCTATTTTTATGGTATAACTTTGCACATGGCATTCTTTGAATGACTACAAGATGCTCTGTGGTAAAGGGAAAGACTAGAGCAGAACTACTGTGAGAGACTTGGAAAGGAAAGGAAATCTTTTCTCCCTTCTCACAGCCTGTCATAACAGAAGATGAAGAGAGAACGAGCAAACAGAAAGGCAGGGAGGGAACATTAAACAGGGCTGAGAATGGAATAGAAACTTATAAATCAAATTCAAACTTGCCACTGTAAGCTTTTCCAGCAACAGTGACCAGAAAAGCCTGAAAGAGTCACTGCTCTGCTATATTCAGCTGGAAGCTGTTCCAGAAACACAAAGACCTCACTAAGCATTAACCATACTTTGCAAGTAGGGAGCTATTATCCTCCTTTTGCAGACGAAGAAACTATATGCCTAAAGTCAGGACAAGCTTTTGAGGCTGTGGACAAATGGTTACCTTATGCTAGATCAAACACAAGTCACAGCTAAAAGAAGTGGCCACNAAAAAAAAAAAAAAAAAAAAAGCTTTCAGAAAAATAAGCTTGTTGATTCAGCTAACTGCCCAGTGGTTGTATTTGGGACACAAGGAAGAGGTAAGAGCCAGGGAACACCACACACCTTACAGCAGCCAGCAATTAAGTAAGGTTAAACCAATCTGAAATCACAACTTCCACTTACTCTCCAATCTACTTAACTTCAGCCCAAAATGGAAAGGAATGGTGCCACTCCTTGCCTCCTCCACTGCACTGGAGCTAAGTAACTTGCCACAAGACAAGACAGTTTAGCTTACTGATCCAATTTGTTCAGTCTGGGGGAGAGAGCTGGTTTCCCAGAAGACCAGAAATTTGAACCTATTCACTCTGGATCCTGATAGCCACTAAGTATGCAGAAGAGATGGGGAAGCTGGGATCACCATTTTTGGCTGCCATCTGGAACTGGATGAGATTTGAGGTGAGGTTTTACCAAACACTGAAATAAGAACAGGATCCAAAGGTCTCTACAGTTCCCTATCTAGCATTCTTAAATACAACAGCCTAGCAGTCATGACAATCTGTATTTGCAGGGCTTGTTATTAAGCCTAACTTAGTCAGTACAGGCTAAAGGAAGCAAGAGTCTCATTCCCAAAACCCTTTCTTCTTATCACAGCCCAGGGAAGCTTCCCACAGACAATGTCTCACTTTCAAGCAGCTGGACTAGAAGAGCATCTTCATTAACAGCTTCCGAATCAGACAAAAAGGGACACACAAGATCAGTACACAAAGGGAGGGAGGCGTAGTCTGAGCCATAGAGCAGGAAACTGGGACCAGAGAGCCTATTCATTCGCGCCGATTTTCCACTAGCACAACACAACTGAATTCAGAATCTGTTCTGGCTGTCTCCAAAGCTGTAATAGATCCTGGATATCACAATTAATGCATTACCCTGATTTAAACAGATTTGCTTTGTGGCCATGGACCAGCATTTTCTCCTCCTGAAGCTGTACAGATTTAATTTAAGGAACTTAGATATGTCTGTTTTAGCAGTAGGTCAGAAAAACAACTGATCTAACTAGAAGTGATTACTGCTTGTTCTGCTGCCTGACCTCAGAATTTTATCTGTCATTCCTGCAGTTTCACAACTTGTTTCACATACTAAACACACTTCAACGAGGAAAAAAGAGTCCAGTGAAATTAAAGTATCATAATTCCCTGGGAAAGAAAGAACAAGTAGATAAAGAAGATGGATCAGAAGTTAGCCACTTCTTTCTCTAGTGGTAAAGATGGCGTTGAAGGATCAATTTTAACCAGGAGGGCAGCTGAACACTTGGGATACGCTGACCTCTCCCAGCAAGGGACAAAGGAGCTAAAGACAGTACAGAGTCCAGCTTTTCCATGGAAATAGAGCAACAAGAAAAGACGCCTCTCTCTGCATCGCACACTGCTCGAGGCAGAGGACTCCCTGTCTGAGTTGCTCAGGACAATGAAGTCCCTGTTTTACGAGGGGTCACAACAGCTAAGGAGCTGAAACAAGTCAGAACCCCATTGTGCAGAGTATTAGTTCTGTTTACAGTCTTCTCGCCCAGCAGCAGGAATGACTCAGAAACCTGAGCCAGTAGAAAGCCAAGGGACAAAATTACTTCACCAGTGTTTGCCCCCAATACCATTTCCTGGGCGTAGCTGACCACGAGCAATTTCACACTAAACTTTCAGTCAAATAAGACGAAAACCCACGGCATATGACTTGCAAACTGAAGAACTGAGCCAGAAACAGGCAAGCATCCCTCGCAGGAGAGGGACGGACAGCACAGCCCTGCAGAGCACAGCAATCTTCCAAATGTTAGGACAGATGACAGATGGAAACACATGCACTCCCCTCCACGCTCCCATGAAAAAACCAATGGCAAGAGTGCTCTCTTTAAAGTCAGTCTTGAGAGGATTAAGCCCTGAAGAGAGGGTGGGTTAGAGTTCCTAGAACAGAAACAACTTCCAAAGTAAAGTCTCTTGTACCACTGAACTTTTGCACCCAGAATTCTGAAGCCACTTTGCTAGACAAACCTTCTGCAAAAGGAAACTCCTTCTGGAATTGAGCAAGCACACCTAAAATAAGCAGCTTACAGTCTAGTAAATATGTTCTTACTGAACAGAAATTAACTTCTTTGTAAAACATCATCTACAAGACTTAGTGAATGCTGTTTTGTTACTGGTTGCAAAATCTGGCTTAAAAGGAAAAACAAACCTGGAACATTTTTAAATAAAAAAAACCCCAAACAACCCAACTAACAAAACCCAAACCAAAAAATACCAAACCCAAGCAGCAGAGAAGTGAAAATTACAAAACCATCTAAAGAAAGCTGCTAAAATCAACACCATTTCTCACTGGGGTTACCAAAGCTAAAAATAAAGAAATAAATTTCACAGTAGTGTTTGCAAACTACCCATCAAAAAAAGGCTATAAAAAAAGGTACTCAAAGTCAAAATCCAGCAGTATCTAACTAAAACAAATGTAAGGCTTGCTTTATCTTATTTTGCTCCCCATAAAGCTCATTACAGACTACGCTGACTGGAGTTCTTCATCTCAAACCAGCAGATCCTGACGGATCTGGTCACACTTAGACAAGGTAGCACCATGGAACCAAGAGCAATTCAACATCTAATTCAGTATCTCAAATTGCCTGAAGCAAATATGTGGAGATGGTGACTTGTGTCCTGAAGGCACAGCATGTAACAACACGCTGCACTTTAGTAATCCCCTGAAAAGGGAGATTGTCCTAAAGAGTGAAAACCCTAGCGCAGGGCTAAGTTTTACTCTCTGTGCCAATTTACAACACTGCAGAATGGCAAACTCATTCAGCAGGCTTCCTGTCAACTGCAAGCACATCCGCAAAACACGCTTCCTTAGGCTCCAGGAAGACAACCTGGACAAGTTTGGTCAGCTGCCCCAAGTCAACATCTCTTCCCCTTTTCCCACTCTGCTATTCCAGCTCACACCCAACCCAGCACCAAATGTCCCCTGCCATGGAGGCTCCCCCAGCTTAAAGGAGTGCAGCAGTTCCGCCTGCAGAACTGGAAACGGTTTCCTGGGTGAGCTGTGTGCTGTACCACCACTTCTTCAAAGCTGAGGGAGATAAAAAGGAACAAAGTTCTTTTCGACTCCTGCTGAATCTCTGAAGCAGCACGAATCCGTTCTCATGTTTCATAACCTCTCCAGCCCAAGCAGCATGAAATTGAGATACTTCTGGTTCTCCATTTCACTATGTGCAAGTACACACTGATCAACTCCATCAGCTCCAGGGAGCAGGAGGAGATTTTTGGTAAACCCAGGCAGTTAAGAACAAACATGCTAACGGACTCTGTAAGCTGTTCCCTCATGTCCAGCAAGGGCCATCAGTCACTACACATTTCTGCACCACAGATGTTCAGAAATAGGGTGTGGAAGCATGGAAGCATCGAAGCTGATTTTACTTGACATCAGCTCTGAACCTTCAAGACTTACTAGCTCAGACTCAATTCTAAACTACTTTTTGGGCCAAAACTGGCCCTGGAAGCTATGTCCACATGGCGTTGTGCCTGAACCAACAAGTCCTGCCGGACCAGCTTGATTCTGGACAGAGCTAGTGCAGACGTCTGTATCCATGGCACAGTTAATCCACAACTCAGATAATCCACCCATAGATAATGAGGGAAGAAAAATAAACAACTCTCACTTCAGTTCAAAAGTCTGACTTATTTCAGGGGACTTATATCAGCACCACATTGTTGTACGCACCCCAAGGTGAATGGCTTCAGAAAAACAAGTGAGGAGTTTTGGGGCTAACGACAATTTACAGGAGAATGTCTGGTGTGCCTTTCCATGGTGAATTTTGTAAAGCAAAGAAAAGCTTAGAGAGAGAAAAGGTTCCACTTCTTTGTTCAACTGCCTATGATTAGATTAATCTGATCTTGTCCAGTCTGAAAGACTACACAATAATTGAGAAAAAAACGTGGGGTAATTAAGACTTGATGAAATGAAGTTGCCGAGACAAAAAGGCTCTGTTTCAAAAAACAGATCACAAATTTTAACTTCTGGTTGTGCCAATACATTTAACACCTCGAAAGAACAAGAGAGACACAAATTTGGATTTTTTTCA
The DNA here is from genome assembly GCA_013396835.1 of Psilopogon haemacephalus. Taxonomy (NCBI): domain Eukaryota; kingdom Metazoa; phylum Chordata; class Aves; order Piciformes; family Megalaimidae; genus Psilopogon; species Psilopogon haemacephalus. The sequence continues at coordinate 631,958 of VWZI01021176.1, read as the reverse complement.
GACTTTCTTTGCGGTTCACCTCTAAACCTCCTACAGAGGAAGGAAAAATGCGTTGAAATTGCAAAAGTCTATTCAGACAACTGGAAAGCAATGCCACCACTACTGAAGGAATGCAGCAATTTCAGTGGGCACAGTACAGCTCCCATGGCTCCCTGAAGAGCATGCTGATGAGATGCTGTGCTGGCCCTACACAATGCTATCTGTATGCTCACCTTGAGGGCCACTCAGCAAGTCAATGCACAGCTGGGTGAATCCTGTTCTGACTAGCAACACATTCCTGAGCACGCTAGAAACATGTACCAAATCTCCAAAAGATAACCAGGATGAGGGATATGAAGAGTGGTAAACAGAACTGTCTCCACTTATACAAACACTAAGTGTCGAGAAGAAGCTGCAGTAGCAGCAGAAATGCATTCTGTTTGCACTACCAGCTACTTCACCCGAGCAGAGAGTGAGGTTCCACACCCTAAGAACAAGTCCTTCGTAGTGCACCTTCCACCAGAAGCCATGCAGCCGATGGACTCCCTGCCCCCTAAGTTTTATCATTAGTGCAATTCGAAGTCTGTTTTCCGAAGGTGTGACCACCAGCTTTATGCCAGCACTGCAACGTGAGCTTCCAGGTCCGCCAACAAAACTGCAATTTTCCTTCAGCGTAACTTAACAGAACGTCTGGTTCCTATTAAAGGTAGGATGGAAGTAAGGGATTGCAGCCCCTCCCCAGTGTCTGATTTAATCGGTTTCATAAGCGGAACTCAGTCACCCTAATGTCTCCCAGAGCACAAGGGATTTTGGCACATCTATCCCCTTTCCGGTTTGGTACCAAAGGAACTCAAACTCTCTAGATCTTTCCAGTGAGCCCAGTTCCCCGACATTTCCCCGCTACACTATTTTGGAAGACTTCGGCACATCTGGGAGAAGCCAAGGGAGGAGCAGGACGAACCCGCAGCCCGGCGGCACGTCGTGCAGGGGCAGCAGACCTCTCCACCCCCGAGGGCTCCCCGGCGAACACCCTACACCCGTGGAAGTTACAGATCTCGTTCAAGAAAAGGTTCCAGAGCCGACGGCAGCAGCAGAAGAGGCGGCGTCTGCCGAGACCCGACCATGCTTCGCGCTGTTCCCGGGCTACGGTCCGAGAGGCGCCTTTCCCGGCCAAGGCAGCGCCCGGACAAACATCGGCGGCCCGGTGGGCGGGCGGCGGCGGCCCCGGGGCAGTCCAGCCGAGGGGCTTGTGGGGGGGCACCGCCGAAGGGGCGGCAAGGGGAGGCGGGAGGGCCTTCGCGGTCCGCGGGGAGCGACACGTC